>CM053763.1:36660852-36680603 GCA_028658305.1 Pachyuromys duprasi
CATCTGTGTTCCCTTAAAGACTGCATGACTTCTGCCCAAGCCCTTCTGGATTTTATAGTTTCTGATGAGAAGTCTGGTGTGAGTCTGATCAGTTTACCTTCATATGTTACTTGACCCTTTTCCCTTGCTGCCTTTAATATTTTTTCTTTGTTTTGTAGGTTTTGTGTTTTGACTATGATGTGATGAGAGGTATTTCTTTTCTGGTCTAGTCTATTTGGTGTTCTGTAGGCTTCTTGTATGTTTATGGACATTTCTTTTTTTAAGTTGGGAAAATTTTCTTCTATGACTTTCTTAAAAATATTTTCCGGTCCTTGGAGCCTGGAGTTTTCTTTTTCATCTATTCCAATTATTCTTAGGTTTCGTCTTTTGATGGCATCCTTACTTTCTTGGATGTTTCGTGCTTGGGATTTTTCCCATTTTTTATTTTCCTTGAGTGAGGAATCCATTTCAGCCAGCGTATCCTCAGCTCCTGATATTCTCTCTTCCATTTCTTGTATTCTATTGGTGATGCTTACCTTTGCGGTTCCTGATCCTTTCTCTAAGTTTTCAAGTTCCAGGTTCTTCTCCCTTTGTGTCTTCTTTATAGATTCTAATTCTGTTTTCATGCTTTGTACCATTTACTTCAACTGATTGACTGTGTTTCCTATTTTGGTTGTTTCCTCTATGTCTATCTTTGATTATTCCTCTATGCGGGCAGTTAATTTCTTCTCCATTTCTTTGAGGGCCTTGTTCATTTCCTCTTTTTGTATCTCCTCTTGTTCCTCCAATATCTGCCTAATCAAAGCTTTAAAATAATTTTTTCTGTGCCTCCACCGAATTAAAATCTCCACTGCTTTTGGGTGTTCCTGGTGGGGCCATGGTGTCCTCATTTTTGTTGGGTGAGTCCTTTCGTTGATTTCTGGGCATTTGTTTATATATAATCCTGGAGCTGTTTGTGCTTTAAGGCTGTACTTCAGTCTGAATCTGTCAATCTCTTGTGTCAGGAGTATTCTTCAAGAAGATCATTGATTTCCAGTGGTTTGTTAGTATGAGTTGTGTCTCAGTTGAACTCTGTTGTGGGCTCTGTGTGTCTGTCTTCGTGATCTGTGCTAGAAGCTGTGAGCAGTGCAGGCTGGTCACCCCTCTGGTCTGGAGTCTTTACTCCTCACTCTGTGCTAGAGTGTCCAGGTTTGAGATGTCAGCTGGGGACTGTGTGCTCTGCCCTGGGCTTGCTGCTAAGGGCTCTTTCCTGGAATGGAGATTTGGCGCCTCCTTCTGTGCCAGGAGCTGTGCACCCCGGTCTGAGATGATATTTGGGGCACACACAGTGGGTTTGGGTTGGTGTGCATCCGCTGTATGCAGGCCTATCTGAAATGGTGTCCGAGGCCTTTTCTGTCTGGCAGGTGGACACACACAGGAACTGAGGTTTTTGCTGGTGGATGCGTGCTGCGTTGGCCCTCAGTGTGCAGTCTGGTCAAGATGGTCCCAGGATCATCTCAGTCTGTGGTGTTTCCGGCGATCCGTGCGTGCCTGCTGCACACCTATGGGTTGAGGCAGAACTCGGGTTCCTCACAGACTCGTTGGCGGACTCACACACTGACTGAGTTTTTTCTGGCAGAAGCGTGAGGCATGCACCCCCAGTGTGCAGACTGGTCAAAAAGGTCCCCCAACCCACTCAGTCTGGGGTTGTTCTGGTGATTGGTGTGAGCCTGCAGCACACTCGTGGGTTGAAGCAGAACCCGGGTGCTGTGTGAGCTCGCAGTGTGCAGTTCAGTGAAAATGGCACCCGGTTCTTCCTCAGACTGCCCAGGAGACTGTGTGATCCAGTCTATAATGGCAGGTGCGGCTGCCCAGCGCAGCTGCTCTTTCAGATCAGAGCTGTGTGCTGCTGGTCACCCGGAGATTTTTCCAGGTAATAAGTGGGTGTCCCTAGAGTTTTCCCACTTGATTTTCTCACCATAGGAGTTCCGCTCACCTGGCAATCACAAATGCTTGCGTTTTAGGTCCCAGAGTTCAGTCTCCTGGTCGCTGAGTTGTTTCTGCTGTCCTACTTCTCACAGTGTTCTCTCGTGGCAACCATCTTGGATTCTCAGATATATTTCACTTTAATTGCACAATATTAAAGGTTTAAGAGGTTTCCTGTGTCTCATTTAGTTGAAAATATTTGTTGAGTGTATATTATATTCGAGAGATCAATCTTGGAGCACTGTTTCACAGAACAGAATAAATAGCTTACTGTGATTATATATACACAAGAGCACCTAGCAGAGGTTTGGGAAATCTAGAGTTTCCAGTCTGGTAGGAAACACAATACACAGTCTTGATCTGCATCTCAGGACTTTAGTTGCATATAGCTGTTTTGTTTGTTTGTTTGTTTTCATTTATTTTGTTTTTGTTTTTCTACAAAAAGCCTAAGCTCAAGCTCACAAAAGGCTGAAATCATGATGTTGCCCAAGGAACAGTTCACATTTTCCTAGTTTATTATATTGCTGATAGAATCCAGTTCCGATGGTTGTGGACAGAAGCTTTGTTTTCCTCCACCAATCATTTATTACAGCTACTTTCTTGTCAAAATAGAGAGGAGTCACTGATATCTCACATCATTTTACATGATTTTCTAGTCAGATCGGGACCTACTTGGTAAGCATCCATTCCATTAACTCAAAAATTGTATTAACCTATTTGTATTGACCCATCAATCCTCAGGACTTAAGCTGAAACAATAAGATGGTTTTTGGGTGTAGCTAAGTGGGAATGATCCTCGGATTCTTTATGTGACACTGTAGTTGAGAAAGTCATGCTGAAGTTGAGACAAAAAGAGTGAGTTAGGATTCTAAAAGGAGAGAATGGGATCAGACATTGTGAGCCAGAGGAAAGCCTGTTCGTGTTTCAGAAATAAGAGATTTTATAGACAATCTTTGAAGCAAAAAGAAATCACCCAACTTTGAGAAGAAATCTGCATGCTATGAAAGAGTTTTCAAAATCAGATTACACAGTCTGTATTACATGTGCCAACTGAGTTATTCATCTCTACTTCCATATTTGAACTTTATACTTGAGCCACAAAGTGAATTCCAGTTTTTCTCTTTTCTTTTCTTTTCTTTTTTTTTCTTTTTTTTCTTTTCTCTTCTCTTGTTCCTTCCTTTCTTCTTCTTCTGTTCTTCCTATTTTGGTTTTTTTCGAGACAAGTTTTTCTCTGTATAGCCTTGACTGTCCTGAAATTAGCTCCGTAGACCAGAGTGGCCTCAAACTGACAGAGGTCCACCTGCCTCTGCCTCCCTGAGTACTGCAATTAAAGGTGTGTGGCACCATCACCTGCTGAACTCCACATTTTAATGTATTCATTACAATCTTACGTTGGTGCTAAAATTGCCGTTTTATCCCCTTACTTCTGTGTTTTTAAATTAATTAACAGCAAAGCAATAACATATTTGTGACATGATAAATGGAAAAGTGTGATTCTAATGAAAGGATGGATGTTCAAATATAATTTAACTTTGCTTTTAATGAAATACATTGGCATAGTATTATACCGTACAAACCATGCTGTATTTTTTTTCCCAAAACAATTGGTCTTCAGAATTTATGTATTAGAGCTCAGTTGTCATTTTGCTGTTATCAAGAGGAGAGACATTTTAAAGGAAAACTATTTCATTAATTAAGTTGAAAAAACTAGTTTTAAAGATTTTGTGTTCTGTTTTTCAGCACTTGGTAATAAAAAATTCCAAGAACTTTCTTGAAACAATGAAATGAGGGCTTTGCTGCTGCTATCTTAACCTTAGACTTTTTAGACTCCATGCAAAAAAATAAAAGTAAATCTCATTTGCTCATGCGTTACTAATATCACTGTTGGAATCTGAATTTCCTCCCAAATGCCCATATGAAGTTAAAAGTTGTGATGTCTTATATCACCTTGGTGGCATTATTTAGACAGAAATAGATTACTATAGAGTTATTTAGAAGTAAAGTATGATTGGATAAATCAGATCATTGGAGGTATGAGTATGAAGTACATATCTTGTCTAACCATTAGGAGTCTGTTTCGAGCCCTCATTGAAGTTCTTTGCTTGTTCCCACTACATGATCCCTTTCCTGATGTTCCAGACTTCCTTAAGCTCAGGAAATGCACCCAGATGGCATTTAGCTGAAAACCGTGGGGCTATAAACAAAATGAAGACCTCCTCATTTTTGCATTTTCTCTGGTCTTTGTCATGGCGTGAAAACACCGATCAGCCCGTGGTATTTGTTATCATAGCATAACAAGTCAGAGACAGCAGTTGAATGCCAGTACTGGCCCTGCTAATCATTTAACGGATAGAAAATTAGGATTGTACTGTTGGTGCTGACAACAAATACAGCAAGAAGAGAATGGAAAATAGATTTCAAATGAATTACTTTTAAATCATCCAGTGTCTCATGTGAGAACAGCAGATCTGTCTTCACTTGCTGATAATTTTCAGGCAATTTCATTAATAATTTGTGCCAGAGTGAATTCCAGTAACAATGCTTTTGTTTACGAAAGCCTATGTAGTCTTTACGTGCATGGTTCTGTTTATTTCTTCAGATGGACGAAGAGCTGCATACATGGATGAATCTCAATCTGAAAATTGCTATAATAAATTGTTTAACTAAACAAAGTACTTTTCTCACTGAATGATACTTAACATGTATTATGCATCGATGTTTATTATGAGCAGTTTGAACACTACAGTACTCCTGAAGGTTCACTTACTTAACCTTAACAATGTTGAGTGTAAACAAGTGAATGAATCACACATTCCCTTGGGGATCAGCAAAGTTCTCATTCCTCCCGGACAGTCAATGAGTAGGAGTCAAGTTTCCATTTCCTATGCTGCTTTGAAAACATTACATTGATTGGGTTAATAAAAGAACACTTAAAAAAATCTTCAAGTAGAGATTGCTCCCCGAGGACTGATTATTCTTTTTTTATTATCAGAAGCCCTCGGAGTTAAAATAATTATCAGTCAATTTTTTTATTTTTTTTTATTAGACTGCAATGTAATGTAAGAATCCAGATGTTGAAAGAACTTGCTCTGTGACCATTGTTACTGCAGTAGATTCAAAGCCAAGACCTGAAAACAATGTATGAAATGTTGTGACCACAGTGAGTATCTGAGACAAATGTTATTTCTCTAAACATTTCATAGTCAAAGTTAACACATATTGTACTATGCCATGTAACAGTGATGTATCTTCTGTTGATGCCACATGAATTCTTGGATATTATAAAGGATGTTATACAATTTTAATTTTCTTTGTTATGGGGGGCTTCCATATAAAAGGTTGAGCAGGTTGAGTGGCTTAAAACACCAGACACGTTCTGTCACATTCTATCACGTACACATTCAGAATGAAGGTGTTCCAAATGGAGAGTCTAGTTACTGGAATCACTCACATTACTGAATTGAGGTTATTCGGTGGCTTTAAATCTATTAGTGTTTGCTATCTGAAATTGTGTTGGCCTATAGTTGGTGCTTATATATTTAGAATTTTATTTGCTGTGCTCTAGATCTATAGACTGGGAGTTGTCTTCCTATAATCCACTGATCTCCATATTGTGTTCAGTTGTGGGTTTCTGTAATATCTTTGTTGTTGATGAAAGTTTCTTTGATGAGGCCTAAGAGCCTCATCACTTTTCAGGATTAGAAAGGTAATGTTTAGAACATTGTTAGTAATTATGCCCTTCATTTTGAGGCAGCAAAGATTCTCTTTTAAAGTCCATAAATTCACTAACCCCTCCTACTTAGTTGAGTTTCTAGGACTAGTTGAATTCTTATTCTTTGAGTAAGCATTAAGTGCACTTAGACTGCTGTTAGTTACCACCAACACATAAGTGCTAATATTATACCTTTAGAAATAACTTTCCTTGCTAATCACTGTAATAGTTTATAGGTCTCTTAATGGGTAAGACTATTATTCAATTCCTTCTATAGGATTTTATGGTATTATGGAGGGTAGACAACAGGAAGAAGGCTTTCAGGTTAGATATAATCATTAATTTTAAAGAAACATCAACAAAATAGTTTTAGGTGATCAATCATTTACTTTAGAGATCAATTTTCTGTCACATTATGAAATTTTATGAGATAACAAGGCCAACAATTTTATTGGCCAAACATTTTATAATAATTGGAAATTAATTTCAGAATAATGTATATTCATTAAATGACTATGTCTCTTGCAGACTATAGCAATGATATGGTACTAATGGGGCTAATTTCTAGTCTACTGAAAAATAGCTTCCAGTTTTCCAGGGTAGAAATCTGAAGCATTTGAATCACATTATTTGCTTCTTACTTTTATGTTTAGTACCCTGTTAATGAGCTTACATAATACTATCTAGCAGCCAATTTTTTTGTTAGATTTGCTTTTATTTGAGCTTACCTGAAAAAATGCATTTTTAGAGAACAAAAATAATGTTACCTCTCTTCTTAAAGGAACATTAATTAGATCAACATTTTCTAATCCCCAGAAATGCTTACAAGATTACACAGAATTCACCTCCTATATATTACATAATGGTTTTGTCAACACATATATAGTAGATGTTAAAAAATAATTGAGCTTTTAGTAAACTCGAAATTCCCATTTAGCTGAGTTTCTCAGCAAAAATTATGCCACAGATGGGGTTCATAATTATTTTCAAAGAGATACAAACTCCTCCTGATGACAACTAAAATTTTATGCTTTTACAGCTCCTACAAAAATGTCACCTGCAACCATAATTGAGAAATTAGAGTAATTTAAACATTTTCCTGTAATATGAGAAATCCTTAGTGTATCCAATGACTATTATTTTCTTATTAAATTACTTTACTTCTGTACTAAAGATACAGTCAGATTTACATTAATGATATGGCAACTTATTCTGTTGTATGTAAATTTAATATACTAAATATTGATTGACAGTTCTGTCATTTGAGATAAGATGTATATAAGATAAAGACATGACATGAAAGGAATGAAAACAGATTGAGGCAGACAAATACTGCATGATCTTACTTATAAATGAAATAGTAAAAGATGACCTTATACAAATAGAATATAGAATATTAACTCTTGAGGTGGTACCACCACCTCACCACTTTGCACTTCCAAAGATGCAAAATTTCAGTTGGGTGAGCAATAAAATCAAAGATCTGTTGTACAGTTTGATTACAGTTACAATACATATTATTTTAAATAAATTATGAGACTGATTATAACATGTCCTCACTGCAAAAATAAATAGAAGAGCTAATACAAATAGTAATTAATTATATTTATAATGTGTAAAATGGTGCATAATTAATACCTATTTTAAATGACATTTATAAAAAGAGAGAAACATGAAGCTTGTTGCATGGCTTTAAGTATTTCCATAGAGTATAGAGTAAGGTAGCTGTGATTCTGCCTGAAGGTACTCCTCAGAAGACCTGTTCAGGAATGGAAGATTATCAAATATCTCTCTGTCTGTATTGGGTGCCTTAAATTTTAAATCATGCCATTGACTGGCTACATTTCAAACTGAATAGATGTGTTCTTAATGTGAAAAGTTCAGAGGGTCTGCTCTAGAGGCTTCTGTTCACTGTGTGTTATCAAACACCTGAATATCACTAACTTCGAAGATGTAGATGGACTTCAGATGGATATTGATGCCTTGCAATTAGACTTGGTGTACTGTTAGTAAATGTGTTTGTCAAATATAAAAACCTTGAAAGAAGATATAAACTCAATTAAATCATAATTTAAAAAATTCACATACCCACCTTTTGTAATTATTGATATTTCTGCCTTAGCTCATTTGTTAATTGTCCACCGAGTGCAGTAAATAGGCAATACATTATGAATTTTAGCAGTAAAGGAAAAGTTTCCTGCCTTTATATCAGACTCACATTGTCAGATCTCATTACATTCTATCAATGTCTGAATCATTAGGTAGGGATTAAGCTAGATGTTATTGTTTACAATCTCCTTTGTCCTGTGAGTAAGCAAACAGTAGTTTCCACAATGATGAAATATGTAAATGTGTTTGATACCATAATCAAGCAAAGTCATAATTTCTCAGTATTAAGTTTCCAAGGTTTTCCTCAAGCTTTTTCACGATCACTAGTAGAAAGCCTTTTCAAGGAGCCATGAAGCCACAGGATAGAAAAAAACTGTTTGCTGCCTTTTAAACTCAGTAGAAATTATTTAAAAAAATAGGAATTCTAGCTTATTCTGTTGTGTATGTCCCATATTTTTATTCATCAGAAGAATTTCATAGCGGAATGATAAATTTAATAAAATGATAAAAGAAACAGGAATCAAACATACATAAGTATATTAATATGTTCCAAGATATTCAGCCTCTTTATGTGTTTATTATTCAGCTTTCTATTAGGATAACAAAATACTTGAGGTAAATAACTTACAAGTAGAAAATAGGAATTTATGCACTTTGTGTGGTTTTCATGTTGTATACATGTTCACCTATATTTACATATGTGGGTGGGGGGATAGAAGACAGATCAACAAGTCATATCTTTCCTGCCAGTTATCTTATATTTCTTTTTGTTATACACCTTAATTTCCAAAGACAGTGTCACTCACAGAACCTGGAGCTTACAGATTCCCCTACCCTACCTAGAAGCTCCTAGGATCCATCCATTTCATCTTCCCCTGCAAAACTAACAGATCTACAGCAAAACATCTGGCTTTTATGTAGGTGTTAGGAATCTGATCTCAGGACCTTATGCTTCTATGGTAAGTACTTTACCAACTGAACTAGCTCCAAAAAGGAACTTCTTGGCTCAATTTGGAGCTTTTCACCACATGAGAAATAGTTTGAACTGCTTTGGACCTGTGGTATTTCATTGTGATCAGTAGGATTTTGGGGCAACTGTTCAGATTACGAATAGAAGAACATAGAGGAAGAAAAAGAAATCAAAATCACAATACTGCCTTTATAATCAAGTAACAAATGATTAAATTCCTGCCACTAAACACAATCCTTGATGTTTTGACATCTTATAATAGTATCTTAGTGTGTTAAAATGTCTTCAAAAAAAGACACTGGCATTTGAGAACAGCATCCAATTCAAGTTATATATGTAAAGTTTTTTTAAGAAACTGTTTATGATGAAATTGTAAAATTGAAAATTGAGATATTAACAAGTTAATTATCAATAATTAAGAACTTTTTAATTTTTTTTAATATTAATCACAGGTTATTTACTTTGTATCCCAGCTGTAGACCCTCCCTCTCAATCCCATCCTCCCTCATCTCCTCCCATTCCCTTTCCAAGTCCACTGCTAGGGGAAGACCTCCTCCCTTTCCATCTGACTTTAGCTTACCAGGTCTCTTCAGGACTGGCTGCAATGTCCTCCTCTGTGCACAATGGATTACTATTAAGCAATTAAAAAACTAAGTACTTTTTACCTTAAAGGAGAATCTCTGCTTTTATCTTCCACTGTGTTTGTTTGTGCCCTTTGACAGTTTAAACCTCAGATCTTACACATGCTAGACAGTACTCTTAAATGAATTAAATCACCCCCCTTCCTTATTTCTATAAAAATTTAAAAGACTCTGTTAACAAATCATCTTTCTTGGAATAACCTGATTCATTTATAAACTACAATTTAAACTTACTATTCTCAGCAATCTCCACATTTGAAAAAATATCTGTTTATTAGTAAAATTTTTTAATTACTTTAATGAAAAACACTTGAAATAATATTACCTTTGTTTTCATTTTTGTAAATATTCTTCTGAATTGTTGAAGAAATAAATAAAACAGAACCGAAAATCATGAAATCCTGTCTTCCTCCTAATAATGATTGTTAGTTAAAACTCCCACTCTAGCAAAATAAGTGCCTCTCACTCTCAGTATCTGTCTGTCTCTGTCTGTCTCACTGTCTGTCTTTCTGTCTCTTTCTCTCTGGACCCTTAAGTATCTGAATTTCCTCATGGAAGTCATGTTGTTCATTTTTTTTTTCCTTTTTCAATTAAGGGCCTTTGAGACTATAAAGTGGAAGTGCAGGTGAGAATTTCACTGGCTTAGAATCTACAAACAACCTAGATGCCCCTCAACCAAAGATTGGAGAAAGAAACTGTGGCACATTTACACAATGGAGTACTACTGAATGATTAAAAACAAGGAGGGCAGGGAGAAGATGAGGGACGGAGGGAGGGATTGGGAGGAAATGAGGGAGCAGGCTACAGCTGGGATACAAAGTTAATAAACTGTAACTAATATTGAAAATAAAAATTTAATCAAAAAACAAGGAAATCATAAAAATTTCAAGCAAATGGATGGAACTAGAAAAGATCATCCTGAATGAGCTAACGCAGACCCAGAAAGACACACATGGTATGTACTCACTTATATGTAGATTTTAGCCATATAGGATAAGTACATAACAAGGAAGAGACCCAAAGAAGATAAGTAACATAGAGGATCCAAGGGAGGATGCATAAATCTCACTTGGAAGAGGAAAGATAATAGAGGAATTTACTGTAGAAAGGTAACAAGGTAGGAGAGGGACACAGAGAGTTAAGATGGTGGAGATCAAATGTGGGGAGAGTGAGGTGAGAGGTCTGTAGAGAAAAGAGAAACTAAGGGTGGGGTTATCTGCGTGACAAGCTGGAGACCTAAATTAGGGCAGGCTCCTAGGAGAATATGAGTGGTACTGAAGAAGAGACTCCTAGTGGCAGAGATCATAGAGAATGAAGAAGACAACCTCTAACTAAACTGGTCTCCTAGCAGAAGGAGGGAAACACCAAAACATCCACAAAATCTTCCAGCTCAAATTCACCATGCCTACAAGATGTGCACGAATAAAATTAGAGCAAATGGACCAGAGACTGAAGGAATGCTCACCCAATGCTTGGCCCAACCAAAGACCCATCCTATAGAGAGTACCAACCCATGACACTATGACTGATATTCTCCTAAGCTTGCAGACAGAAGTCTGTCAGAGTCGTCCTCTGAGAGACTCTACCCAGAAGCACTACGAAACAGATGCTGAGACTCAGAGCAAAACATTGGCCAATGCATAGGAAATCTTGGTGAATGACCTCAAGAAAGGGAAAAAAGGACCCAGAAATGACAGAAGTTCCATAAGAAGATCAACCATGCCAACTAACCAGGAGCCAGAGGGGCTTGCTGAGACTGAGGCATCAACCAAAGACGATGCAGGAACTGTTTCTAGGCCCCCAACAATGATGTAGCAGATGGGAAGCTTAGGTTCCATGTATGTACTCTAGTAAGGGAGGTGGGGACAGCATTGGACAGGGACTCACTAGCCAGCTTTTTGTTACTTCCCTCTGATGGTACTTCTGGGATGGGAGCTCCCCTTTTCTGAAGAATAGGTGAGTGGGGATGGGAACAGAGGGAGGAATGGGACTACAACAAGTATGTAAAGTGAATAAAAATAAATACATTAAACGTTTTTTCACTGACTCTGGATTAAGAAGATCCCATCACTGGAAACAGCTGTAGAGGAATATCAAGTGCAAATATCATTGATCACTGTTTTCACAGAGAGTAAAGCTAGTCAAGAGTGTTGAATACTCCTTTCTATTTAGATAGCATGTACTATTCTGTTGACCTCGGTAGGAACTTCAGAAGACTGTTAAAGTAGATTAAATTACTCTTAATTCTTTCATATATTAATATTTCTATTCTCACTACCAGAATAGAAGAATCCATAAGGGTACTTAAAAGCATTCAGTGTTTTGTAAGTCTCAATGTTATTTGGTTGGTTTAAATTAAGGCATATCTCATTACAGTGGGTTCTATACTATATAAAATATATGGTTAACATTATATCAATCTGTATTTTCTCACTGTCAGTGAGTTACTACTGGAATTATGTTTGAAACTTCCATTAAAGTATACATATTGTGACTTCCTTCTTATGTCCTTTTTGATGAAGATTGACTTGAGAAACACAATAGGCTGTGAATAAAACAAGCAGAGTTGACAGTTATCTGACATCCTAACAAGGCTTTTGTTTCTCTGAGCAACTAAGTCAGCAATGCTGTTGACATCTGCAGTGCACTGGGAATGCTTCTTTAGATGTCTATGCTGGTTATTTCTTCTCTGCTTTCCTGTGAATCTTAAGGGGTTTCTGAAATGTCTGGTCTCTGACCCTTCTGGTTCCTTCCTTAGGTTTAGGCTTGCCCAAAGAATTTCCCAGAATCAACTGGAGCATAAAAACTGTTTTATTCTCTTCCCTTTTAACCTTTGGTAAGGCAACATAATACAAATTTTCAATATATTTACAACTCTGTCTCATATTGTATGAGCTAGAGATTCATTACATTATTTCCAAGAATCAATGGCAAGTACCGATTGCTATGGAATCTCTTTGATACAGGCAATCATGACAATTAAACAAATTTAAACAAATTTGGAAATATTTTGCTTTTGAATAATAGCAAAATCTGAAAATTCAATGTGTTTCGTATTGATAGTTCAATGGTAGAGACACTGAAAGTGTCTATCGTCTATCTTCCTATTAGTCTACCCATTTATCTAAGTGTTGATTTTTTATAATATTCTTATCTATCTAGGTAAAACACAACCAATGTGTCTTACAATTATTGCTATCCTGAAACACAGACTAGACCTATAAAGTTAATTTATTCATAAAGGCATTTACTAAACCCTATCAGTGTTTGTCCATTAAACCTTCTCTGTTCTCTTTGTGATTTTTAATATCTACAAGTGTCTTTGTCTACTGACTTAAACCTAACATTTCACAATTTTTTAGCATATGCACTAACAATAACTTAAAAGTTTTACTATCTCTGCTAATAAACACATATACCATATAGTGTTATTGAACAAGCAGCAAAGCCAGAGCTTAAAAACATTCTTTTTCTGGCTTATCAGCTAACAAAATTCTATGAAAAATATGCTAATTTCTTTTTTTATGTAAATAAAATTTAATGAATTTACTTGACCGCTGTTTTCATGACCTTTAAAAATTTTTTTTATTAGTTACAGTTTATTCACTTTGTATCCCAGCTGTAGCCCCCTTCCCCATTCCCTCCCAATACCACCCTCCCTCTTCTTCTCCTACGCCCCTCCCCTGGTCCACTGATAGGGGAGGTCCTCCTCCCCTTCTATCTGATCCTAGTCTATCATGTCTCATGAGGACTGGCATCTTTCTCTTCCTCTGTGGACTGGTAAGGCTGCTCCCCCCTCAGGTGGAGGTGATCAAACAGCCAGCCCATGAGTTCATGTCAGAGACAGTCGGCCATTTCATTCTTGAGAACTTGTAAATACTTCTTTCTATTATTGGATTTACATGGAACATTTTAACTATTTCCATTATTGATTGCTGCATAATGGCCATTAAACTTTGGAGAATTAAGACAAATAGTTTAGTTTCCTAAATTTTATTGTTCAGGAATAGGAAAAGGCTTGGGTCAGTGGTTAACTGGTGGGCTGTGTGATGTCAGCTGGAACTGCAGGAGATGAGAGATGCACTGTGTAAACTTCTCTACTGCACATATTTGACATTTTGCTGCCTCCCCTCCTCTCTCCACATTGATCATCAGACAGAATGGTCTCAGGGTATTCATGCTTAAGTGGTGATCTCTAAAAGACTAAGATACAAATTGTCAGCACACTTGAAGTTAGGCTCTGAAATAGAAAATGGACACTTTCACCATGCACTTCAACAAAGCACTCACAAGCCAACCAAGATTTCTAGGGGAAAAAATCAATTTCATTTCTCATGGACAGGGATTTTTTGCTGCCACCATTAGCCTGCCGCCATTCATCTTTCACGTAACTGAGATTTTAACAATGTTCTCCTCAATTATGATGCTCATTAGTTTGGCTCTATCTTAGAAGATTAAGAATCTTGAATTCAGAAATTTAAGGCAATTTGCCCTGTACTACCTATTTTAAGTTGAAGAACCTGAGAGTATTTGCTAGAGTCTCATCATGCTTACAGCCTGATTCAAACTTAGAGACTCATCTTAACCTAAGAAATAGATTTATTTTCTTTACAAGCAACAGTGTTTGATAATATGCTATGGCATCTTGAGTATGCTAAACTAAAAACATATCTTATATACCTACATGCATACATATACATACAGATGTATATACACACACACACACATATATATATATGTGTATATATATATATATATATTTCTAATTTTTTTGTTTTTGTTTTCTTAGAACTGATTTCTGTTTTAGGAACACTGGATACCCATCAGTAATAAAAGTTCACTCTCAGTGTGTTTATGAAACCACTGTGCCAGTTCTTAGATAAACAAAGAGAAAATATAATATCAACTTGTTCAGAGATTTTTTTCTACATTAATTTTCAATGCCAACACCATGGACAATGATTTCTGGTTATAAATTTGCCAGTCCTATATATTCCACACTTCATAGATCAGAGTTACACTACTGATATATTAATGTGGAAGGGGCAAAGTAGCTTTCTGCATTTTTTGGAAAGATATCTTTATCTCAATTTTGGAGATTCAGTTCTTTTGGCAGTATAACTTTCTAGAATTCCTGCCCACTAAAATGTCACATTCATGAGCATATTTCAAGATCCAAACTTAACAGGGTAAGCACCCATATTTATACTATTATATTCTTGATGTATATTCAACAATATAGGAATCATATGAAAGTACTTTTCCAGTTATTCCACAAGATCAACATACATAGCATTTAAAGTTGTTCAAGACTTTCCTATATCTCATTGCATAGTTCCTAACTAAGTACCATCTTGAGGTTTAACATTGTATGCTTTTTTGTATGTGTTTACATATGTTAATTTGTGTTTGTTTGTGTGTGTGTGCTTGGGTGTTCTGTTTGATGTTGGCTATTGGCTTGCTGTATATCGCCTTTACTATTCTTATGTATGTGCCTTGTATCCCTGATCTCTTCAAACTTTGAATATAAACAGGTGATGCATTTGGTCAAATGCTTTTATATCATCTAAGGAGAGGATCATGGTTTTTTTTTTTTTTTTTAGTCAGTTTGTTTATATAGTGGATTACATTGATACATCTCTGCATTGAACCACCCCTGCATTCCTGGGATGAAGCCTACTCCATCATGGTGGATGACATCTTTGATGTGTTCTTGGATTCAGTTTGCCAGTATTTTATTGCGTATTTTTGTGTCAATGTTCATACAGGAAATTGGTCCAAAATTCTCTTTCTTTCATAATCTCCATTGGGAAGTTTTGTGTGATTCTGATGGGATTAGGTATCAGGGTGACTGTGGGCTCCTAGAATGAGTTTGGTAATGTTCTTTCTGTTTCTATTTTGTGGAAAAGTTTAAGGAGTACTGACGTTATATTTTCTTTGAAGAATTCTCCCTTAAAAATATCTGGCCCTGGGCTTTTATTTTCCTTTTTTTGGGAGATTTTTGATGTTAGCTTCTTTTTCCTTAGAGGATAGGACAATTTAATTTATTTATCTAGTCTTGATTCAGCTTTGGTTAATGTAATCGATCAAGAAAATTGTCCATTTTATTTAAATTTTGAGATTTTGTGGCATATAGACTTTTGAAGTAAGACCTAACAATTCTTTGGATTTCCTCAGTGTCTGTTGTTATGTGCCCGTTTTCTGATTTTGTTGATTTGGAAGTGTCTCTCTGCCTTTTAGTTAATTTGGCTAAGGGTTTGTCTATCTTGTTGATTTTATCAAAGAACTAGCTCTTGGTTTCATTGATTCTTTGAATTGTTGTCTTTGTTTCTAATATATTGATTTTGGCTCTGAGCTGATTATTTTCACTGTCTACTCCTTTTGGGTGTTTCTGCTCCCTCACCCCACCCCCACTGTGTTCAGGCGAGCCTTTAAGTTGTTTCTATGAGGTGACTCTTATTCTTATGAAGGCACCTAGTACTATGAACTTTCCTCTTAGTACTGCTTTCTTTATGCCCCATAATTTTGGGTATGTTCTGCTTTCATTTTCATTGAATTCTAGGAAGACTTTAATTTCTTTCTCTATTTCTTTCCTCACCCAGCTGTCATTGAATAGGGAGTTGATCAGTTTACATGTGTGTGTAGGTTTTTGTTGTGGAAGTCCAGCTTTAGTCCATGGTGGTCAGATAAGATACAAAAGATTATTTCAATCTTCTTGTATCTGTTGAGGCTTGCTTTGTGACTAACCATATGTTCTGTTTGGGAGAAGGTTCCATGAGGTACTGAGAAGAAGGTAAACTATTTTCTGTTTGGATGAAAGGTTTTGTAGATGTCTGTTTGATTTATAACATCTGTTAGAGTTATTGTTTCTTTGTTTAAGTTCTATTTTGTTGACTTGTCCTTTTTGAGAGTTGGGTGTTGAAGTCCCCCACTATTAATGTGTGGGGATCTATGTGTGGTTTAAATTTTATTAATGTTTCTTTTACAAATATTGGTGCCCATTTATTTGGGGCATAGATGTTCAGGATTGTGATATCTTCCTCGTGTATTTTTCCTTTGATAAGAATGAAGTGTCCCTCTCTATCTCTTTTGATTAATTTTGTTTGAAAGTCTATTTTATTAGATAATAGGATGGCTTCTCCAACTTGCTTCTTCTGTTCGTTTCTTGGAAAACCCTTTTCCAGACGTTTACTCTGAGGTAGGATCTATCTTTGTGCAGAGGTGTGTTTCGTGAATGCAGAAGATTGTTGGACATGTGTCTTTCTGCTTATGGGTGACCTCGCTCAGCATGATCTCTTGTAGTTCCCATCATTTGCCTGCAAATTTCATGATTTCCTTGTTTTTACTCATCCATTCTGTTAAAAAAAAATTCTAATTTTATGAGAAATAGCGAGATTGGTTTCCAAAGAGGTTGTACAAGTATACATTCCTAGCAGCAAAGGAGGAGGGTTCCCCTTTCCCCAAATACTCTCCAGCATGTGCTGTCACTTGAGTTTTTGATCTTAGCCATTCTGCTGAGAGTGAAGTGATCATCCTGAGTGAGCTATCCCAGAAGCAGAAAGACACGCATGCTATATACTCACTCATATAGACATATAATATAGTATAAACCTACTAAAATCTGTACACCTAAAGAAACTAATCAAGAGGGAGGACTCTGGCAAAAATGCTCAATCCACATCCAGAAAGGCAAAGAGGATGGACATGAGAAGAAAGAGAAAACAGGGAATAAATCAGGACCCTACCACAGAGGGCCTCTGAAAGGCTCTGCCCTGCAGAATATCAAAACATATGCTAAGACTTATGGTCAACCTTTGGGCAGAGTGCAAGGAATTTTATGAAAGAAGTTGGAAATTATAAGATCTGGAGAGGACAGGAACTCCACAAGGTGAGCAACATAACCAAAAAATCTGAGCACAGTGGTCTTTCCTGAGACTGATATTCCAACCAAGTACCATGCATGGAGATAACCTAGGACCCCTGCACAGATGTAGCCGATGGCTGTTCAGTGTCCAAGTGGGTTCTATAGTAATAGGAGCAGGGACTGTCTCTAATATGAACTGATTGGCCCGCTCTTTAATCACCTCCCTTTGAGGGAGGAGCAGTCTTACCAGGCCACAGAGGAAGAAAATGCAACCACTCCTGATGAGAGCTGATAGACTAGGATCAGAAGGAAGGAAAAGAAGACCTACCCTATCATTGGACTTGGGGAGGGACATCCCTGCAGAAGGGGGAGGAAGGGAGGGATTGGGATGAGAGGAGGGAGGGAACTACAGGGGGGATGCAACGTGAATAAAGTGTAATTAATAAAGAATTTAAATAAATAAAAAATTAGGATTAGTGCTACCTCAAAGTCCAGCTATATAACTCAAAGGCATATAACCAACATATGCCGCACCTTTAAATAAGGACATTTGCTCAACTGTGTTCATAACTCCTGGGGAGCAGGCAGAATGGGACACCCTGCCACCCACCTTAGTACCGGAAGTTATCCTCTCAACAGGACCATAAAAGCGAAAAACACTGGCCACTGCAACCAGGAAGGAGTCCACAGGCCAGTGGAGTGGGCTTCTGAGTTTTGAACTGGGAGCCACTGGTACCCAGAAGATGCCCACAGGACTGTGAGAGGGGGCACTCAGGTTTGGGATCAGAAGTCAGTGGTACCTAGAAAGTGTCCACAGGACTGTTAGAGAGGGCACCCATGTTTGGAGCTTCACCTTCAGTACCAGAAGGTATTCACTCCAAGGGCAATTAGAGTGAACGTGCAAGGTAGGAGTAGTGAGCCACAGGTACCAGGAAGGTGTCCACAGGTGGTCGGCTTGGGCTGGTGGCCTAGGGCTGCAGCAGTGCAAACCAGGAGCCTGGGAATTTTTCCTGATATTAGCTGAGTGGCCTGAAGATGGACCCTTGAGTTTCCCCATACATTCTCCTCTCACTTGAGAAATACATACTTTGGGGTTCACAGAATGGTCTGCAGGTCAAGCTGACCTCACTGCTGAGCTGCTGTTTAGATGCCCTGCATGATCGGAGCCACCGTCTTGGATTTCCTCAGTCTTAATCTTGAGCTTGCTTTCTTCTAGTAGAGTTGGAGATATCTATCACTATGTCTGAAGCAATGGCTCTGTAGTTTAAGTAGCACTTGCTACTCTTCCAGAGGATCTCATTTTGTTTCTGATTACCTACAGGTAATGGCAGGTCACAAAGCCTTCTGTTACTCTAGTTCTGAAGAATCTGACATCCCCTTCCTTTCTTCTAGCATACTGCATGCACATATATATGTATCTGTATAGGCACATATGCAGAACAGTCATGTGTAAATAAAAATATGTAAATCTTTAAAAAACTATCACTGTCCACAAAACACCGACACATATATTTCACAAAATCATGCACACCTACATTTATTTTGCTTAAGTGTACACTTTGTTGTCATTTCAAGTTTGCAGTGTATGTGTCCTGTACATTTTGGGGGAAGCTGTAAACCTTTTCCTACTCATTCCATAGAAGAAACCATTGTCATTATAAAGAAATAACTCCACCCACGTTTAATCTGTTAAACCACTGAGTCTACTGCAATAACTTATAGACTTATTGGTTATGGGTTACTTAGAAGAACATGAGTGACCTGGAAAAATGTCATCACCAAAGAGCTGAATCATTAGAGTTCTCTTCACAACTTGAGTGCAATTCAACCTATAATTCTAGTTTCTCCAGTTAATTATATCTCTGCTGCTGTGACCTGAGGGAGGGTCCTGGGCTGAATATAATGTTACTATATTACATGATCACAAACCTTTTCCTCTACAATGAAATAAAGAGTATACAACTCATAATTCTATAATACAAAAAAAGACTTTTTTTTTGTCTTCTTTGCCAAAGTTTCCCTCTTAACTCATCTAAAATTGGTGGGATATTCATCTAACTAAACACAATGAAAAAATTATGGATTGGTCAGCTATCCATGATGAAACACTAAATGTACAGAACAAAGAAAGGAAGGAATCGCCTCAAAGAGTTAGATTATAAATGTATGTGTTTAAATTATTTATTTTATTTTATAAAGTTGTGTGTGTGTGTGTGTGTGTGTGTGTGTGAATGTGCATGGGAACACATATTCTGGTGTGCAGGTGAATACCCACGTAGTCCAGAAGAGGGTTTTGAATCCTTGGAAATGTAGTTAAATAACATTATGAGTGACTGGATGTGAGTGTTAGGAGCTGAACCCAGATCCTCTGCAAGAACAGTACACACTAAAAGCCAATTAACTAACTTTTCATTCACATAGAACTGCATTATTTTCAATCTACTTTTAAGAACTATGGTGTCAAACAAAATGCCATTATATATCTGCCTCATAGTTGATATATATATATAT
>CM053763.1:36681103-36694597 GCA_028658305.1 Pachyuromys duprasi
AGGGGGCGGGGAAGAAGGAAATGAGGGAGGGAGTGGGAGGGTAGGAGGGAATGGGGGAGGGGGCTACACCTGGGATTCAAAGTACCTAACCTGTGACTGAGATAAAAATAAATAAATTAAAAAAAAATATTTTCCGGTCCTTGGAGCCTGGAGTCTTCTTTTTCATCTATTCCAATTAATCTTATGTTTCATCTTTTGATAGCATCCTTAATTTCTTGGATGTTTTGTGCTTGGGATTTTTCTGATTTTCTTTTTTTCCTTGAGTGAGGAATCCATTTCAGCCAACGTATCTTCAGCTCCCGAGATTCTCTCTTCCATCTCTTGTATTCTATTGTTGATGCTTACCTTTGTGGTTCCTGATCTTTTCTCTAAGTTCTCCAGTTCCAGGTTCTTCTCCCTTTTTGTCTTCTTTATAGATTCTAATTTCGTTTTCATGCTTTGTACCATTTCAGTCAACTGATTGACTCTGTCTCCTATTTTGGTTGTTTCCTCTCTGTCTATCTTTGATTGTTCCACTATGTGGGCAGTTAAATTGTTCTCCATTTCTTTGAGGGCCTTGTTCATTTCCTCTTTTTGTCCCTCCTCTTTTTCCTCCAATATCTGCATAATCAATGCTTTAAGATAATTTTCCTGTGTCTCTGCTGAGTTAAAATTTCCATTGCATTTGGGTGTTTCTGGTGGGGCCATGGTGTCCTGATTTTTGTTGGGTGAGTTCTTTCGCCAATTTCTGGGCATTTGTTTATATATAATCAGGGAGCTGTTTGTGCTTTAAGGCTTTACTTCAGTCTGAAACTGTCCATCTCTGTGTCAGGAGTATTCTTCAAGAAGATCAGGGATTTCCGGTGGTTTGTTATTGTTTGTTGTGTCTCAGTTGAACTCTATTGTGGGCTCTGTGTGTCCAGATTTGTGCTCTCTGCTAGAAGCTGTGAGCACCACTGGCTGGTCACCCTCTGGTCTGGAGATCTAGCTCCTCAGTCTTTTGAGATGTCAGCTGGGGTCTTTGTGCTCAGCCCTTGGCTTATTGCTATGGGCTCTCCCCTGGAATGGAGGTTTGGCGCCCCCTTCTGGGCCACGGGCTGTGTACCACGGTCTGAGATGATATTTGGGGCACACACAATGGGTTTGGGTTGGTGTGCCTCTGCTGAATGTAGGCCTGTCTGAAATGGTGCCCGAGGCCTTCTCTGTATGTCCTGTGGACAGACACAGGGATTGAGGTTTTTGCTGGCCAATACGTGCAATGATAGCCCTCAGTGTGTGGTCTGGTCAAGATGATCCCTTCTCAGTCTGGGTTGGCTCTGGTGATTGATGCATGCCTGCAGCACACCCATGGGTCAAAGCAGAACTCAGGTCCCTCCCAGACTTGCCTACAGACTGGCACAAGGACTGAGGTTTTGCTTGTGGAAGCGTGTGGCGCTCACCCGCAGAATGCAGACTGCTCAAAAAGATCCCCAGTCCTTCTCAGACTGGGGTGGTTCTGGTGATTGGTGTGTGCCTGCTGCACACTCCTGGGTTGAAGCAGAACCCGGGTGCAGTGTGCGCTCGCAGGGTGCAGTTCAGTGAAAACGGTACCTGGTTCCTCCTCAGACCAGTGATCCACTCTATTATGGCATATGTGGGCGCCCAGTGCGGCTGCTCGTTCAGATCAGAGCTGTGCACTGCTGGTCACCAGGAGATTTTTCCAGGGAATAACTGGGTTATAACTAGTGTTTTCCCACTTGATTTTCTCACGTGGGAGATCTGCTCACCTGGCAATCACGAATGCTGGCGTTTTAGGTCCCAGAGTTCAGTCTCCTGGTCGCTGCGTTGTTTGTGCTGTCCTACTCCTCAGACCTAAATGTTTCTTTTAATTGAAAATATTCACCTCATTTTACTGTTATTACTTCGCTGAATTTATGTTTTGATGTAGGTGAACTACAGACACCTATCAAACACATGTATTTTAAGCAAGTAAAGAATATCATTAATTTCCTGGTTTCCAAAGTATTTATTACAAACTTTCACCACATGTGTACTCATCTGAATTATATAGCTCAATGAGTTATTTTGCCATTTACTAAATGTATGGATTTCTTTTAATCCATTCAATTGAATTTCAATGTAATATAACAGTTGCTTTGTGAGTGTGTTTTAACAAAAGCAAAACAAAAAAGAAAGATGAAAATAGAAACATACACACAATGTCACAATCATTTTTACCTAATTTAAGTTTTATTGTATTTTCTCAGTAAAATTTTCCTTTGATTTCTTTAATTTTATAGAAGCAATGCCACAGATGATTATGTTCATTCTACTAGTTTACATAGGGAGATTATCTCATACTTCAATAATAATGCACAAAATGTCTAAAACAAGGAAATATGGAAATCAAACAATATTTGGATTATCAAGTTGATTAAATAAAAGAAAATAATCTGGTTTTTCTGAAAAGGTGACATACTGTACCAAAGGAATAAGGGTCAGTGTACTTTTTCATAAGTTCTATATATTGAATTTTGTAATTTGCGTATAAGATTTATTAAGCCAAATACCATAGGCATCCATACAGCTCCTCCATAGATGACAAATTATGCATACTGTTTACTTGAAATGCTCCCAGTACAGAGTGTGATCACAGCCTGCGCACAGCCCTGGGTAATGAAAGAGGAGGATGAGAATAGAAGGATGCAGATGGAGTAAGAATGTGCCAGTGCAGCGCTCAATCTTCAGTATTCCTTGACTCACCCAAATGCAAATTTAAACATGGAGACCACAAGCATTTCACATTATAATTTTTATGTTCTTTAATATTCAAAGAAATGTAGTTTTAATTACAGGAATCAACTGTTATGATCATATTTTACTCTATATTCTTTATATGAACCAAAAATGTCAAAATACTGTGTTCCAACAAAGTTCAACAAATTTATTTTATCCTCTCTATAGCTAAAAATAATTTAAAATTCAAACTAATCTTACACTTTGAAAATGTCTTAAAATAGAAATTTCATGGATGTGAAAGTGCATTTAACAACCCATCTTTTTAAATATTTTTCATTATTTACAATTTATTAACTTTGTATCCCAGCTATAGCTCCTTCCCTCTTCCCCTCCCAATCCTTCAGTCCCTCCTCTCCTCCACCCATGCCCCTCCCCAAATCCACTGATAGGGGATGTCCTCCTCTTCTTCACTCTGACCCAACCTGTCTTAAAAATATAGAATACTGATATCCAAGATCAATGAATAACATATAGTAAAGATTATAGAAGATCTAATCCGATACATGGACAGTGGTAAACAAAAATTTCTCATTTCTCTGGGAATATAAATCAGTATAAAAAAACATCTTAATGTGCCAGTTAAGTATAAAAACACAAAATCTTGGCCTAATTGCTTTTTTTAATATATAAAATAATCAGTCATAATTTTTTAAAAAGTTTTAAAACATACCTTAAATCATCTGAAGCTTATTTGTGAAACAATAACAAACACACAAACAAACAAAAACAGAATATATGGGAATTAAAAACTATGCTTGCGATAAATTGTTCAAAGACAGTTATGGTGACTTTCCATGCGTATTATTTCAAGAATTCGTTAAATGAGTTTAAAGGAAACTGTCACTTCTTTTAAAATAAATACGCAATGCAAGAGGAATGTAAAAATATAATGGTGCTCTATTATTACATGGATAAATATATTGTTGGCAAAGAGCAAATGATATATAAAATAGCAACATTCACAAAAGAACATATTAAAGTGAACCAAAACTAGTACATATGCTCAAAACAACTCACTACTTTTTACTATGGTTAGGAATGGCTATTCTACACAGGCAAAAGGTTATAAAAAGAACCATGTAGAGCAATAACAGGAAATCATTATATATTTCTCATGAGAGTAATTAGTACAGCCATTATAGAAAACAGTATGGAGGTCTTTTAAAACATTTAAAAATTGAACAAAAGTGTGTTTAACAGCCGCAGTGGAAGTAATCTCTGTATGCCTGAGTACTTTACATTCATTCACATTCATTCACATTACTGCACTCTTTACATTGTTAAGAAATGGAAACAACCTAAGTGCCCATCAACCCAGGAACAAACAAAGAGAATGTATATATTCACATAGGAAACTACTACTTGAAAAGTTGTAGAAGCTGAGAGAAGTTTTTGTTACCAGAGTCTGAGGATAATAAGAAAAAGTAAGAGGAAAAGAGGAATAAGGAAAAAGTAAAACGTTCTCAGTAGCTATTACATGGTGGGATAACTACAGACATTGTGCATTTCAAATATAATAGCATTCAAAAAAAGCTAGAAGAAAGGAATTGGAATGTTTTTACCAAAAAAAAAAATATTTGAAGAGAAAGGTATGTTTATCCCAATTTAAGCATACAATTGCACATGGCTGGAAAAATTGCAGTGACCCATGAACAAATATGTAGCTTATAATTTTATGTATATGTTGTAAACAAATTTCAATACATAAATGAAGTGACAGAAGAATTAAAATGACTGTTTAATCCCTATTTATTACATAACTGTATTTTAATTTATTTTCTTTTTATTCATTCTGCTTTCCTACACTATATATTACCCACACCTGCTTCCTTCCATTCCTCTCAGCCCACATCACACTCCTTCTCACTAAGATCCAATTCTTCTTTTCTTTTCAGAAAAGAGTAGGACTCCCAGGGATATCTTCCAAATATAGCATAAAAAGATACAATACATGTAGACACAAACCCTCATATCAAGGGTGGGTGAGGTAATCCATTAGGAAGAAAGGGGTCCCAAGATTAGCTGAAAGAGTCAGAGATACTTGAACTCCCACTGTCAGGAGCCCCACAACAACACCAAGCAAAACTACCACAGCATGTATGTGAAAGACCTACCACAGTCTCTTTGATTGCCACTTCATTCTCTGTGAACCCCTCTGATCCCTGCTTAGGTGATTCTGTGTGCTGTGTTCTCCTAGTGTCCCTCTGGCTCCTACAGTCCTTCCTTCTCCTCTTCTCTTGATTCCGCAAGCTCCATGTAATGCTTGGCTATCTGTAGGAGTCTCTGTATGTGCTCTCATCAGCTCCCAAAGGAAGACTCAGTTGATGTTGGGCTAGAAACAGATCTATAAGTATATCAGAGTATCATTAGGAATCATTTCATTTTCATTACTGACATTTCATTTTTCCAGTAGTGTTTGGTTTTACTCTAGGTCTCTTGGCTAGTTTTCTGGTTCCTAGTAATTCAGACAATGTCAGGCAGGGGCTCCCAGTCCTACCACTGAAAGTTTTTCCTTGACAAAGAAAATAACAATTTCAGACTACTTATCCTCCATTATCAGGAGTTGTTACTAGGGTCACTATCAGGGGTCACTAAATGAATCCTATTACAGATTTCTCTCTCCCCCCCCCAAAGTGACCTCTCCTGTGACCAGTACCACATGTTCCTAGTCTACCTGCAACATCTATTCTATTTATCCTTCCCAGGGAGATCCCTGTATCGCCCCTGGAGCACTACTTGCTAATTACTTCTCTAGGACTGTGGACTGCAGCACAATTATCCATTATTTTGTTGGTAATAAACATTTATAAAGGAGTAGATATCACGTTTGTCTTTCTGGTTCTGGGTTGCCTTACTCAGGATGATTTGCCTGCAAATTTCCTGTCAATTGTTAGCTTTTTTAAAAATAATTTTTACATTAATCACAGGTTATTTACTTCGTATCCCAGCCCTAGACCCCTCTCTCATTCCCTCCCAATCCCATCCCAACTCCCTCATCTCCTCCCTGTCCCTTTCCAAGTCCAATGATAGGGGAGGACCTCCTCCCCTTTCTTCTGACTCTGTTTTATCAGGTCTCTTCAGGACTGGTTGCAAAATCCTCCTCTGTGGCATAGCAGTGCTGCTTCTCCCTTGAAGGGTGGGGAGGTCATAGAGCACACCATTGAGTTCATGTCAGAAATAGTCCCTGTTTCCCTTACTAGGGTACCCACTTGGTTACTGAGCTACCATGGGCTATATCTAAGCAGAGGTTCTAGGTTATATCCATGCATGGTCCTTGGTTGGAGAAACAGTCTCATAGAACACCCCTGTGCCCAGATACATTTGGTCCTTGTGGAGCTCCTATCCTCTCCATGTCATATTAACTTCCCCTTCTTTCATATGATTCCCTGTGCTCTATTGAAGGTTTGGTTATGAGTCTAAGTATTTGCTTTGATACACTGCTAGGCAGAGTCTTTCAGAGGCCCTCTGTGGTGGGCTCCTGTCCTGTTACTTGTTTTCTCCTACATCCAATGTCCATCCCATTTGTCTTTCTAAGTGAGGATTGATTATCTTACCCTGGGTCTTCTTTCTTGTTTGTCTTCTTTAGGTGTATAAATTTCATCATGTTTATCATATATTATAGGTCTATATAAGTGAGTATATACCATGCGTGTCTTTCTCCTTCTCAGATACCTCACTCAGAATGACCTTTTCTAGATGCCAACAGTTGCCTGCAAATTTCATGATATCCTCTTTTTAATTTTTATTTTATTTATTTTTTATTAATTACACTTTATTAACTTTGCATCCTCCCATGAACCCCTCCCTTCTCCCCTCCCTCCTCGCCTCCCAATCCCACCTTCCATGCCCCTTCTCCACACATGCCCCTCCACAAGTCCACTGATAGGGGAGCTCTTCCTCTCTTTCCTTATGATCCTAGTCTATCAGCTCTCATCAGGAGTGGTTGTATTGTCTTCTTCTGTGGCCTGGTAAGGCTGCTCCCCCATCAGGGTTAGGTGATCAAAGAGCAGGCCAATCAGTTCATGTCAGAGGCAGTCCCAGTTCCCGTTATTATGGAACCCACTTGGACACTGAACTGCCATGGGCTACATCTGTGCAGGGGTTCTAGGTTTTCTCCATGCATTGTACTTGGTTGGAGTACCAGTCTCAGGAAAGACCCCTGTGCTCAGATTTTTTGGTTCTGTTGGTCTCCTTGTGGAGCTCCTATCCTCTCCCTAGCTTACTATTTCCCACATCTTTCATAAGATTCCATGCACTCTGCCCAACAGTTGACCATAAGTCTCAGCATCTGCTTTGATATTGTGCAGGGCAGAGCCTTTCAGGGGGTCTCTGTGACAGGCTCCTAGGTTGTTTCCTGTTTTCTTCTTCTGAGGTCCATCTGCTTTGCCTTTCTGGCTAGGGATTGATCATTTTAGCCAGAGTCCTCCCTGTTGATTAGTTTCTTTAGGTGTACAGATTTTAGTAGGTTTATCCTATTTTATATGTCTATAAGAATGAGTATATATCATGTGTGTCTTTCTGTTTCTGGAATAGCTCACTCAGGATGATCCTTTCCAGCTCCCAACATTTACTTGAAAATTTCATGATATCCTTGTTTTTTATTGTTGAGTAATATTCCATTGTATAGATGTATCACAATATCTGAATCCATTCCTCAGTTGAGGGGCATCTGGGTTGTTTCTGGCTTCTGGCTATTGCAAATAAAGCTGATACAAACATGGTTGAGCAAATGTCTTTATTGTGTACTTGAGCCTCTTTTGGGTATATGCCTAGGAGTGGTATAGCTTGTTCTTGAGGAAACACTATCACTAGTTGTCTGAGGAAGAACCAGATTGATTTCCAGAGTGGTTGTACAAGTTTACATTTCCACCAGCAGTGGAGGAAGGTTCCCTTTTCTCTACAACCTCTCCAACATGTGCTATCACTTGAGTATTTTATTTTGACCATTTTGATGGGTGTAAGGTGAAATCTCAAGGTCGTTTTGATTTGCATTTCCCTGATGGTTCGTGACTTTGAACATTTCTTTAAGTGTTTCTCTGCCATTTGATATTCCTCTATCAAGAGTTCTCTGTTTAGTTCTGTACTCTGTTTTCTTAAATTGGATTACTTGATTTGTACTTTTTAATTTACAACACCCTTCACAATTGCCACAAAACATAAAGTAACTTGGTTTGACCCTAACCAAGGAAGTCAAAGACTTGTGAGAAAAAAATTTCAAGTCTCTGAAAAAAGAATTAAAAGAAGATTTCAGAAGATGGAAAGATCTCCCATGCTCATGGCTTGGCAGGATTAACATAGTAAAATTGTCCATCTTACCAGAAGCAATCTACAGATTCAATGCAATTACCATCAAATTACCAACACAATTCTTTACAAACCTTGAAAGAAAAATTCTCAACTTTGTATGGAATGGCAAGAAACCCAGAATTGCTTAAACAATCCTCTACAGTAAAAGATCTTCTGGAGGTATCACCATCCCTGATCTCAAGATGTACTATAGAGCAACAGTAATAAAATGTGCATGGTGCTGCCATAGAAACAGAATGGTGGATAAATGAAACTGAATAGAAAATCCAGAAATAAACCCACACACTTACGGACACCTGATTTTTGACAAAGATGCCAAAACCATAAAATGGAAAAAAGAAAGCATCTTCAACAAATGATGCTGGACTAACTGGATGTCTACATGTAGAAAAATGCAAATAGATCCATACTTATCTCCCTGCACAAAACTAAAGTCCAAGTGGATCACAGACCTCAATATAAAACCAGACATTAAATCAGTTAGAAGAAAAAGTGGGGAAGATCTTTGAACTCATTGGCACAGGAGACAACTTCCTGAACAGAACACCAACAGCGCAAGCTCTAAGAGCAACAACAATTAATGGGACCTCATGAAACTGAATAGCTTTTGTAAAGTGAAGGACATCCAGTTGTACCATCACCATTTGTTGAAGATGCTGTCTTTTTTCCATTGAGTGGTTTTTGGCTTCTTTGTCAAACTACGTATGTGGGTTTATTTCAGGGTCTTCTATTCAATTCCATTGATCCTCCTTTCTGTTTCTATGTCCATACCATGCACTTTTTATTACTATTGCTATGTTGTACAGCTTGAAGTCAGGGATGGAGATACCTAAGGAGATCTTTTATTGCAGAGGATCATTTTAGCAATTCTGGGTTTCTTGTTATTCCATATGAAGACGAGAATCTTTCTTTCAAAATCTATAAAGAATTGTGTTGGGAATTTGATGGGCATTGCATTGAATCTGCATATTGCTTTTGGCAATGTGGCCATTTTCACTATATTACTCTGACCAATCCATGAGCACAGGAGTTCTTTCCATCTTATAATATCTTCTTCAATATCTTTCTTCAGTGACTTGAAGTTTTTTTTCAAACAGGTCTTTCACTTGCTTGATTAGTGTCACTCCTAGGTACTTCATGTTATTAGTAGTGATTGTGAAGGGTGTTGTTTCCCTGATTTCTTTCTCGGACCCTTTCTCTACAGGAGGGCTTCTAATTTTTTGAGTTAATTTTGTACCCAGCCACTTTGCTGAAGGTGTTTATCAATTGAAGAAGATCTCTGGTTGAATTTTGGGGGTCTCTCATGTATACTATCAAATCATCTTCCTTTCTGATTTGTATCCCCTTCATCTCCTTAGTTGTCTTATTATTCTAGCTAGGACTTTGAGTACAATTTTGAAGAGATATGGAGAGAGAGTGGGCAGCCTTGGTGTGTCCTTGATTACAGTGGGATTGATTTAAGTTTCTCTCCATTGAGTTTGATATTGGCTATAGCCTTGCTATGCATTGTTTTTCCTATGTGTAGGTATGTGCCTAATATCCCTCATCTCTCCAAGACTTTAAACATTAATGGGTGTTGGACTTTATCAAATGCTTTCCAGATATCTAAGGAGATGATCATGTGGTTTTTCTCCTTCAGATTGTTTATATGGTGGATTACATTGATGGAATTCAGTATGTTGAACCACATTTGCATGCCTGGAATGAAGCCTACTTGGTCATGGTGGACGATATCTTTGATGTGTACTTGGATTCAGTTTGCAAGTGGGGGTATGGTCAACAAGCCAGCCATTGAGCTCATGACAGAAATAGTTCCTGTTTCCCTTACTAGAGTGCCCAGGTGGGTACTGAGATATCATGGGCCAAATCCGAGCAGGGGTTATAGTTTGTATCCATACATGGTCCTTGGTTGGAGAAACAGTCTCATACAACACACCTGTGCCCTGATCTATTTGGTCTTTGTGTATCTCTTGTCATCACCAAGTTTTACTAACTCCCCCTTTTTTCATATGATTCCCTGCACTCTGGCAATGGCTTGGTTGTGAGTCTTAATATCTGCTTTGATACATTGCTAGTTAGAGTCTTTTAGAGGCCCTCTGTGGCAGGCTCCTGTCCTGTTGCTTGTTTTCTCTTACATTCAATGTCCATCCCCTTTGTCCATCTAACCTATGATTGATCATCCCACACTGGGTCCTCCTTCTTGCTTATCTTCCCTAGGTGTATAGATTTCAGCATGTCCATCCTATCCTATAGGGCTATATAAGTGAGTATTTACCAAGTGTTTCTTTCTGATTTTGGGGTATCTCACTTAGGATGATTGTTTCCAGGTCGCAACATTTGCCTGAGAATTTCATGAATTCCTTGTTTTTAATTGCCAAGTAGTATTCCATTGTGTAAAAATACCATAATTTCTGTATCCATTCCTCGACTGAGGGACATCAAGTTGTTTCCAGGTTCTAGCTATTATGAATAAAGCTGCTATGAACATGGTTGAGCAAATGTCCTTGTTGTGTACTTGAGCATCTTTTGGATATATGCCTAGGAGTGGTATAGCTGGGTCATGAGGAATCACTTTTCCTAATTGTCTAATAAAGTGCCAAATTTATTTCCAGAGTGGTTGTACAAGTTTGCATTCCCACCAGCAATGGAGGAGGGTTCCTCTTTCTCCACAGCCTCTCCAGCATGCGTTGTCACTTGAGTTTTTGATCTTAGCCATTCTGGTGGGTATAAGGTGAAATCTCAGGGTCGTTTTGATTTGCATCTCCCTGATGGCCAAGGACATTGAGAATTTCTTTAAGTGTTTCTCTGCCAGTCTACAATCCTCTACAGAGAGTTCTCTTTTGAGCTCCATACTCCATTTTTTTAAATTGAGTTACTTGATTTGTTGCTTTTTAACTTCTTGAGTTCTTTATATATACTGGATTTAAGCCCTCTGTAAGATGTAGGATTGTTAAAGATCCTTTCCCAGTCTGTAGGCTGTCGCTTTGTTTTGATGATAGTGTATTTTGCTTTACAGAAGCTTTTCAGTTTCATGAAATCCCATTTACTTATTGTTGATCTTAGGGCCTGTGCTGTTGGTGTTCTGTTCAGGAAGTTGTCTCCTGTGCCAATGAGTTCTAGGATCTTCCCCACTACTCTTCTAACTGGTTTGGTGTGTCTGGTTTTATGTTGAGGTCTTTGATCCACTTGAAATTTAGCTTTGTGCAAGGTGATAAACATGGATCTATTTTCATTTTTTTCAGCATATAGATATCCAGTCGGACCAGTACCATTTGTTGAAGATGTTGTCTTTTTTCCATTGAATGATTTTGGCTACTTTGTCAAAAACCAATTTTTCCATAGGTGTATGGGTTTTTTTCCAGGTCTTCTATTATCTTCCATTGATCCACTCTTCTGTTTCTATGCCAATACCATGCAGTTTTTATTACTATTGCTCTGTAGTACAACTTGAGGTCAGGTATGGAGATACCTCCAGATGATCTGTTGTTGTACAGGATCGTTTTGGAAATTCTGGGATTTTTCATTCTCCATATGAAGTTGAGAATTTTTCTTTCAAGGTCTGTGAAGAATTGTGTTGGTATTTAGATGGGAATTGCATTGAATCTGTAGATTGCTTTTGCCAGAATGGCCATTTTCACTATGTTATTCCTACTTATCTATGAGCATGGGAGGTCTTTCCATCTTCTGATATCTTCTTCAATTCTTTCTTCAGAGATTTGAAGTTTTTTTCAAACAGGTCTTTCATTTGCTTGGATAGAGTCACCCCAAGGTACTTTATGTTACTAGTGGCTATTGTGTACAGTGTTCTTTCCCTAATTTCTTTCTCGGCCATTTCGTTTTCAGTGTACAGGAGGGCTTCTGATTTTTTTTTTTGAGTTGATTTTGTATCCAGCCACTTTGCTGGAGGTGTTTATCAGTTGAAGGAGTTCTCTGGTTGAATTTTTGGGATCACTCCTGTATATCAACATATTGTCTGCAAATGGTGATACTTTGAATTCTTCCTTTCTGATTTGTATCCCTTTGATCTCCTTTAGTTGTCTTATTGCTCTAGCTAGGATGTCAAGTTCTATGTTGAAGAGATATGGAGACAATGGGCAGACTTGCCATGTCCCTGATTTCATGGGATTGATTTAAGTTTCTCTCCATTGAGTGTGATGTTGGCTATAGGCTTGCTGTATATTGTCTTTACTTTGTTTTGGTATGTGCCTTGTATCCCTGATCTCTCCAAGACTTTAAACCTGAATGGATGTTGGATTTTGTTAAATGCTTTTTTTGCATCTAGGGAGATGACGGTGTGGTTTTTCTCCTTCAATTTGTTTATATGTTGGATCACATTGATGGATTTCCATATATTGAACCACCCTTCCATGTCTTGGATGAAGCCTACTTGGTCATGGTGGATGATATCTTTGATGTGTGCTTGGATTCGGTTTGCAAGTATTTTATTGAATATTTTTGTGTCAATGTTCATAAAAGAGATAGGTCTGAAGTTCTCTGTTTTTGTTGGGTCTTTGTTTGGTTTAGGTATCAAGGAATCTGTGGCTTCATAGAATGAGTTTGGTAATTTTCCTTCTATTTCTACTTTGTGGAATAGTTTAGAAAGAATTGGTATTAGGACTTTTATGAAGGTCTGGTAGAATTCTGCACTAAGACCATCTGGCCCAGGGCTTTTTTTTTTTTTTTTTTTTTTTTGGTAGAGAGACTGTTGATGACTGCTTTTATTTCCTTGGGGGATATAGGTCTGTTCAATATGTGTACCTGATATTGAGTTAATTTAGGTAGACAGAATTTATCAAGAGAATTGTCCATTTCATTTAGATTTTCAAATTTTGTGGCATATAGGCTTTGGTTGTAAGACCTAATGATTGTTTTCATTTCCTCAGTGTCTGTAGTTATGTCCCCCTTTTCATTTCTGATTTTGCTGATTTGGATAGTTTCTTTCTGCCTTTTTGTTAGTTTGACTAGGGGCTTGTCTATCTTGTTGATTTTCTCAAAGAACCAGCTCTTGATTCATTGATTCTTTGAACAGTTTTATTTGTTTCTAATTGATTGATTTCTGTCCTGAGTTTGATTATTTCCAGTTGTCTGCTCCTCTTGGGTGTATCTGCTTCTTTTTTTCTTGGGCTTTTTGTTGGGCCATTAAGTTACTTGTATGAGATGTTTCAAATTTCTTCTTGAAGGCACTTAGTGATATGAAGTTTCCTCTTAGCATGGCCTTCAATGTGTCCCATAATTTTGAGTATGTTGTGCTTTCATTTTCATTGAATTCTAGGAAGTCTTTAATTTCCTTCTTTATTTCTTCTCTAACCAAGCTGTCCTTGAGTAGCAAGTTGTTCAATTTCCATTTATGTGCAGGCTTTTTGCTGTTTCTATTGTTGCTGAGGTCCAGCTTTAGACCGTGATGGTCAGATAGGATACAAGGGATTATTT
>CM053763.1:36703591-36722075 GCA_028658305.1 Pachyuromys duprasi
TCGTTTCCTTCCCTCTGATCCCAGACTATAAGGTCTCTTCCTGAGTGGTTGCATTGTCTTCCTCTGTGGCCTGGTAAGGCTACTTCCCCCTCCCCCCCTCAGAGGGAGGTGATCAAAAAGCAGGCCAATAAGTTCATGTCAGAGACAGTCCCTGTTCCCATTACTATGGAACCCACTTGGACACTGAACTGCCTTGGGCTACATCTGTGCAGGGGTTATATGTTATCTCCGTGCATGGTACTTGCTTGGACTATCATTCTCAAGAAAAACCCCTGTGCTCAGATTTTTTTAGTTCTCTTGCTGTCCTTGTGGAGTTTCTGTCCTCTCCCGATCTTACTATTTCCCACTCCTTTCATAAGAGTCCCTGCACTCTGCCCAAGTGTTGGCCATTCATCTCAGTATCTGCATTGATAGTCTGCAAGGCAGAGCCTTTCCAAGGCCCTCTGTGGCAGGCTCCTGACTTGTTCCCTGTTTTCTCTTTCTTCTGATGTCCATCCTCTTTGCCTTTCTGGATAGGGATTAAGCATTTTAGCAAGAGTCCTCCCTCTTGATTAGTTTCTTTAGGTGTACAGATTTCAATAGCCTTATCCTATATTATATGTCTATATGAGTGATTATATACTGTGTGTGTCTTTCTGCTTCTGGGATAGCTCACTCTGGATGATCCTTTCCATTTCCCACCATTTACCTGCAAATTTCATGATATCGTTGTTTTTTATTGTTGGGTAATATTCCATTGTGTAGTTGTACCACAATTTCTGTATCCATTCTTCAGTTGAGGGGCATCTGGGTTGTTTCCAGATTCTGGCTATTACAAATAAAGCTGCTACAAATGTGGTTGAGCAAATGTCCTCATTGTGTACGTGAGCCTCTTTTGGATTTATGTCTAGGAGTGGTATAGCTGAATTTGAATTAGCGCTATTCCTAGTTGTCTTTGGAAGCACCAGATTGATTTCCAGAGTGGTTGTAAAAGTTTATATTCCAACCAGTCCTGGAGGAGGGTTCCCCTTTTTCCACATCCTCTCCAGCATGTGTTGTCCCTTGAGTTTTTGATTTTGGCCATTCTGTTCTATGTAAGGTGAAATCTCAGAGTTTATTTGATTTGCATTTCTCTGATGAGTAAGGATGATGAACATTTCTTTAAGTGGTTCTCTGACATTTAATATTGCTCTATTGAGAATTCTCTGTACCCCATTTTTTAATTGGATTATATGATCTGTTGCTGTTTAATTTTTTGGGTTCTTTATGAATACTGGATATTAGTCCTCTGTCAAATATAGGGTTGGTGAAGGTCCTTTCCCAATCTGTAGGCAGTCATTTTGTTCTGCTTTACAGAAGCTTTTCAGTTTCATGAGTTCCCATTTATTGATTGTTGCTCTTAGAGCCTGTGCTGTTAGTGTTTTGTTCAGGAAGTTGTCTCCTGTGCCAATGAGTTCAAGGCTTTTCCCCACTTTTTCTTCTAAGCGGTTTAGTGTGTCTGGTTTTATATTGAGGTCTTTGATCCACTTGGACTTTAGTTTTGTGCAGGGTGATAAGTGTGGATCTATTTGCATTTTTCTACATATAGACGTCCAATTAGACCAGCACCATTTGTTGAAGATACTGTCTTTCTTCCATTGAAAAGCTTTGGCATCTTTGTCAAAAATCAGGTGTCTATAAGTGTGCAGATATATTTCAGGGTCTTCTATTTGATTCCATTGATCCACCAGTCTGTTTCTATTCCAGTACCATGCAGTTTTTAGTATTGTTGCCCTATATTACAGCTTGAGATCAGGGATGGAGATACCTCCAGAAGATCTTTTACTGTAGAGGATTGTTTTAGCAATTCTGGGTTTCTTTCTGTTCCGTACGAAGTTGAGAATTTTTCTTTCAAGGTTTGTAAAGAATTGTGTTGGTAATTTGATGGGAATTGCATTGAATCTGTAGATTGCTTTTGGTAAGATGGCCATTTTTACTGTTAATCCTGCCAAGCCATGAGCATGGGAGATCTTTCCATGTTTTGATATCTTCTTCTAATTCTTTCTTTAGAGACTGGATATTTTTTCATACAAGTCTTTGAATTGCTTGGTTAGGTTCACAACAATGTATTTTATGACCTTTGTAGCTATTGTGAAGGGTGTTGTTTTGCTAATTTCTTTCTCAGTCCTTTTGTATTTTGTACACAGGTGGGCTACTGATTTTTTTCCTATGAGTTTGATTTTTTTTTATGAGTTGATTTTTTTATACAGCCACTTTGCTGAAGGTGTTTATCTGCTGCAGGAGTTCCTTTGTAGAATTTTTGGGGTCACTTATGTATACTATTATATTATCTGTAAAGAGTGATACTTTGACTTCTTTTTTCTGATTTGTAACCACTTGATCCATTTAAATATCTTATTTTTCTAACTAAGATTTCATGTACAATGTTGAAGAGATTTGGAGAGAATGGACAGCCTTGCCTTATCCCTGATTTCAGTTTCTCTCCATTTAGTTTGATGTTAGCTATAGGCTTGCTGTATATTATATTGCTTTTACTATGTTTAGGTAAGTGCCTTGTATCCCTGGCCTCTCCAGGACTTTAATCATAAATTAATGTAGGGTTTTATCTAATGCTTTTTCATCATCTAAGTAGATTATCAGGTGGTGATTTTCTTTCAGTTTGTTAATATGGTGGATAACATTGATGGAGTTCCGTATGTTGAACCACCCCTGCATGCCTGGGATGAAGCCTACTTCATCATAGTGGATGACACCTTTGATGTGTTCTTGGATTCAGTTTGGGACTAGTTTATTGATTTTTTTTTTGCATTGGTGTTCACAAGAGAGATATGTCAGAGTTCACTTTCTTTTTTGGTTTTAGGTATCAAGGTGATTGTCACTTCACAGAATGAGTTTGGTAATGTTCCTTCTGTTTCTGTTTTGTAGAATAGTTTAGAAGAGTAATGGTATTAGTGCTTCTTTGAAGGTCTGGTAGAATTCTGCTCTAAAATCATCTGCCCACAGGCTTTATTTATTTTTTATTTTTTGGAAGGGTGAATATTTCTATTTCCTTAGGGGATATAGGACAATTTAATTGATTTACTTGTTCTTGATTCAGCTTTGGCAAGTGGAATCGATTAAGAAAATTGTCCATTTCATTTAGATTTTCAAATATCATGGTGTATAGGCTTTTGAAGTAAGACCTAATGATTGTTTGGATTTTCTCAGTGGCTGCTGTTATTTCCCACTTTTCATTTCTGATTTTGTTGATTTGGATGGTGTCTCTCCGCCTTTTAGTTAGTTTGACTAAGGGTTTGTCTATCATGTTGATTTTCTCAAAGAACCAGCTCTTGATTCATTGATTCTTTGAATAGTGTTATTTCATTCTAATTTATTGATTTCAGCCCTGAGTTTGATTATTTCCAGCCGTCTACTCCTCTTGAGTATGTCTACTTCTTTTTTTCTAGGTCTTTCAGGTGAGCCTTTAAGTTGCTTGTATGAAATGTTTCAAATTTCTTCTTGAAGGCACTTATTGGTATGAATTTTCCTCTTAGCACTGCTTTGTGTCCCATAAGTTTAGGTATGTTATGCCTTCATTTTCATTGAATTCTAGGAAGTCTTTGATTTCTTTCTTTTTTTCTCCCCTGACCTAGCTGTCACTGAGTAGTGAGTTTTTCATTTTTCATGTGTGTGTAGGCTTTTTGCTATTTCTGTTTTTGTTGAGGTCCAGCTTTAGTCCATGGTGATCAGATAGGATACAAGGAATTATTTCAATCTTCTTGTATCTGTTGAGGCTTGCTTTGTGACCAACCATATGGTTTATTTTGGAGAAGGTTCCATGAGGTGCTGAGAAGAAGGTAAATTCTTTTGTGTTTGGGTTAAGGTTCTGTAGATGTCTGTTAGCTCCATTTGATTCATGACCTTTGTCAGAATCATTCTTTCTTTTTTTTTAATTTCAGTTTTGTTGACCTGTCTTTTTTTGAGAGTGGGGTATTGAAGTCTCCTACTGTTAATGTGTTGGGGTCTATGTTTTCAGTTCTATTAATGTGTCTTTTACAAATGTTGGTGGTCTTGTATTCGGGGTATAGATGATAAGAATTGTGATGTCTTTTTGCTGGAATTTTCCTTTGATAAGTATGAAATGACCTTCCCCATCTCTTTGGATTAATTTTGTTTGAAAATCTATTTTATTAGATATTAGAATGGCCACTCCTGCTTGCTTTTTGGGTCCATTTGGTTGGAAAACCTTCTTCCAGCCCTTTACTCTTAGGTAATATCTATTTTTGTGACTTAGGTATATTTCTTGTATTCAACAGATTGTTGGGTCTCGTTTATATATCCATTCTGTTAGTCTGTGTCTTTTTATTGGAGAGTTGAGTCCACTGATGTTGAGGGCAATTAATGACCAATGGCTGTTAGTTGCTTTGATTTCGATGTTTTCTGTGGTAGTGTGTTTGTGTGCTTGGCTACTTTTAGTTTTGCTGTAGTGAGGCTATTTTTTTCCTGTGTTTTCCTCAATATAGTTAGGTTTCCTGGGTTCTATTTTTCCTTCTAGTATCTTCTGTAATGCTGGATTTGTGGGTAGGTATTGTTTAATTTTTGTTGTTGTTGTTGTTGTTGGATATCCTTTTTTCTCCATCTCTGATGACTGAGAGTTTTTCTGGATATAGTAGCCTGGGCTGACATCTCTGTTTTCTTAGTGTCTGCATGATATCAATCCAGGCCCTTCTGGCTTTCATAGTCTCTATTGAGAAGTCAGGTATGATTCTGATGGGTTTACCATTATATGTTACTTGGCCTTTTCCCCTTGCAACTTTTAGTATTTTTTCTTTGTTCTGTACACTTAATGTTTTGATTATTATTTGGCAGGAGGATTTTCTTTTCTGGTCTAATTTATTAGGTTTTCTGAAAGCCGCTTGTATTTGTATAGGCCTCTCCTTTAAGTTAGGGAAATTTTTTTTCTATGATTTTGTTGAAAAAATTTTCTGGACCTTGGAGGAGGGAATATTCTTTTTCCCTCTATTCGTATTATTCTTAGGTTTTGTCTTTTTATGTTGTCTTGGATTTCTTGGATGGGCTGTGTCAGGAGTTTTTTAGATTTAACATTTTCTTTGATGAATACTTCAATTGTATTCTATTGTATCTTCAAACCTGAGATTCCTTCTTCCATCTCTTGTAGTCTATTGATTATACTTACCTCTGTAGTTTCTGTTTTCTTTCCTAAGTTCTTTGTCTCCATGATTTCCTCCACTTGTGTTTTAACTTTTCCAATTTGATGTTCAGATCTTGAGCTGTTTTGTTGATTTTCTTCCTGTCTGACTGTATTTTCCTGTTTTTACTTCAATTCCTTCAGCTGTTTGTTTCAACGTTACATTTCTGTTTCTTTTCTTTCTTTCTGTGATTTAATTTTTTCCTTTCTAAAGACCACAAACTGCTTGTCTTTATCTTCCCCTATTTTTTTGTAGATGGCCATAATCTGTTTTTCTTTATCTTATATTTCTTTAAAAATGGCCATAATTTGTTTGATTTTATCTTCCTCTATTTTTTTTACACATTTTGTTTCCTCTATTATCCTCTTCATAAGCATATAAGTAAGAAGTAAGATCATCTTCTTGAATTTCATTTATGCTTGGGTGTCCAGAGCTGCTTGCCCCTGGATAACTGAGTTTTGGAGCTGCCATATTGCTCTGTCTTTTGTTGTTGGTTGATCTTTTACTCTGGCCTCTACCCATTGGGACATCTTAGGTGTTGGCTATTAGTTTCTGTTGCTTCCTAGAATCCTGGGGTTGGGGGAATCCCCTTGACAGGAAGATGATTTTTCCTGAAGGAGGCCTCCTCAACTTTTTGGGTATGGTCACTGAATGGCAGTGTTTCTCAGGAATTGCCTCAGCTCACCTCAGGTGTACAGACCTGAGTGGCAACTGTGCTCTTTGTTAGTAGGGTTCTCCCCTCACCCAGAGAAGTCCAGGAGACAGCTGCCTTGCTGCTGGGTTTCTCGATCTGAATTTAGTGAGCTGCTGCTGTTTTTCTTATACTCTTTTCTAGGCACAATCTTCTTGAAGAACCTGGGAGCCCCACATTTTGGTTTGTTTAGTTAGAAATAACTGGTTGACCCTTGGAGAAGTATCTGGTGTCTGATCTCGGGCATCCCAGGCTTCAGTAGGTCTGAGGATGGAGCTCTGTGCCCCAGTATGCAAGCAGTAATCAGTGGCAGGTGAACACAGCTCTCATGCTTGCAACAGGAGTCTAGAGCCTGGAGCTTGTGGGGACCCAGAAACTTTTATGGAGTTGGGTGTCCTGAGGTCAGACTTGATGTTTCCCCCACACACACCATAGGGGTTCCTCCCAACAGGGAGACCCAGTCTGTGGTGTTTTCGTTTCCACATTTCCATCTTGGGTGGCGCATAGAGCACGCATACTTAGGCAAGTGGCAGCTCTAAGCTGGTTACTGGGTGCCTGCGGCAACCTGGGAACTTTTCCGGAAAACTTTTCTGTGTGTGGGGAGGGGGACTCTAAGTTTGAATCTGCTATTTCCCTCACTGTGGGGTTTCCTCCTGATAGGTTACCCCAGTCTCTGTTGCCCTGAGGCCTGCACTTATGTCTGGGATTTTGAGTCAGGAGTGCAGAGGGTCTCTGGGCTGGTGGCTTAGTACCCAACTCTGGGCTGGAAGCTTTGTACCTGCTAGTCCCCAGGATCTTTTCCAGGGATTGATTTGGTGACCTGAGGTCGGTCCCCTTTGTTTCCTTCACTGTGGGGTTTTCTCTCTACTGGAAAACCCAGACTCTGGTATTTTGGTGCCCACAGTTCATCATGGAAAGGTGATCAAGACATGCAGGCGTGTAATTCTGGGCTGGCGAACAAGTGCCTGCAGGTACTGACCAGGGAACTTTTCCGGGTTTTAGCTGGGTGACCTGAACCCTACTGAGTCCCACACCATGGGGGTTCCTCTCACCTGGGAAACACAATCACTGGTGTGTTAGGGACCAGAGTTTGGTCTCTTGGTTCTGTGCCAACACTCTGTCCCGTTCCTCAGACACAGTTTTCAACTGGTGAAGCCATCTTGGATCCCGCCAATCCATTGTTTTCTTATCCTGGCATCTAAGCATCTGGGTTTGCTATTATTATTGGTTATAAGTGTGGATTTCTAGGTTTGTCATTTTTGGATGAGTGTTTTGTTCATTGGTTTCTGTTTCCTTTCTGGTCTTCAAGCTTATGTGGCCTGTGATTCAGCAGGGAGCTCTCTACCAATGTTGGGGGCTAGACCTCACATGACTAGCATGGTCTTTTGATAAAAATGGGGACTATGCCAGTGTTGGGTGTTGGAGTACTGGAGGAAAAGAGGGTGGGTTGGGAACAGAGTTCCATGGGTCGCGTAGAGAGTGGAGGAGTTTGCAGGCCTAGAGTTAAAGAGTTCTAAAGGTCAGTGTGACTTCTAGTCCAGGAGAGAGTCTCCACCTGAATTGTGGACTGGAATATGTCAGTGGGGAGGGGAGAGAAACTGAGTATAGTGTGGAAGGGGGGACACTAACAGAGTGAAGAGGTCCTTGGCTAGCTAGCCTACATGCCCTCAGGAAGGTATGGCATGTGGTTGACAGGGGTTGTCTTCCAGAATTGGGAACTGGGGCACAGTAATGGGGTGGGAGTCAGTTGATGATTGAGCGTTTTGGAAACTAGAGAGTGGGGTGGGTCCAGAGACAATGGGCACCCCACTTGGCAATCTTGCAGGCATGGCCTGTGGATATGCAGGGGATTTGTATCTGAGTGAACTGAGAGAGTGGAGAAGGTCTATGGGTGGGTGGTCTACGTGGTCATCTGGCTGGATTTTAACCTCTTTATAAATTTTTTAACATTGACACATAAGATGGAGAAATATATTTGTGATTAGTCAATTATTGTACATATCTTACATAGAGAAGTAGATGGATTTTATATGACAAAGCACGTCATATAAATGCATATGATACGTCAACTTAAAAATTTTTAGAAGAGACAGTAAGCTACAAAATTATGATATTAAAAAAAAATCAGGGGCTAACAGTATGTCTCAGCTGGTAAAAGAACATATACAATCCTGGCAACCAAATTTCCTGAAACAGAGGTAAACTCGCCTGATGGTGTGGGACACATCTGTAATCTCAGCAGTCATGAGGTACACAACTAGAATCTCAATACTACCTATCATTGAATCTACAAAATAGCAGGAACAGGTGGGTGCAAACTCTGATATAACAGGGTAAAAGGAGAAAAAAAAAGCCAAACCCCTGAACGTTTTCCTCTCACTTTTGCAAAAGTGATGTGCCATGTGTTTGGAAGCACACACAAACAATTACACACACACACACACAATACACATACATACACACACACACACTATAGAATGTAAATATTAAGACATGATGTGGTACTAGAATAAACATTCATGTCCATAGTTGAACACTGAAAAAATATCTCATGATTCTGGTAAAATGAAAATTTCATGATTTTATATGTGATAATTTTAAAATCAGAATTATCTTAATTATATTGAAAAGCAAAGCTCTTTCATGTATTCATGTAGTCTGTCTGCTGTCTCTTCTTCTCTCTCCTTTCCCTTGATCCCCACCTTCTTTATTAATGCCTAATTGTTTTCGGACAATAAAGACCAACAGTGGTCATATAAGGAAACATAAGTTTGAAATTGGAGAACTAAGCATTAGCTATTATTTTACAGTCTATGTCCTCTCCATGCATGGTCCTTGGTTGGTGCATAAATCTCTGCAGTACCTTCTGGGCTCAGATTTTTTAGCTTTGTTGGTCTTCTTGTGGAGCTCAAGGACACCATCAAAGCTAAAAGTGTTAGATGATTTATAGATTTCCAAACCAAATTTATTTGATATTTCTATATTAGATTTTGGAGACAAAACAGTTTTACAGAAAATATTATATACAGTTTTATTTACTGAAGTTATTAAAATAATTAGGCCCAGTAATATAACCTTGGTAGGGTTCTATGTATATGCATAAGATGAAAAGTTGAACTTACATATACAAGTATTAGATGATAACCTATCTTAGAATATAAATTGTGAGAAGACTTTTTAAATGTTTTATTATTAATATCATTATTACAATTTATTCAATTTGTATCCCAGCTGTGGGCCCCTCCCTCATCTCCTCTTATGCTGTTCTTGTAGTCCACTGATAGGGGCAGACCTCCTCCTCACCTTCTGACTGACCCTAGCCTATCAGGACTGGTTGCAATGTCTTCCTTTGTGGTCTGGCAAGGCTGCATCCCCCAGGGAAGGTGATCAGAGAGCCTGTCACTGAGTTCATGTCAGAGACATTCCCTGCTCCCATTACTCAGGATCCACTTGGAGACTTAGTCTATGGGCTACATCTGAGCCAGGGTTTTAATTCATGCATTGTCCTTTATTGGGGCATCATTCTCATCAGGGCCTCCAGGTCCATTTACACAATGGAATACTACTCAGCTATTAAAACATGGAAATCATTAAATTTGCAGGCAAATGGTGGGAACTAGAAAAGTTCATCCTGAGTGATGTAACCTAGAAACAGAAAGACAAACATGGTATATACTCTCACGTAAGTGGTTATTAGACATATAATGTAGGATAAATACACTAAAATATGTATTCCTAAATAAGCTAAACAACAAGGAAGACCCTAGGGAAGATGCTCAATCCTCATTCAGAAGGGCAAAAGCAATAGACATTGGAAGCAGGAGAAGACAGAGAACAGGACAGGAGCCTACCCAGAGGGCCTCTGAAAGACTATTGATCGAGATATCAAAGCAGATGCTGAGGGCCATAGCCAAACTTTGGGCACAGTGCAGGGAATCTTATGAAAGAAGGGGGAGATAGAAAGACTTGTAGGGTACAAAAGCTCCAAAAGGAGACCAAAAGAGCCAAATACACTGTTTTTGTTTGTTTGTTTTTTCTACAAAAGAGAAAATAATGGCAGAACTTTTTCATTGTATTAATTACAGTTTACTTACTTTGTATCCCAGCTGTAGCCGCATTCCCTCATTCCCTCCCAGCCCCACTCTCCCTCTCTCATCTCCTCACATGCCCCTCTTTAAGTCCATCAATAGGGAGGTCCTCCTCCCCTTTCATCTGACCCTAGCTTATCTGGTCTCATCAGAACAGGCTGCATTGTCCTCCTCTGTGGCCTGGCAAGGCTGCTCTGCCATCAGGGGAATGCAGTCAAAGAGCTAGCCACTGAGTTAATGTCAAAGACAGTCCCTGTTCCCCTTACTAGGGTACCCACTTGGATACTGAACTGTCACAGACTACATCTGAGCATGAGAATCTGCTATTTTGTAAATCTTTCACAATTTTTTTTCAGTGTTGGTCCAACGCCCATGTATATATGAGTGCTTTTAAGTAGAGTCAGTGTGTTTAATACAAAAGGAAGCAAAAGTATTGTGGGTCAAGCGAAAGAATTGGAGGGGATAGAATGAGGATAGATTTGAAAAATCTTTTTTTAATTAATTAATTATTTTATTCTATTTTTATATTAATCACAGGTTATGTACTTTGTATCCCAGCTGAAAATTCTTAAACAATAAAAAATAGTAATAATAGAGGAGTTACACTTGGAAGGATAATGCTTCTCCGGGAAACAAAAGGACGTTAAGCAAAATCCAAAGACTTGACACATTTGGTCTTTAGAACAGACAGAAACCAAACTCAGAGAGATTTCAAAGCTTCCTCCTGGCTGGGTAGCTATCATATTGCCACTACCTGTGATGTAATCATCTGGGGGTAGAAATGTGGTTATTTACTATGTGTGGACATACTATGTGTAGACCTGCTATGTGTAGAACTACTGTGTGTGGACCCTTCAAGCTAAAATGATTAGCTGCTTGTAAATGCCCACTGGTACAATTGGGATATAACTTTCCTGCTGGTAACCATCTGTTTTCTGATTGGGTGGGTTCAATCTACAGGAGGGGACTGATACCGAGAACTATAAAGCTGCTCAGAAGATCGTGGCTGATGAAGTAAATGGTGAGAACAGATAATGCACTACTTGTGTTTTACTAACTCGACTTACTCCTAGCAGAATGACCCAGTTTTCCTCAGAGAGGTTTAAACTTAAATACATATTGATTAATGAAGACATGAACATATGATAAAATTTCCCTGAATAAATGACTGTGGTGTACCAATCAATATGCCCATTCCACGGCTCAGGAAACATCACACTGATTGGATGAAAGAATATAAAAACCTAAGGATGGATAGGACTGTTGAGAAATGATGTAGTTACTGCAAATGTCCTGCGTAATATTGGAGCCATTGCTGGTTACATGATGTTTTGTGCAACTCCAAATGAATGTTATGAACAGAACTCATATACTTATCAAGAGTAAGATTGCCTCTTCACTGCTGAATCATATCTCTGTTCACTTATGCACATTCTTTACTAAACATTGTGCACAACTACATTAAGACAGTATATACTGTTATAGATTTTCTATCAAAGTCTGAGATCTAAAATCCTTTCCACTATTTTGAAAACACTGCACCAACTCCCATATGACATTTTCCATTCAAATTGAAGAGATCCTAAATTTATGGCACAAAATTACTTTCAGACTCTGCATTAAAGTGTATGTGAATTACAAAGGCAAATATGTTTAGACTGTGTCTTATCTCTTATGTATATCTTAGGATGTACCGATAATTACTCTAAAATCTAAAAAAAATATGAAATCCAAAAAAAATATTGCAGAAGACATACTTAACCTATGATGAGGAAGGGAAGGAATATGGATTTGAGAGCTGATTTTTCTTAATGTGACTTCATTTTCTCTCTCCTAGTCCTGGGCACTCTGAACATCTTGCTCCTGGTTTTGCTTGTCTTAAACCTCCGTTTCCCATGTGTTCTTAGGTTTTGGCCTCAGCACATGGTGGTGACAGGCAGCCTTTATCTAAATATTTAGGACTTGAAATATAAACTTAGATTCCTAAAATTGAGAGAGCTGGAATGTACAGAAATGTCAGATCTAAAGGCACTGATGTGCAGTAACAGGCAAAAGACATTTAAGAGGAATTCATTATGTTATTTTTCATTTGCTTTTACTTCCAAGTGCAATTTCCTAGAACATCAGTTGTCTAAATTATTTCCCATTTATTCTGTGTCTGGTTTACTAGAACAATATACATTATGTAGCTATTGAATTCAGTATTTCAAATAAGGAAAATAATTTTAATATTAATAATATTAATAACAAGCCAGAAAAAATATTTGATCCAATGTTCATTCTAATTACCCCAGCTGTGGTTCTTCCGTTCATAGGAAGTCTAAAGAGTTAAGATCATAGGACATAAGGATGACTTGGAACTATTACTTTATATTAAGATTTTTTTAGTTATGCACATAGAAACACTTTCCCTAAGCTTGTATAAGACATTTTAAATGATATTACCTTTTTCCACTATTATCCATTTTTTATTTTTCACAGGTTAATAGAATTCCGAATTTTCAATAAGGAATTCAAATTCTGGTCAATCATAGCTGTGATTAATAATCCAGGCTCATATTATAGAAGCATATTAATCATTCTTTAAGAAGCCATAACTTTTTGCCTGTTTGTCTTCTCAACATAACAATATAACTTTCATATTTATAAAATGCCTCCCATGCAATACTGTTCTGGTAACTAAATATTTTCCTGGTTTTTTTTAATCAACCCATAGTTTCCCTTAAAACTGAATTGCTTATTTATGTAATAGTAAAAAAATCATAAAGTTCATTAATTGCCAAATAACTAGTGCTATTATTTGAATAAAGGAAGGTTTTGTGTTCATGTTCTAAACACAGAAGAGTGTCACTATTTAGGCCTTAAAATACAATCACCAGCACTCATCTATCAGACTCAGCCTTTCCAACATTACTTGGCTATGGCTGATGTGGTAAAAGATGAACTCTCTTGTCTTTGGATGATTAATGTAACTGAACTCTATTTCACTTTGAGAGATCATGACTGAAAGATTTTGACATGTCTACCGTCAATTTTCTGAGACATTACAACAAATTTAGAACTTACAAGTGAATATAAATAACCTGAGCTAATCATTTTAATATGGCATTCTTTACTCTTGGCTGTGCTTCATTTGCTACCCTAAAACCAATTATTTAGGTGTGTTAAGTCTTTCTGATGATCTTATGAAGTCCCAAGTAACTAGTGCATGAATTTGCCTCTTGGTTTCAGCAGTCTTAGATAAAAGTTGACTTGTAGTATGTAGTATTGACCCCTTGGGCACCCCATCAGTAAATTCTTTGTATCCTGAGAATTGGCTAATTAATATTTTTCTTTGTTACTTATCTTTTAATCATTCTTAAGTTTTCTCCATATAATTCCCTTGATTTTATTAATGGACTTACATAAAAACTTAATCAAAACCAACCACTGTAAGTTTAAAAACATTAATATTATGGGTTTTTTTAATAAAAATTGTCTGTTAGATTGTCTGTAAGTGATTATAAAATAAATACCTTTTATTTTAAAGACTGAAAATACATTATACACCTTATTATTAACTAATTTATTTCTCTTTAAGTTTTAGTCTTACTAATTTAAAAAAGTAGTTCAAATTTTAAGTGGTTTTATAATTATGTAAAATGTAATTTTGAAAAAGCATTTTAATTTTTATTGGTTTCTATCAGAGTGAGTCTACTCTGGGCACATTAGGAAAGGAAAAGTTTAATTAAGACTTCTGCATTTAGGAGGAGAGACTGGGCTCCAATCTGGAGTCTGTCATCAAAACAGATGAGACAATTTTGTTTTGTTTTGTTTTGAAAATAGATGTTTTTCATAAAATATAGTCTGTCATAGTTTTTTAAACCCTCATCATGCCAGATCCTCCTAATCATCCCTGTTCCCCTGTTGCATGCCTTTGTTCTCTCTCTGATGGTTTTCTCTGTGTATCCTTGACTGTTCTGAACTCACTTTGTAACCAGGCTGGCCACGAACTCACAGCAATCTATCTATCTCTGCCTCCCTGAGTGCTGGGATTACAGGTGCTTGCCACTAGGCCTAGCTTGTTTTCTCAGTTTAGAAAACAAAACAAACAAACCCATACAACTAAATAACAACAACAAAAAACAGATAAAAACACAAAGTCAAAAAGTAAGGTTAAATATGCCCAAGACAAAGTATTATGAAACAAATAAAGAAAGAAAAATGCATTTGAGTTTGCTTTGTGTTGGTCATGCACTGCTAGCATTAGCTTGTCCTTTTTTATTTTATTTATTTTTTCTGCATTTTTTATTAATTACACTTTATTCACTTTGTATCCCCCCATAAACCCCTCCCTCTTCCTCTCCCAATCCCACCTTGCCTTCCCCTTCTTCACACATTCCCCTCCTCAAGTCTACTGGTAGGGGAGGTCTTCCTTTCCTTCCTTTTGCTCCTAGTCTATCAGCTCTCATCAGCAATGGCTGCATTGTCTTCCTCTGTGGCCTGGTAAGACTGCTCCCCATCAGGGTGAGGTGATCAAAGAGCAGACCAATCAGTTCATGTCAGAGGCAGTTCCTGCTCCTATTACTATGGAACCCACTTGGATACTAAACTGCATGGGCTACATCGGTGCAGGGGTTCTAGGTTTTCTCCATGCATGCTACTTGGTTAGAGTATCAGTCTCAGGAAAAGACGCCTGTGCTCAGACTTTTTGGTTATGTTGCTCTCCTTGTGGAGCTCCTGTCCTTTCCCTATCTTACTATTTCCCACATCTTTCATAAGATTCCATGCACTATGCCCAACAGCTGGCCATAAATCTCAGCATCTGCTTTGATATTCTGCAGGGCAGAGCCTTTCTGGGGGCAACTGTGACATGCTCCTAGCTTGTTTCCTGTTTTCTTCTTCTGATGTCCATCTGCTTTGCCTTTGGCTGGGGATTGAACATTTTAGCCAGCCTCCTCCCTCTTGATTAGTTTCTTTAGGTGTACAGATTTTAGTAGATTTATCCTATTTTATATGTCTATATGAATGAGTATATATAGCTTTTCCTTAATTGTGGTTTACATACTCTGAGACATTCCCCTGGTGAAACTAATTTTTCTTTGTGAGCAGTGGTCAGTTGGAGAAAGATTCTTGTTTATGGATGGAAAACATGTCCACTCCCCCCTTAGTGCTGGGACCCATTCTGGCTTGGTCCTGTGCAGGCCAAGTGCAGGCCGTTTGCACGTTGCCACAGTTTCTGTGATCTCATATACGTGTCAGTCCCGCTGTGTCTCTAAGACCTCATTTCCTTGGGATCTTCCATCACCTCTGGCTTTTTGTCTCCTCTTTTGTACAGTCCTCTGTGTCATGAGGGAAGAGGTTTGATGCTGTCATCATCCTGTTTAAGCTGGGTGCTCTGTCACTCTCTGCCCACTGTTCAGTTGTGGGTCTCTGCATGTGTTCACATTGATTTCAATGTGGAAGCTGTTCTGATGATACATGTGTTGGATTGTTTTATGTCAATTTGAAAATAACTAAAATTGTCTGAAAGAAGGAAGCCTCAATTAATAAAATGCCTCCAGCAAAATGCAGTGGCACACATCTGTAACCCGAGAGCTCGGGGAGGCTGAAGCAGAAGGATCTTGGTGAGTTGGAGGTCAAACTGATCTACAAAGTGAATCCAAGAAAGCCAAGACTACATAGCGAAACCCTGTCTTATAAATCCAAGAAAAAAAAAAAAAAACAACAAATGAACAAGAAGAAGGGGGAAGAAGAGGAAACAAGCAAACAGGAAGGAAATTACTCCATAAGATAGGACTGTCTAGAAACCCGTAGGGCGTTTTCTTTAGTGATTGATGAAGGTGGACCCAGTCCATTTTGTGTGGTATCATCCCCAAGCTAGTGTTTTAAGGTTCTACAAATCAAAATAATTAGTAAGCCAGGAGAGCAAGCTAGTAAGCAGCAACATCTACATCCCTTTGTATCAGCTCCTGCCTCGAGATTCCTGCCCTAATTGAGTTCCTGCCATGTCTTTCTTCAGTGATGAACAATGAAGCATAAGCCAAATTCTTTCTTCCGATTACTGCTTTGGTCATGCATGATGATCTGTCACAGCAATAATAATCTTCACTAAGATAGAAATTGGTAACAGGAGTGGTTGAAAAAGACAATGACCTTTTTTTTTTTTTGCTCTTGTGTTTAACATTATACCATCATACCATGTTTTGTATTTGATAATACCATTAAGAGTCATCATATTGCTATATTTCTTTAGCATAACAATAGTAATTTATTTTCTGTACATCAATGGGGCAGTTTTTAAACTTGAACAAGTTAGCTGTGAAATGCAGGAGGCCATTATAAAGCCAAATGTCTAGGAGATCTGTGCTTGCTATATGGGACACACAATAAACACAGACAAACCTTCCCCTAGAAAATATGACATTTGAATCTATCTTTTCAATGATCTCGTATTAAATATCCCTGACAAAGATATATAGATTGCAAAACTGGCAAGAGTCTAGGAGATAAATAATTTATAATTCCACATTTTAAAAGGATATGAAAAAAGAAGATGAGAGGACAACAAACACAGATCTAAAGTTAACTCACAACTCTCTCAAAACCTTACTACTGTAGAACTTTCCTAATGTATACATATACACCCCCCCACACACATATATACATCATGTACAGCTACACATATAAAAAGATCTTAACTTGAGTCACTTTATTACAGAGAATACAGGTCCTTCCCTGGGTGTACTATATACTAGCAAATAAATAGTTCAGAGTTACTTGTGTTTGGCTAGTGTGGTCCCTTGTGTATCCTGTCAAATATTGTGGACTATTGCCACTGCTCCTAGTTATTCTTCAGTACGTGGTAGTAAGACCCTAATGTTGGTAACATCAGAAGCCAGAAAGAAATCAAACTGTGCCTGATCTGGAAACGTCATCCTAACAGCTAACAACAACAACAATAATAATAAGTTTAATAATCCTGGAAGAGTCTACGTATGCTACTAGGGGAGTAAAATACTTTAGAGTCTCAGTAAACTGTGACCTGTAAAAACTATATATCAGATTTCCTGTCAAACTGTATCCACTGGTGAAATGCTGGCACTGATTTGTGAAAACCACCAGTTTCTGCTTGAACTCATAGCCCACTCCACAAAATTTAATATTTGTATTTTATTATTAAGTGATCTAAATACCTGTGCCAAATAGGTTATAGACTTTTGGAAAGAATACAAACATAATAATTATTATTCTATTGACTGTAATAATAAAGTGACCCATGTAGTCTTACTTTTATACCTCTAAATTTGTTCATTTCTCAACTTTTGATCAGAAAAGCTTCTTGTAGTGATTGATAGAGACCCACACTTGTCAAAGTGAAACCATGAAGTAAGTTGAACATCTGTAGCATATGCCTCTAAACTTTGGTATCATCACAGAACAGAAGACTATAAGAAGAACAAGATATATTTGGATGTTTGAAATTAAAACAGATTTTTGTTGTTGTTGTTGAACACAACAGGGCTATTGAACACTTGAACAGTGCCTGCAACTGAGTACATAATTTCTGCACAAGCTAGCCAAAATCTCAGTATGGATGAGGGAGTAGTTATTGACAAGTGATGGCTACCAAAAATAAGATGTAATTTTCTTCGGTGACGTGGTTTTTAAGAGTCCCCACCCCGGTTCCAGTGGAAGGACCTACCAAAGTGCATAGGGTACACTGGGTTGATTCAGATTCTTTAAAAAGAGCATTGGTTGTCCAATGCCAAAGGATCAGCCTTGAAAACATTCAAACGAGTAACATTGCATGGACTGAGTAGCTTATATGTAGGAAAATAACTTATTTAATATATACATGAAATAACAATGATTTTAAAAGAACCTTTGAATTTGAAGGAGAGAAGAAAAGGATAGTGGGCATGGTTTAGATGAAAGAAAGGGGAAAGAGAAATGTACTAATGTTATAAAGGCAAAAAAGAGCAAATGAAGTTGGAAAGGAAAAGTATTGGGAGAGATAACAAAAATGAAAGGGAGAGTATGAGGGTCAAAACACATTATATGAAAATATAAAATTCTCAACTAATACAAAAGTTATGGATAAAAATTATAATGTTTAGTCAGGTCGAACAACTACTAACTAAACTGCAAAGTATCTCTAGTGAGACCAAAATGTTTTTTTTATTAATTTATTTATTTTTGTATCAATCACAGATTAGGTACTTTGCATCCCAAGTGTAGCTCCCTCCCACATTCCCTCCCACCGTCCCCCTCCCTCCCTCATCTCCTCCCCATGCCCTCCAAGTCCACCAACAGGGGAGGACCTCTTCCCCTTCCATTCAACCCCATCTCATCCTGTCTCCTCAGGGCTGGCTGCAATGTCCTCCCCTGGTATCTAGCCAGTCTGTCACTCCCCGGAATGTTTGGGGGAGGGTCAAAGAGTCAACCATCAAGTTCATGACTGAAACAGTCCCTGTTTCCCTGAATAGGGTCTTCAGCCCTACACCAAGTTATCATGGGCCCCATCCGTGCGGGGGTTCCAGTCCACATCCACACAT
>CM053763.1:36738249-36750767 GCA_028658305.1 Pachyuromys duprasi
TTGTAGCCAGCCCTGAGGAGACAGGATAAGCTGGGGTTGGATGGAAGGGAAGGAGGTCCTCCCCTGTTGGTGGACTTGGAGGGGGCAGGGAAGAAGGAGATGAGGGAGGGAGTGGGAGGGTAGGAGGGAATGGGGGAGGGGGCTACGCCTGGGATTCAAAGTACCTAACCTGTGATTGAGATAAAAATAAATAAATTAATTAAAAAAAAAAGAAACCTAACTAACAACAACAACAAAATCCTCTGGCTATTACTCTATGAAGATTTGTTTCCCTCCAAGGCTTGATAGTTATGTCAAATATTTACCTCAATTACTGTTACATGATAATCAACTGTATTGCATTTTAAGTTAGTATTTGATATTCTTGTAAAATGTTACTGCAATTTGTCCTCAAAGATTTTGGAATGAAAATCTCAAATTTATGTTGAGCATGAATTCCATCTATCTAATTCACTTTCAGGAAGTACTTAGATTCTTTCCATACTGGCTTGTGCCTCACACCTTAGTTTTCATAAGAAATGAAGTAGAAAATAATGGATTAATAATGGATCATATAAATCAATCGATCATCCTTAGTGTTCACCCTTACTTTTATTTTATATATGATTTAACTACTGAATATGATGGATTTTAGAAACAGACTGTATTTACCTGTTTTTGTAAATCATATTTGCAACAATGTTATTCGGATTGAGTGCTTGTACATGTTTTAGTTTACCCATGACTGGAAGTAGTACTAAGAAACTCTCAAATACAAGGTTCACATGCAGATTTTATATGAAGATTATGAGTCCTAGCACACTGCATGGAATTTCTGTAATACTAGCATCCTTGTCGGTCTTTTGTGATTATTTTGGACAACCTTTCATATTGCAAGTTGTACTATGAAGAGGAAGTGTCTTCTGCTTGAAGAACTCTCTTAGCCGATACCTTACTTTAAAGAGAGAATCTGTTTTAAACCAAATCCATTGAGATCCAGTGATAAGATCCGCCACATGTTATTGGCACTTGTTCTATAGGCTGCAATATTAAAGCTTAGGTTTCATTTTGCTTGAGTGGAAATTCTTAACCAGGAAACCCGGGCAACGACAGCCTTTGGAAATTTGACACGACAACCACGCTCATCTCACTGAAGTACAGCACGGACTGCAGATGTCCATTTATTTGAAAACCGTTAACATGCTTTGAAGCTTTTAAAAGTACATTTCCCAAGAGAAAATTTTCCAATCTGCAAGATTCATCTCACCTGCTTTGCAGGAGCAGCGAAAACTGCATAGTCTCCTGTTTTGTATTTCAGAGGGATGTCATGAATGCATTACAGCTCCATGTAATTATGGGCAAAAGTAAACAGAGAAATTCCAAGACTTAGGCTTTGCTGGTGACCACTTTGTATACATAATTATTAATTTAAAGAGTCCTGCCTGGACTTCAAAGCAAGAAAGGTGTTTATAGAGTGGATGATAACTAACACACCATTCTCAGGTTTAAACTTTCATAAGCCCCAAATATCCCATTCTCTGTATCTATTATTTATTAAAGCTGTAAGTTGAAGAAAGCTTCAGTCGTATTTACATAAGTGATTAGTCTTTATTTCCACTTGGCATGTTAAATATTACACAGTTTAAATATAATTCATGTTGATTCATTCTCTACTCGGTTGACTATATTCTTTTATCCTGAGTCTTAACTCATAGTAGCAGAAGAAAGAGCAAGAAAATAAATAAATTATCAAGAAATCCAATGTTCTGTTCTTTCTTTCATCAAGGAAAACTTTTAAGATTCTGTACATTTATGTCTGCAGCAATAACCATTTATGACACAGTTAAAAAAAATGACCCACCAACTGCTATCGATGAGGATGATGTGGACTGTATACAAGACAATTATGCCAAATGGTCTCAATGTATCACCAACCTGTTCATACTCAACATACCACTAAGTATTGCCACTGGTGTAGTTCCAATGGGAATTTTCGGCAGGGTAAATTTTTGCAAATGTAATTTTGATTGATTATTATTTTGGTTAGTTGAAAACACTGGCAGTCTCTCATTATAAGACATTTCCCAACAGTAAGTATCAGAAAAGATGTCCATCAAAGGAGGAATAGATACAGAAATTGTGCTATTTTTACACAATGGAATACTATTCAGCAATTTAAAAAGAGGAAATCATGAAATTTGCAGGCAAATGGTGGGATCTAGAAAAGATCATTCTGAGTGAGGTATCTCAGAAGGAGAAAGACACACATGGTATATACTCACTTATATAGACCTATAAGATAGGATAAACATACTGAAATCTGTACACCTAAAGAAGATAAATAAGAAAGAGGACCCGGGGTAAGATGATCAATCCTCACTTAGAAAGACAAATTGGATGGACATTGGATGTAGGAGAAAACAAGTAACAGGACAGGAGCCTACCACAGAGGGCCTCTGAAAGACTCTACCTAGCAGTGTATCAATGCAGATACTGAGTCTCATAACCAAACCTTCAGCAGAGTGCAGGGAATCATATGAAAGAAAGGGGAGGTAATATGACCTGGAGAGGACAGGAGCTCCACAAGGACCAAATATATCTGGGCACATGGGTCTTATAAGAGACTGCTTTTCCAACCAAGGACCATGTATAAATATAACCTAGAACATCTCCTCAGATGTAGTCCGTGGTAGCTCAGTAACCAAGTGGGTACCCTAGTAAGGGGAACAGGGACTATTTCTGACATGAATTCAATGGCGGGCTCTTTGACCTCACCACCCCTCAAAGGGAGGAGCAACCATGCTTGGCCACAGAGAATTTTGCACTCAGTCCTGAAGATACCTGATAAAAGATATCTTTATCCAGTCCTGGAGATACCTGATAAAGATGAAAGGGGAGGAGGTCCTCCCCTCTCAGTGGACTTGGAAAGGGGCATAGGAGAAGATGAGGGAGGGAAGATGGAATTGGGAGGAAATGAGGGAGCAGGATACAGCTGGGATACAGAGTTAATAAAATGTAACTAATAATAAAAATGAAAAGAAAACCAAACGGAAAAGATGCCCTAATGAAAAAATATATAATTTCAAGTAAGCAAATGAATAAAGTTAGTTATGTGTTGTGCATGACCCACTGTAAGTCTGGGCACTGACACTGAGATCAGATTGTATCAGTGATTCTCAGAATTTAACTATGGTTGAAAAAAGCATGCTGTAATCTTGATAAAACATAAACACTGAGTTTGCCCACAGAATATGACTCCTGCAGGCTTGAAGTGTAGATCCAATGAGTTCTTGGCTATACTCTGAGGGACATGGACTACTACTTCTGATTTTGCTTTCTCAAGTTATGGTAGACTTTTATCTATGATTGATACAAGGATAACTCAGAGATAATGCAAGTTCATATTTAGAGCATTGTAATAAGCAAGAATCAAAATAAAATGAACCATGGTGATGTTTTCAATTTCCATGTGCATACAAGTATTATTTATAGTATATTATAATCTATAGCATATTAACATATATAGTTTATCAATAATATATAGTGTAATGATGTATATTTTACTAATATAATGCTGAGTATCATAGAATCCCAAATACACATAATTTCATTAATCATAATGTATGTGAACACAATTATTTCAGTCTCTTTAGCTGCAAGAAAAATAGCATCTAGAGATTTGAGCACAACATTTGACACAAACATTCTATACATATGAACATGCATCATCTGTGAAGCAATGAAGCTTTTCACTGTGCCATGCAGAGTATTCGTGTCCTTATATTAATGATATAACCTCAGTACAGGATCTATTTACGATACTCATGCTGCATAAATAATGAAACACTTGATTAATTTAATAAATATCATGTCCTAGTTTAATAAACTGGAGATTCAAAAGTCAGAGTTTAAATAAAGCCTTGTTCTTAAGCCAAAATAAAAGAAATTGGAAATTGTACCTTTTCTGCCAGGTTCCATCTTTTTTCTTCTTGACAGTTAGGCAAAAGAGAGGAAAAACATTTTACAGTACTGAAAAGAAAAAAAAAATACTGAAATTGGGCTCAGGAGACATAAAACAAAATACAACTTGTAAAATGGTGAATTAAAGTTCAGGTAAATTTTCAGATTCTTTCAGTACTGTAAATAAATTTAATTTAGGTACAAACTTGACTTTTAACATTTTTCACAGAAAACTATATGTTTTTTAGGAATTTTGAAGCATCTTTATTATTCTCATGTAGAGACTAATTTAATACATATAAGAAGATCACAGAGTCATTCACAGGTGTTTTTCACTTTTTAAAATAAGTGTCAATTAATATGATAAATTTCATTTCATTATTTATTTACTTATCTATTTATTTATTACAATTTATTCACTCAGCTGTAGCCTCCTTCCCTCATATTTTCCCAGTCACACCCACCTTACCTCTTCACCCCCTATGCCCTTTCCCTAGTCTGCTGATAGGGAAGGACCTCTTCCCCTTCTGACTCTAGTCTATCAGGCATCATCAAGGCAGGCATCATCATCTTCTGTGGCCTAGCAAGGCTGCACCCCCTAGTGGGAAGTGATTAAAGAGCTGGCCACTGAGTTCATGTCAGAGTCAACCCTGTACCCCATACTAAGGAACCCACTTGGAGACTGTAGCAGCCTATGGACTTCATCTGAGCAGAGGGTCTAGGTCTTTTCCATGTATGGTCCTTGATTGGAGTATTGGTCTCTGCAGGCCTTCCTGGGGTCAGGTATTTTGACTCTGTTGGTCTCCTTTTGGAGTTCCTGTCCCCTCCAGGTTTTTCCATCTCCCTCTTCTTCTATGAGGCTCCCTGTACTCTCCCCAAATTTAATTGTAAGTCTCAGTGTTTCCTTCAATATCATGATGGGTAGAGTCTTTCAGAGGTCACCTGTGGAATACTCCTGTCCTGTTCCTTGTCACATGCAGGTGGATTCAGTTTGCATTACACATGATCAATTTTTATAACAAATAATTCTGTGTCATATATAAAACAAATCAAAGTAGAGCTACGGATTGCTGTGTGCTATAGTCTGCTTTAAAATGCCCTTTGGAAGAAAGACATTTAAATTAAATTGAAATAATTTTTCAATTTTGTGTAATTGTTAACGTATTATTTTAATATATAATCTTTTTATGTCTTTATTTGCTAACTCATAGATAACATAAATATGAGGCACAACAGTTGCTTAAGTAAGTATATTTTCAAGAATAACAGAGTAAACAGAGTCATAAAACCCATATAAATTTACAATTCTGAAATTTATGTTTGCTCTGGGGCTGAGTCTATTAAAACTTGAATTTTAAGGGAAATTATCATGTTCCTTTCAATATGGCATCTTCTTGTCTAACAGACTCATATCTTTACAAATCTTTTCAGTTTGTATGCGTGAATGCATGTGTTTGTTCTTGTTCATCATGCTTTACCTGAGTTTCACTTCTCAAAGTTTCCTTTATCGGTGATCAACTATGATGCAATATTATTAGAAAGAAATTTCCAGAAGTAACAAGAAAAAAATAATGAATTTAAAATAATTTATTTTGGTGTATTGCTTCCATTCTATTACTTATTACTGTTAATCTCTTAATTTGTCTAATTCATATGTTAAATATCACATAAATATGAATGCAGAAGACAAACACAGCTTATGCTGTTGTAGGATTTGGCACAATTTATAGCTTTATCCAGACAGTCCAAGTCTTAGATGGGTCCCTGTGAAATAGGTAAGATTATATATTACGTGATTTAAAAGCAATAAAATCTTTTCTTTTGAAAATCAATTTGTTCAAAAGCTAAAGCTTCCAGGATTGGAAGCTACAGCTTCACGTATCCCAAGATTTTAACTGAATGGTTCTAATATACTTTGAGCATGAAATCATACTATCTCCCAAGTAATGTATGTATATTTTTAATTCTGAGTGAAACATTGTTTCTGGTGCTTCTTCCAGTGAATCTGCAAGTGTAGGTTAGTGGTTAAGGATTTGTCTGTCCCATCTGAAGACCTGGGTTCAATTCGCAGTATAGGAAAAAATAATATTCTTCTATTGACACATGAATTTTTATTACTTTCTTTATCTTATCTATCAATTTCTAAATTTTCGCAACACACTGAGATAATCACTTATAAGGCTTAGACTTGAGATCCAGAAATGTTTGATGTGCTTTTCCTGCAGACCTGATGACCTGAGTTCAATCTGTGGATCCCACAAGGTGGCAGAAGAGAACCAATTCAGAAAGTTGTTTTCTGACTATCATGTACACAATGTGGCATGTGCATATGCAGGAGTTTTCTATCATCTATCTATCTATCTATCTATCTATCTATCTATCTATCTATCATCCATCTATCTCTCTGTGTATCTGTGTATGTATCTATCTGTCATCTATATATCTAACGGCCATCTCTCTCTCACACAAACACAAATCCATGCTCACACAGTAATGATGATAATAAATAAATGAATTTTCAAATGTTTAAAATTTGAAATAATTTGGGGGAGAGCTAGAAAGATCAGGAGGGAATAGGAGCTCTAGGAGAGCAACAGAACCACAAAATCTGGGCATACAGGTCTTTTCTGTGGCTGATACTCCAACCAAGGAACATGCATGGTGATAACATAGAACCCCTGCACAGATATAGTCCATTGCAGCTCAGTATCCAATTGCTCTCCTAGTAAGGGGAACAGGGGCTGTCTCTGACATGAACTCAGTGGATGGCTCTTTGATCACCTCCCCCTAATGGGGGAACAGCCTTACCAGGCCACAGAGGAAAACAATGCAGCCAGTCCTGATGTGACCTGATAGGCTAGGGTCTGAGGAGGAGGAGAACCTCCCCTATCAGTGGATTTAGAGAGGGAGGGTGGGATTGGGAGGCAATGAGAGAGGTGGGTACAGATGGGATACAAAAAAAAATAAACTGTCATTACTAAAATAATTAAATTAATTAAAATTTATTTTCAAATAATTATTCTTGAATTTTAAACATTAGAATTTATTGGCCCCTTTTTGCCATCAGAGTCTTTTTCATCATCATCATTATTATATTTATTATTATTATTATTATTTACAGTTTTTCACTTTTTATCTCAGTTGCAGCCCACTCTCTCATCTCCTCTGGGTCTTGCTCTGCCTCCCTCTTCCTCCTCTATCCCTCTTCACTAGTCTACTTATAGGGAAAAAGCCTCCTCCCCTACTGTCTGACCTTAGCCTATCAGGTTGCATCAGGACTGCCTGGATCCCCTCAGTGGGCTGGCTAGGTAGCCCCACCAGGGAAAAGTTATCAAGGAGCAGGCAACCTAGTTTATGTCAGAAACTGTCTCTTCTTCCCTTACTAGGGAACCCACAAGGAGACTGAGCTGTCTATGGACTACATCTGAGAAGGGCATCTATGTACTCTCTATATATGGTCTTTGGTTGATGCATCATTTTCTGCAGTCTCCCCTGGGCCCTGCTCTTTTTGGCTTTGTTGGTGTCCATGTGTGGCTCCTGTTCACTCTGCGTCCTTTTATATCACCCTTCTTCCATAAGACTCCCTGCACTCTGTCCAACGTTTTTTGTGATCCCTGTATCTGCTTAGATCCCTGGTTGAGGTCTTTTAGAGGACATCTGTGGTAGGCTCAAGTCCTGCTCCCTTTCTTTATCACTTCCGGTTTCTATCGTGTTTTCCCTTCTCAATGAGAATTAAGCATCTTCCCTATGATCTTCCTTGTTGTTTTGCTTCTTTATGCCTGCCGATTTTAGAATGTTTATCCTATATATTGTTTATCCCATATAATATGTCTAATATCCACTTGTAAGTAGGTATATACCATGTGTGTCTCTCTGCTTCTAGGTTACCTCACTCAGGATGATCTTTACTGGTTCCATCCATTTGCCTGCAAATTTCAAGATTTCCTTGTTTTTAACTGCTGATCAGTTTTCCATTGTGTAATTGTGTACCCACAATTTCTGTGTTCATCTAGGTTGTTTCCAGATTCTGGCTGTTACAAATAAAGCTGATATGAACATAGTCATGCAAATGTCCTTGTTTTATGGTTGAGCGTCTTTTGGATATATGCCCAGAAGTGATATAGCTTGGTCTTGAAAACTATTCCCAGTTTTCTGAGAAAGTACCACATTGATTTCACAAGTGGTTTTACAAGTTTATATTCCCACCAGAAATGGAGGAGAGTTCTCCTTTCTCCAAATCCTCTCCAGCATGTGCTGGCTTTTTAATGTTCTTTTTCTCGTAGAAGTGGAAAGGAATAATCCTTCTTAGATGGAAGTTGCAGTCAACACACAATACTGGCTTCTCAGTTTAAGAATTGTCATGATTGTACTTTATCAGATGAGTTTGTGTGTTTTATAATGCCAAAATTTATTGAATAATAATAATTAACAACCTATGTCAGTCTTTTCAGTTGCAATTTTTCAAGTAGCCCTTATAGCCCTTAATAGCAAGTTGGTAAACACAGTTGTTTCATTCTGAACCCAAATACTAATATTAATTCTCAGATAAACAGTAAAATTTAGTTCTTATCTATCCTCCATATCAATCTCTCTTTCTACCTTTATATCTATTATCTCTATCTTTCTATCATCTATAATCCATCTATCTATCTATCTATCTATCTATCTATCTATCTATCTATCTATCTATCTATCTATCTAATTTACCTTCCTACCTACCAACATACCTACCTATATAAGAGTGATTAGACAACTGTTAAAGAAGACACAACTAGTTGACAGTTACAGGAGCTCTTTTTGAATGTCTTATTGTCAATATTCATTTGATTGCAAGAGAAAATAAAAAAAAAACCTGAAAATAATAGTAGTATCTATTTTTTTTTAGAAAACGGTCATCCTACCATCAACAAATTAGTTTCAAAAGCTTACATCAGTGTTATTTTTTAATTTTTAAATCTTATCATTTATTACAAATTATTCAATTTGTATACTGGCTGAGTTCTCTTTCCTCATCTCCTCCCAACCCCATTTTCCTTCTTCTTCCCCTATGCCTCCTCCCTAATCCACTGATAGGTGAGGTCTTCCTTCCCTTCTCTTTGACCCTAGCCTATCAGGTCTCTTCAGTAGTGGTTACATTGTCTTCCTCTGTGGCCTGACAAGGCTGCACCCACAGGGGGAGGTGATCAGAAAGCCTGTCCCTGATTCCATGCCAGAGAAAGTCCCTACTCCCTTTATTAGAAATCCAATTGGAGACTGAGTTTTGAAATATGTAAATCTCCTCAAGCGATTGAAAGTACTCATATCTTTGTGACATATATGTGTGTGTGTGTGTGTGTGTGTATGTGTGTGTATGCAAACACAGTGATTCACATATATGTCTTTTGGTGATTTTTTAAAACTTTGTTGCCAATATTAAGGCATTTAACCATATTCAAGTGTGAACTTAATTGCTGATTAGATTCCTTGCTTTCTTAGACAACACATCTCCAGCTGATCCTAGGATCCATGGTCTTCAAAGGCAAAAAATGCTTTCCTTGGAGTTGTTTACATTCATGACTTCAAAATATTTTCTTCCTCCTTTTGCTCTGTTCTCTTAAATGTTATTTCATTCTTTGATGGGTTTCTGAAAATACCTAGGGCTTGTAATTAAAGAAGCTAAGAACCACCAATGTCTGCACCTGTGGTTTTAGCACTGTTTCTTTCTGTAGATGAAATTTTTATTGCGCCTTTTGAGTGTTAATTTGTTCAGCATTTATAATGGGAAGAATTTGTAGAAACTGGCTTTAGCTTGTTGGCAGCTCCTGAAACATTCCTTTGTTTATTTATTTGTTTGTTTGTTTGTTTTGGTGCTATTGTCTTGCATCTTTCATATAAAATTCTCTTAAGAATGAACTTATTTTTCAGTATTTATAAAAACCTATGTTCAATTTTAATCACAATGAAATATTAAGGCCACTACACAAAAAGTTTCCAGATGTTAAAGAATACAAATGATTTATTTTATTTTATTCTTAGCCATACAGCCTTAATACTCATTGACAGTATATTTTCTTGCAAATGCTTACCTACAGATGCAAGTATGTGTGTATCTTTGTATGTCTATAATGTGCCTTCATACTGATTTGATGATCATTCATAGGCATTATTTCCTGGAAATGGCAGAGCCACTACACAAATATGAACTCACAGTGGCTATCACTGCATGAATAAGACCTGCAGAAGACCTTAGCAAACAGTATTCAGGCGTGGATGGAAACGGGGTTCATGCAACACTACCCTCAAATAAAAGCTATTGGAATTGATGACCTAGAAGAGGAAAATGAGTTTTTGTCAGGGATGCTCTCATATAGATACATGCAGTACTAAGTGGAATGAGTGGGATAACAAAATAATTGTAGACCATTACAGAATCACAGAACTAATCAAAATGCAAAGTTGTGGATCTCGATACCAATGGATACATCTATGAAACATTCCTCTTCCTCAGACTCACAAACAATACAAAAGGAGTGGAAAGAACAGCACCTAATACTATCATCATGCTAAAAGTTCATATAAAACTTCTTGCTACGTTCTTAATCTTTATACCACGAATTAGTTATATTATTCAATTCATCAGATAAGCATCTTTTCAGAGAGGATCAGTGAATGTGATGTGATTGTGTCTCCTACTTATATCAGAAAGAAACTTCACCCGTAAAGTCTCACTGACATGACTGCCGAATAAGAGCAGGAAAAGGACAACAATAGATAGGGTAAAGTACACAGGGAACCAACATGAGGCCTCATCCATATAGAAAGAACTACTGGCAACTACATTAAGTTTAAAGAAGCAGACATAGTTTTACTCAGGGACAAACACACCAATTGATTATCTGATCCAAAAGTCAACCTTGAAATCATGCATCCAAGTAACATTATACAGACTGAGAAGTTTATGTTGAGGGATATATATATATATATATATATATATATATATAATTCATATACATGCATACATAATTAACAATGAAAAAAGAGACTTAAGTCTGAAAGGGAGTGAGGGAAGTAAATGAAGAATTTGATGGAGAAAAGAAAGGGGAAAAATATAAATATATGCTTATATTAAAACTAAAAAAAAAATAGTTCATGTCAGAGAGAGTCCCTGTTCTCCTTAATAGGTTACCCATTTGGATACTGAGCTACCATGGGATATGTCCAAGCAGAGCGGGCTCTTTGACCTTCCCCCTCCCCCAGGGAGGAACAACCCCTACCAGGCCATAGAGGACTTTGCAGCCAGTCCTGAAGATACCTGATAAACCAGGGTCAGACGAAAGGGGAGGAGGACCTCCCATATCAGTGGACTTGGAAAAGGGCAGGGAAGATATGAGGGAGGGAGTGTGGGAATAGGAGGGAATGAGGGAGTGGGATACAGCTGGAACATAAAGTTAATAAAGTGTAACTAATATTTAAAAATTTAATTAAAAAATAAATAAAAATTAAAAGGATTTAAGAGAAAGAACACATGAAACCAAAGGAGAAAACTAGTTGGGAAGGATTATTAGATTACTGGAGAAAAAGAAATGGAGATGATGGTATTTGAGGCACATTACATAAAATCATCATGGTTTAGTAAATTAATGGCTACAGATTCTCCTCCAGTAACCATGAATTTACTAACACTGAATAGTTATGTTTCTAATTTCAGGCACAGTCTCCACCTTGTTGAGCATAAATGTTTGCAATTCTCAATAAAAAGGACAACATATTCATATTTGAAATAGCATAGAAAAATTAATAAAACTATTCAATATATTTAATGGAACTTAGATATTTGCTGTAGGAAACAAATAATCAACAGAACAAACAAAAGAGTACCCAAAATAACTGATAAGACCTAAAGTCAATTTTTTTTAAATAGATAATACTAAGAAAGGAAATGTTAGCCTGTAAAGTATAATAAATCTCTAAAATTTATTTTAGGGGCAGAACAATTTAACCTCATTTAAAAATAAACATTTACAGCAAAAATCAACTTAAGAATTGTGTGCTCTATTCCAAATTTATTTCCCTTAGCATACTGCCCTCCTGATCCACACATGGCTTTGTAAATGACAGGGTGTCCTCTGTGGACTATCATCACATTTCTAAACCATATTCTATTTATTTATTCATTAGTTGATGGACAATTTAGTGGCCTCTTTTTCTTGTTATTAGAAATATTGTCACTGTTAAAACATCTGTGTACAGAATCACTTCATTTCTCTTGTGTATATACCCAGCAATCTTGGGATTTCATGCAAATATTCTATAAAACTAGGTTGATGTCATAGAGGGGTAGAGAATAGAATGGCTAAAAACAGAGGTTTGAGAGACCCTTTAGGTTTCACAGAAAACAACAGAAAGGGTGGGAGAAAAGTGAAAGAGCCAGCTGTATATTCATTTCTTAAATACACATTTAGTGAAAATGTGTATTCATCTTGAAAATACAAGCATCATAAACATTTAATTCCTATATCACTCTGAGAAGATAACCAGCAACAGTTCATTTCTTCTAATGTTGCTTCACAAAATGCATTAATTTTTTTCCAGTTATTCAA
>CM053763.1:36750867-36766737 GCA_028658305.1 Pachyuromys duprasi
ATATTTATATATTCACATATGGAGGGTATATACCGTGTGTGTCTTTCTGCTCCTGGGATACCTCACTCAGGATGATCTTTTATAGATCCCACCATTTGCCTGCAAATTTCATGATTTCCTTGTTTTTAATTGTTGAGCAATATTCCATTGTGTAAAAGTACCACAATTTCTGTATCCCTTCCTCCACTGATGGACATCTGGGTTGTTTCCAGGTTCTGGTTATTACGAATAAAGCTGCTACAAACATGGCTGAACAAATGTCCTTATTGTGTACTTGAACATCTTTTAGATATATGCCTAGGAGTGGAATAGCTGGATCTTGAGGAATCAGTATTCCTAATTGTCCGAGAAAGCAGCACATTGATTTCCAAAGTGGTACTAGACCTATAAGATAGGATAAACATACTAAAATCTGTACACCTAAAGAAAATTAACAAGAAAGAGGACTAGGGGTAAGATGATCAATCCTCATCTAGAAAGACAAAGGGGATCAACATTGGAAGTAGGAGAAAAAAGTAACAGGACAAGAGCCTATCGCAGAGCAGAGGGCTTCTGAAGACTATACCCAGCAGTGTATCAAAATAGATGCTAAGACTCATAACCACCCTTTGGCAGAGTGCAGGGAATCATATGAAAGAAGGGGAAGTTAGTATGACCTAGAGGGGACAGGAGCTCCACAAGGACCAAATATATTAGGGCACAGGGGTCTTCTATTAGACTGTTTCTCCAACCAAGGACCATGCATGGATACAACCTAAAACCCCTGTAGCCCATGGTAGCTCAGTATCCAGTGGGTTCCATAGTAAGGGGGACAAGCATTATTTCTGACCTGAACTCAATGACTGGCTCATTGAACTTCCCCTTCCCCTGAGGGGGAAACAGCCTTGCTAGGTAACTGAGGAGGACATTGCAGCCAGTCCTGAAGATACCAGATAAGCTAGAGTCAGACAGATGGGGAGGAGGACCTCCCCTATCAGTGGACTTAGAAGGGGGCAGGGAGGAGATGAGGGAGGGAGGGTGGGTTGGGAGGGAAACAGGGAGGAGGCTACTGCTAGGATACAAGTGAATGACCTGTGACTAAAATTAAAAACAAAAAACAAAAACAGAGCATAAGTTAAACAAACAACAAATAAATAAAAAATGATGGAAGAAAAAAAATAAAATGTATAGAGGGAACCTAGTGTATCCCTTATAAGAAGAGATAAACCACACACTGAATCACCAGCATTATTTGAAGAGAGACGCATGTCAAAGTTTCAACCTACACTAAAAGAGTTGGACACTGGAAAGAGAGCGAAGGAGCTACCTTTGAAGTTTCCTATCAAATTGTACATAAAATTCTGTAAGTTTTATTGAGATTATAATATAATTGCATCTTTTCTCCTATCCATTTCCTCTAAACTATCCCACATAGCTTGCCTTGCTCAAATTCATGAGCTCTTTCTCTGTAATTGCTGTTAAATATATATGTATCTAATAGGACACATCAGGATTTTATGACTGCATTTTTTATATTTTTTGATTGCTATAATTTATTCACTTTGTATCCCAGCTGTAGTCCCCTCCCTTGTCCCCTTCCAACACCACCCTCCCTCCCTCTTCTCATCCTAAACCTCTCCCCCAATCCACTGACAGTGGAGGTCCTCCTCTCCTTCCATTTGACCCTAACCTATCAGATTTTATCACAACTGGCTGCTTTGTCTTCCACTGTGGTCTTGTATAGCTGCACTCTCCCAGGGAGAGTTGATCAAAGAGCCAGCCACTGAGTTTATCTCAGAGACAGTGCCTTTTCCCCTTAAGAGGAAACCCACTTGGAGACTGAGCTGCCATGGGCTACATTTGAGCAAGGGGTTGAGTTTCTCTCCATACATGGTCCTTGGTTGGAGTATAGGTCTTTGCATAGATTCCTGAGCCCAGACTTTTTGGTTCTGTTGATCTCCTTCTGGAGCTGCTGTCCCTCCAGGTCTTTCTATCTCCTCCTTCTTTCATATGATTCCCTGTATGCTGCCTAAAGTTTGGCTCATGAGTCTCATGAGTCTTCGATATCCTGTGGGGTAGAGTCTTTCAGAGTCCCTCTGTGGTAGGCTCTTGTCCTGTTCCCTGTTTTCTTCATATGTCTAACTCATTTGCTTTCTGAGTGAGGGTCCTCCTTCATGTTCAGCTTCTTTAGAAGTACAGATTTTAGTGTATTTATGCTATATTATAAGAGGATGTTAGTCATATAATATAGGATACATCAATTTTTAAAATAGTTGACATACTAAAGCAATATATAGCAACACAAACTTGACCACCATTTTCAGATATTTTTAGAAGTAATTAAGGCAAATATAACTATTTTCACAAAGTGTAACTACTGTACCTCAAACACATAATTTTGAATAACATTTCTTAATATCTTTCCCCCAAATGTCAGTACCTTTAAGGAATTACCTTTCAAACACACACACACACTCACACACACACACACACACACACACACACACACACACACACACACACACACACACATTAAAAATTGGTTTTTAAGCCGGGCTTGGTGATGCTTGCCTTTAATCCCAGTACTCAGGGAGACAGAGGCAGAGATAAATGGATCTTTGCATTTTGAGGCTAGCCTGGTCTATAAGTGAGTCTAGGACAGCCAAGGTTACACAGAAAAATCATGTCTCTAATCTATATATATATATATATATATATATATATATATATATATATATATAGAGAGAGAGAGAGAGAGAGAGAGAGAGAGAGGTTTTATAGTGGAATAAAATATGAAGCATAGTGGAATATATCCCTAAAGTATTATCCGGTTTGGGAAGCAGTAAGTGCTTTTAGTTTGTTTACCTACAATTGCTAGTCTTCAAATATTGCTTCCACTTTTCTCATTTCATGGAGATGATAAACAGAGAACCAAAACATTTTTGTTTCCACTGAGTTTTTAGAATACCACCTAGAGAGAAATGACCTTCACTGGAGAGTAACCAAGAATAGCACTGTCCCATTTGGAATTGAGACATCTTTATTAGAGGAATTCAGCAGAGCTACATAGGAGACACTGATGGGAGTAAAGTATAAACATAGCCTCTATCTGATGTTGACTTGACTGATATGTCTCTTTTTATTTAGAAACATTGTTTGATATCAATTTGAAAAGAATTGACATGTACTTTAAAATGGAAGCAAATATTTTTTTAAAGCATAGTGAATTCTTGGGTATTAAAAACTTAATAATTATTATAGCCTTTCCAGTCCACAGAGGAAAACAATGCAACCAGGCTTGATGAGACCTGAGAGGCTAGGGTCATATAGAAAGGGAGGAAGACCTCACCTATCAGTGGACTAGAGGAGATGCAAATTGTGAGAAGACAGAAGGAGGGTTGGATTGGGAGGAGATGAGGGAGGAGCCCACAGCCTGGGTACAAGTAGTAGTAGTAGGAGATTAAGTTTTCCTTAACTGTGTTTCCCAGTGTATGTCACTCACATTCCAGTGGAAAGCCACTCATTGAAGAGTGTAAGAGGCCATCACAATATTTACCTGTTATATATTAAGTAAGTGGACACCAAGTTTAGTGGGGATGGAGAAGGGGTAGATCTGGAAAGAGTTGGAAGACAGATACAAATCTAACCAAAATTATCTGTATGAATTTCTCATGTAACTAAAAAACACAAGAAAAAAGTGAAAGTAACAAACATGAGTCTAAGGAATAGAGCTTTTTGGTTGAATCAATGGGTCTATCACTGACAATGAAAATTTATGTATGTTTCGTATGTGTTATATATCACTTATATTTCATAGCAGGTCATCCATCTATTATCTATCATCTTTTGGTATTTCTTAAAAATATAATGAATGTTTATAGGTAGTATGTAAAAAAACTCTATTAAAAAAACTCTAATTGGTTCTACAGGCAAGAAAAACATATTTGAGTAAAATTTAATCCATTTAATTTTTGCTAACTTAAAATATACACGATTATTTCTCCATTTTTTGTGCTTCTAAAATAAAATAAAGTTGCCATGGGAACTGCAATTCTGCCTCAAAGTTATTAAGTACAGACTTTGAGAAGAAACTTTACAGAGACAGAAAATCAAATCAAATCAAATCATCTAAGCTATAAGAATTCCAATATTTTGGGGCAAACATTAAATTTTTCTGAAGCAAATGAGTGGTGAATAGATATTTTCCATTTCCTGCTTGAACCAAATTAAGTCAATCACACATGACAAATCCTGATATTAGACTTTATATATTTTTCAGGGTTTCTTTTTTACATTCACTTTATTTTATACTTTGTTTAACAATTTTTTGGTGTCTCTGAACCATGTCAAGCAGAATGAAAGTTGATCACAACTGAATCTTGCATGCATAAAAATCTTCAGACATGTTCATTGTTGGTATAAAGCTTGTGCTTATGAAATCTTAAGCTTGTGCGTAAGAAATTTCAGTATGCCAACAATATTTGGGAACACTCTGGTACTGTAAACATATCTTAAAATATTTCAGACAGAACACTTATAGCTTGAACTTATTAAATTCAAGGTGATCTTAACCCTAATAAGAATTACATAGTCCAAAGGTGGTTTAGATAGTTTTGGTGGATAAAAAGAAAAAAATAATCCAGGGAAAACCTTTTAGTTAGTAATTCTACTTTCCACATTTTACATGGATTGCTTGAAGGATTGAGAAACCAGATGACTCATCTAAGACTACAAAGCAGCAAGAGTGGAGCCTCCAAAAGATTATTAAAGCCTGCTTAGGCTGAAGGGTCTGGAATCCACCAGAAGTGGGACCAGCAGTGCATGATTTTAGCACCAAAGTGGACTGCATGATATTGAAATCTTTTTCACGTTAACTAATTCAAATATTGGCACCTACTCTCAAAAGAAACCTGATTCAAATTGCTCAACGCCAGTGAAACCTGCTCAATTATATTTGAAAATGGTAGGGTATGTGAAGTTTTAGTGTACATTTTTGTAATAAAAGTATATTTATTATTATTATTATTATTAATTACAATTTATCCACTTTGATTCCCAGCTGTAGCCCCCTCCCTCCTCTCCTCCTGGACACACATTTCTCCCTTTTCTCTCCCCTGTGTCCTTCCCCTAGTCCACTGATAGGAGAGACCCTCTCCTACTATCTGACTCTAGCCTATCAGGTATCATCAGGAATGCCTGAATACTCTTTCTCTGTGACCTAGTTAGCCCACCTTACCAGGAGGAGCTGATCAAAAACCCATTACTGATTCCTTGTCAGAGTCAGCCCCTACTTCTTTCACTAGCACTATTCTCAATTTTCGGAGAAAGCACCAGATTGATTTCCAAAGTGGTTGTACAAGGTTATATTCCCACCAACAATGGAGGATGGTTCTCCTTTCACCATATCCTCTCTAGCATGTGTTGTCACTTGAATTTTTGACCTAAGCCATTCTGATGGGTATAAGATGGAATCTTAGAGTCATTTTGATTTTTCATTTCCCTGATGACTAACGATGTTAAAAATTTCTATAAATCTTTCTCTGCCATTCAATATGCCTCTACTGAGAATTCTCTGTTTAGCTTTGTACTTTTAATTGGATTATTTGGTTTGTTGCTGTTTATTTCTTGAGTTCTTTATATATTCTGGATATTAGCCCTCTCAGAGGAAGGGTTGGTAAAGATCTTTTCCTAGTGTGTAGGCAGTCCTTTTGTTCTGTGGACAGTGTCCTTTGCTTTTTAGAAACTTTTCAGATTCGTGAGGTCCCATTTATTGATTGTTGCTCTTAGAGCCTGTGCTATTGGAGTTCTGTTCAGGAAGTTGTCTCCTGTGCTAATGAGGTCAAGGCTCTTCCCCATTTTTTCTTCTAACAGATTTAGTGTGTCTGGTTTTATGCTGAGGTCTTTGATTCACTTCGACTTTAAAATTATTGAGGGTGATAGAGAAATCATGGCATATTTACACAGTGGCATATACTACTCAGCTATTAAAAGCAAGGAAATCTTGAAATATACAGGAAAATGGATGGGGCTAGAAAAGATCATCCTGAGTGCCGTAACCCAGAACCAGGAAGACATGCATGATATATACTCACTTATAAGCAGATATTAGCCATATAAAATAGGATAAACATACTAAAATCTACAGACCTAAAGAAGCTAAACAAGAAGGAGGACCCTAGAGAGGATGCTTAATTGTCATTCAGAATGTCAAACAGGGTAGACATCAGAAAGCTGTGGAAGAGAGGGAACAGAAACTGAGCCTACCATAGATGCCCTCTAAAAGGCTCCACCCAACAAGGGATCAAAGCAGGTGCAGAGACTCACAGCCAAATTTTGTGCAGAATGCAGAAAATCTTATGGAAGAGTAGGGGGATAGAAAGACCTAGAGGGGTCCAAGAACAGACCGACAAAGGCAAAAATACCTGCATCCAGGTGGGTCTGTAGAGACTGATGAACCAGCCAAAGACCATGGATGGAGAGGCCCTAGGACCCCTGCTCAGATGTAACCCATGGGCAGCCTAGTCTCTATGTGGGTGTCTGAGTAAGGGGACCAGAGGCTTTCTCTTACATGAACTCAGTTCCCTGCTCTTGATCATTTCCCACTGATGGTACAGCCTTCCCAGGACACAGAGGAAGAGGGTCCAGACAGTCCTGATGAGACTTGCTAACCTAGGGCCAAATGGCAGGGAAGGAGGAGGACATTCAGTGGACTAGGGGAAGGGGATGAAGAAGGGAAAGAGGCACGGAGGGAGGGTGGGACTGGAAGGAGATGAGAGAGGGGCTACAATCAGTATATAAGTGAATAAATTATTTAAAAAATAACAATAACAAAAAAACTTGGAACCAAACCTCTAATACTGTACCTCCCAAGGAAAGAATGGCCCTGCTCCCTGGGGTGATGTTTTGTCAGAATAACAGTGTCAATTTTGAAAAATAAAAAAGCATCTTAATGGAAGGCATCACTATGTACAATGGATGATTTTTCAAGTAATTTATTTATTTTTATATTAATCACAGGTTATATACTTTGTATCCCAGCCGTAACCCCCTCCCTCATTCCCTCCCACTCTCCCCATCCCTCCTTTATCTTCTCCCTGCCCTCCTCCAAGTCCACTGATAGGTGAGGACCTCCTCCCCTTCAGTCTGACCCTAGCTTATCATGTCTCTTCAGGGCTGGATGCAATGTCCTCTTCTGGGATCTAACTAGGCTGCTCCTCCCTCGGGGGCGAGGGTGGGGTGTTGGACAAGCCAACCATTGAGTTCATGTCCGAAATAGTCCCTGTTCCCCTTACTAGGGTACCCAGTTGTGTACTACAATGGATGATTAACAGCAATTTCAAATGATGAAAATTCATACTGATTTGTACTTAGCCTGTTAGTAAGCTGGTGTACAGTGGTACATAGTTCTTTTTTCATGCATCCAACCATCTTATGGAAGAACCCTTATACCGTGACAATATAAGAAGAGTCCTTCCCCTAGTAAGTACTCACTTTTACTATGAATTCTATTCCTATAAGCACACTGCATTTCCTGAGAAATTTGAACAATATATTCTTATGTGTTGAGAAAGAATACTTACTAAATACTAAACACGCTACATATATAATCAACTCTTTAATATATTACAAAGTTTAGACTTAATATACTCTTTCTTTTTGCCAGCATCCCATGAAGACATGTTTTTTAAAATGATTTTGTTAACTATTTGAGGATTTCACTCATTGTATCGTTATCATAATGCTGCATTTTCAAAAACAAAATACAAAGTTTCAATATATAAAAATAAGTTGAGTCAGTTTTATATAGACTTATTATTTCAAATTTATAAGAATGTATTTGATTCAGTGTCTGTTGGGTAAACAGGAACACAGCACTATCTAAAATACAAGGATTTCCAATCTGAATGAAGTTTTGTTGCATCCATATACACAATCCATATACACATCCACATAATGTTTATTTAGTACCTCAGCAAAAAAAAAGTTATATAATTTAAGACAGAACTGGGGAATATATCTCATCTCCTGGTTTCTGTAATAATTATTTCACTTACATAATTTTGAAGTATGACTAAAAGTTGTTTTGGCAACAGGCATTAGGTACATTATTCAGTGATGTTATTTTCATGAGATAAAATGATATAAGCCTATTGTAATCATCACATCTCTTTTGGTAACACAATAATTATACAGAAATTATAAGAAATTTAGAAAAACATCTACAAAATATACCATATTCTAACTGCCTTGGACTTACTGTAAGTGGAACATTTTCTGATGAAAAGTATGAATGATGTATTATACAGTTGAGTGACTGATGGCATGTTGTCAGTTGATGCCTATAAATATTTATACTCATTAACAAGTTGTGATTTTCCTTTTAGTTCTGAAGAATAAATCACTAATGCCTGAGTTTTTTCCTATAAAAGTAAAGTTTTGTGGTTACTCTTATAGCATATACTAGACACTAGCAATCCTGTGAAGTTTAGCACAATAGTTAAAGTTCAGCTTGCTGCATAATGGAAAGGGATCTGTTTAATTCTACTACTATATTTGTAAAAATAGCTAAAATGTCCTTTCTCATTGTTATTATAAGGTTGTTCATGTATACTATAATATTATCTGCAAATAGTGATACTTTGACTTCTTCAATAATCCAGTCCAAATGGTTATGCAACTCTTAGCAAAAATAAATGAATAAATAAATTGGAGGTGAGGGTGGGCATAAGGCCATTCCTACTTATAAAATCTATTAGCTCGTGTCATTCTCTCTAAGTGAACATCATCTTCTTTCTCCCTTCTTATGGGGAGAGGTATTTTAAATTCTTTACAGTTTCCATCACATCTACATGGCATCTCTACCTTTTGGTGCCTGAGCCCTTGAAGTACTGAGCAATGCAAATAAAGTAAATGTTCAATTGCTGCATATCTGTTTTCTAAGGAATAAAATGTGTACCAGTAAGAGCCTTCTTATTGCATGTATGAAGATACAACTTATGTATGTATAGCCCATGGAAAATGAGTTTGCATTCTACCTTATTTCTCAACTACTAATGAGATAAAAATAAATAGTCCATAAAGAAAGCTCATAATCATGAATTTTGTCTTATGGGCAATTGTTCCTCATAAACTTTGTCCATGATATGAGCCAACTTTTACCTATGTCCTCTTGAGATTATCAAGGAAGATTAATCTCTACTCATGCTGAAGAAGGTATTGAATGGATCACTTACTTGTAACAATGTCACAGCTGCAGCTGAAGTGAAATAAGATAGATACAAATGGTTATAGCCCAGGACAGAAAACCAAAACCATAGGACCAGTAGAGCAGTGAGAAACACTGGGGGACTAGAGTGAGAAAAGCAAAAGAGTAGAGCTCATTGGTGGACCTGAACAATTTCAAGTGAATATCATGTTGGCATGTGTCATCTTATAGTACCTGACTTACAAATACACATGGAACTGTCATAATGAGATGTTTAATTGCTTTATAAGCTAGTCCAAAAAGTAATTAAAAGTAAAATAAAAATCTGAAGTATAATTACAGGTCTGTGAAGCCCTCACTGTTAGTATACTGATGGAAGGAAATTAAAATATGATGATATAAATAAAACATACTACATTTTCAGTGACAGCCTGGTTTAACCACAAATAAATATAAACTGATATTTGATAATTCACATGCATTCTCTTCTCAGTTCTGTTAAACACAGATCACCTTGAATCTTTTGCAAAACAAATACCGAAAACATTTCTAACTTTGAATAGATCCGTGAAGAAACCCCACATACCCAGTTACAGATATAGAGTTTTTACTAAAAGTAAGCAAGTGTTTGGTCTCATTCCTGAAGATGGGTTTAATAGCTACAAAGCCCCCGCAGGATATCAGAACAATTTAGAAATGCACTTTGATTTGCCCCCTTAAGAAATCCCCTTGTTCTTGGAGCATTCACAGTGACCACCTCAGGTAATTGCTTCAAATGACCAAAACTTGTAAGCAGAATTGTTCTAAGCATCTTTCTGGTGCCCTGTACTTACAAATATGCTTAAGGGTACTTAATGAATAACCTTTTAGTGATGTTCCACCCTTTCATTACCACCTGGGCTCAGAAGCAAAAATACATAAAGGTAAGAATTATTTCCTTACAAGTTCAGCCCAGCCCTTCAATAGCGGTGGCACTCTGTAGATGGCATCTATCAGTGGGAGGAAAATTATACCTTAGGTCATTTTAGGCAGAGTAGAGCATAAAATGTAACAGTATAAAATCTTTGGGTTTATAATAGTACCGTGTCATAAATTCTCCCTGTGGAGAGACAGAACAGTGGAACAATGCACTAAGAATGTCCTAATTCAGGAGTTATTCTTCCTGTGCTATTAACGAAATCACTTAAATGGTTGGGCACAAAGATTTTTCATCTCACTGTGGGAGTTACAGAGAAAAAATATATATATGCACAAAACTACACATATGTATATCAAAATGGATTCTATTTAGAAATAAAAACAAACTGGAACAGAAAATATTGTTTCAGTTTTCAAAGAGTATCATAATCACTTAGAGGAATTGAGAAATGGTGGAAATATCGTGTGAGCTAAGCAGCTGTTGTTCTATCTTTACCTTCCTTCTTTATTATATTACATTTTTTACCACTTATTATTGCTTAGAATAAATATTCATGAAAATATGAAGTTATGAAGTAATTCTCAACTATACTTATTGGGTACAAATTTCAGAAGTTTTCATTAGAAAATATATTAATAAAAGCATTGTTTTAAAGATTATTGTCAAGAGGATGAGTATTGATATCAGTTGGTGTTAATAATCCTGGCCAACTCTGAAAGCGTCTATCCAGAGTGTATCAAAGCACTGCTGAGACCCATAACCAAACTTTGAGCACAGTTCAGGGAATCTTAGGAAAGAAGTGGGAAATAATAAGACCTGGAGAGGACAGGAGCTCCACAAGGATAGCAACAGAACAAAAATATCTGGGCACAGGGGTATTTTCTAAGAATGATGCTACAACCTAAGACCATTCAGGGATATAATGTAGAACCCCTGCTCAGATGTAGCCATGGCAGCTCAGTCACCAAGTGGGTGCTCTAGTAAGGGGAACAGGGACTGTCTCTGACATGAACTCAGTGACTAGCTTTTTGATTGCCTCCCCCTGGTGGGAGAGCAGCCTTGCCAGGCCACACAGAAGACAATGCAGCCAGTTCTGATGAGATCTAATATTCTAGGGTCAGATGGAAGGGGAAGAGGACATCCCCTCTCTGTGAACTTGGAGAGAAGCATAGAAGGAGATGAGGGGGGAAGGATGGGATTGAGAGGGGCTGAGGGAGGGGCAATAGCTGGGATACAAAGTAAATAAATTGTAATCAATAAAAAAATAAAAATTTAATTAAAAAAGAAAAAATAATTCCTGGCCAAAAATAAATAAATAATATAAAAAGTGGTAATAAATGAAAATTACAGTGTTTACTATCCTTCTGTAGGTGAGATTCATAATTATTAAAAAAAAACTTTCTCTGACCAAAGAACTTATGAAAATCATAGTATCTTGATTGATAGGATCCTTTCTATTCAAAGTTGATGACAGAAAATAAAGGCTGTTTTTGTATGTGCTATTATGCATATTAGTTGGGATGTATCCATTTAAATTGATCTTGATTAATAATTTTTCTTTTTGTTTAAGTAGTATGCAGTTTTACAGAACAGAAATAATCCTGAGCAAAAGAGCAATGGAGAAAATATTTCCATACCAGATTTTAAGGTATATTACAGAGACATATTAATAAAACTAGCTTGATACTTGTATAAAGACAGAAATATTGATCGAAGAAACAAATTAGAAGACTTCAATATGAGTTCAGAAAGCTACAGCATCTTATCTTTGATAAATATACCAAAAATATATGATAAGAAAAGATGGGAAGTTTAACAAATTTTGCTGTGAAAACTGGATATTAATATGAAGAAGAATAAATTAATTACACCTATATTTGTGCCCCTGTACAATATATCAACACCAAATGGGCCAAAACCTTGAAGATGACCAAAATCTAAAATACTAAAATTGTTTGTAGAAATCATAGCTACTATTGTACATGATATTAGTGGAAGAAGGGAATTTTTAAACACACCTTTACTTTCTTAGAAGTTACGATGAACAACTGAGAAATAGGATCCCTTAACCAAACGGTTCTCAACCCATGGGTTTTGACTTCTTTGTTAGTTTACATGTCAGATATACTGCATATCAGATATTTACATTATAGTTGATAACAATAAGAAAATTACAATTATGAAACATCAGGAACTGTATTGAAGGATCACAGCATTAGGAAGGCTAAGAATCACTGCTTTAAACTAAAAAAAAAAAGTATCTGAATAGGCAAAATAATTATCCTTTGAGTGGAAAAGACTCCTGAAGACTGGAGGAGAACCTTTGTCAGGTATATGTCTGATTTGGGATTAATATCTAACTCAGAAAATAAAAGCAAAGACAAAGAACAAACACCTCCTTTTAAAAAGGATGAGGTCAGGGGCACTACAGATCTGAAGAGAAATCTCTCAAAAGAACAAACACAATAGCAAAAAAAAGAGAGAGAGAGAGAGAAGAATAAAAGAAAGAAAATATCTCAAAATTGTTCAACACCCTTAACAGTTAGCAAAATGTAAATAAAACTACTTTTTATTTTCATCTTACCCTATCAAAATGCCTAAGCTCAAGAAAATAACTACCAAAAAATGTTTGAGAAGATATGAGGAATAAAGAAACCTTATTCACCATTGTTGGCATTGCAAACTAGAGCAATTAATATAGAAATCAGTGTGAGAATCCACACAAAACTGAAAGTATTATGATAAATAGATAGATTAGATAGATAGATGGATGGATAGATGGATAGATAGATAGATAGATAGATAGATAGATAGATAGATAGATAGATAGATAGATAGATAGACAAATTGAGTCTTCTTGGCCTAGACCCAAGGAGCTGACATCCTACTTCACAGATACTTGCTAACCAGTCTAGTTGTTGTTATATTCACAATAGCTAGGAATAGATAATGGGAGTGTGGCCTGAAAATCTTATGCTGAGTAATCATAATGAAACCCAGAAAGGAAAAAAAAAAAAAAACATCGTGTTTTCTCTCTTACTTAATGATCTTACCTCCAAAAGTCTAGATTTAAGTGTTTAAATTATAGTAACTGAACAATCAGGAAAGACGAAAATGATCACAAGGAAGGGAGAATAAAGGAGCTCTAAAGTGGGGGAAACAAAAGACAGTGCTACAAAGGGAACAACTGAAGAAGTGGAGAAAGAATTTAAGTGGGGAAGTAGAAAAATGGGTAACACGGGAAGGGAAAGAGGAAGGGTAAATAATGCTAAGTATGTTTGAAAAGGAAATAGGGAACATGTAGGAGAGAGAAAGAAAATGAGAGTTTGAATGTAGTTACGTTACTTAGGGACAATAACTCACCTTCAAAAAGAATCCAAAAGGCACCTCAAAATATATGAGGAATTGTTGATTGCTTTTTCTTTCAGTTGCCTCCCCAAACTTGAAGGTAAAGCTCTACTGCTATAGACCGCACAACCTAAGCTGTAATGGTATCTATAGTCACTATGCAAGTTGCCAAGGGAGAAAAGTAATAGTCCAAAGCTGCTCCAATGCCTAGGTATTACGATAATTAACAGCTCAATCCAAGTTTCCTTGAGAGTGCAATAAAAGCACTTATGTTATGGGGGTGACCAATAGTCACTTTATTGGGCCAGAGACCTACCCAACAGAACGGAATTCATTCCTGATACTGTAAACCCAGCCAACGAACTGTGGCTAGTGAGTTCATAGCTCACAGGGGAGAACTACTGCACAACAACACACCTAACTCATGGTTAAGTTGAACTCCTACCTACCTAGATCTTTCACCCCAATAGGTTACTATATTTTTATTAATTTATTCTCTCATATGTTACATCCCGACTGCTATTTCCCTTTCTTCTTCTCCTCTCAATACCCCCTCCTTTTCCTCTCTCCCCATCCTGTCCTTCTTCATTTCCTTTCAGTAAAAAGCAGGCCTCTCAGGGACATCAACCAAATAAGGTATATCAAGTTGTAATAAGACAAGGCACCTCCCCTCATATTAAGGCTGGACAAAGCAACCCAATAGGAGAAAAGGGTTCCAAAGTGGAGAAAAAAAGAGTCAGAGGTGGTCCCCATTCCTTCTGCTAGGAGTCCCACAAGAACATCAAGCTACAACTATAACATATATGCAGAAGGCCTAAGTTAGACCCATGCATGCTCTCTGTGAGCCTCTATGAGTCCAGGTTCATTGATTCTGTGGTTTATCTTGTGTTGTCCTTAACCCATCTGGCTCCTAAAATTCTTCCCTCCCCTTTTGGCAGGATTCCATGAATTGTTCCTAATGTTTCAGCCTATATTTCTGCATTTTTTTCCAGCAGTGGTTGGGTGGAAATTCTCTGGTGACAATTGGGTCAGGAACCAATTTCTGAGTATAGCAGAATATCTTTAAGCATAATTACATTGACTTTTTTTGTTAGTTGATAGAGACATATATCCTAGGTCTCTGAGCTATCCAGCCTCTGATTTCTGGTCTTCCTCTTTTCTGAGACTGATACTCCAAACAAGGACCAATCATGGAGAAAACCTAGAACCCCTGCACAAATGGAGCCCATGGCAGTTCAGTGTACAAGAGGGTTCCATAGTAATGGGAACAGGCTAATCAGTTCATGTCTCTGCTTTTTGATCACCTACCCCTGAAGGGGGAGCAGCTTTACCAGTCTACAGAGGAAGACAATGCAGCCACTCCAGATGAGACCTAATAGACTAGGATCAGAAGGAAGGAGAGGAAGACCTCCCCTATCAATGGAGATTGGGGAGGGGCATAGGTGTAGAAGGGGGAGGGAGGGCGTGATTGGGAGGGGAGAAGGAAAGGAACTACAGGGAGATACAAAGTGAATAAACTGTAATTAATAAAAATTAGAATTAAAATTTAAAAATTCTACCAAGGAAATCCTAAAACTGATAAGCACCTTCAGCAAAGTGGTTGGATAAAAAATTAACTGTTAAAAAATCAGAGCTCTCCTGATTATACAAATAACAAATGTGATGGGAGAGAAATTAGGCAACAACACCCTTCACATATAATATAAATGTTCTGTTATACATTGCAAATAATATAAAATATCTTGGTATAACTCTACCCTGCAAAAGAAAGACCTGTATGACAAGAAGGAAATTGAAGAAGTTCTCAGAGGAGGGAAAGATTTTTCATGCTCATGTATCAGTAGGATTAACATAGTAAACGTAATCATCTTACCAAACATAATGTACAAATTCACTGAAATTCCATTAAAAATTGAACACGATACTTTATAGACCATGAAAGAACAATGTTCAACTTCAAATGGAAAAACAAACAAATAAACAAACAAAGAAAACCAAGATATCTAAAACACCCCTGTACAATAAAAGATCTTCTGGAGGTATCATCACCCCTAATTTCAAGCTGTAATATAGAGCAAGAGTAAAAGAAAAAAAAAGTCACACATGGTATTGTCATGAAAACAGACAGGTTGATCAATGGAATCGAATCAAACACCCAGATATACATTCTCACAACTACAGACACATGATTTTTTATAAAGAACCCAAAAGTATACAATGAGAAAAAGAAAACATCTTCAACAAATGTTCCTGGTTGGATTGCATGTCATCATGTAGAAAAGTGTAAATAGATCCATTCTATCACAGTGAACAAAACTCAAGTCCTCTTTCTCCACAGCCTCTCCAACATGCGTTGTCACTAGAGTTTTTGATCTTAGCTATTCTGGAGGGTGTAAGGTGAAATCTCAGAGTCGTTTTG
>CM053763.1:36767237-36789689 GCA_028658305.1 Pachyuromys duprasi
CTGCTAGAAGAGAAAGTAGGGAAATAATGAAAACATTAATGCAAGAGGCAACTTCCTGAACAGAATTAGTATCAACAATAAATAAGTAGGAGCTCATGAGCCTGAACATTCCTGTAAGGCAAAGACACCATCAATAGGGGGTGGGGGGAAGGCAGCCTACCAAGTGGGAAAGGGTTTTCATCAACTATCTGAGAGAGGGCTAATTTGCAAAATATAGTAAGAAGCCATAAGTTGAGAAAATAGACATCAACTAATCAAATAATCCAATTAAAAAGTGTAGTACAGAGCTAAACAGAGAATTCTCAACAGAGGATTCTCAAATGGCCAAGAAGCACTTGAAGAAATGGTCAATATTCCTAGCCATCAGTTAAATGTAAATCTAAACAACTCTGAGATTCCATATTAGACCTGTCAGAATGGCTAAGAATAAAACCACAAATGACAGCTCAAGCTGTTGATCATGTAAGGTCAGGGGAAGACACCTTGATTGATGTTGGGAGTGCAAACTTTTAAAGCCACTTTGTAAATCAAGATGGCAATTTCTCAAAAACTTAGGGATCAATCTATTTCAATGCCCAGGTATACCATTCCTGGGCGTATACCCAAAAAATACTCCAACTACCACAAAGACACTTGCTCAACTAGATTAATAGCTGCTTTATTCAGAATAGCCAGAAACTGAAAACAACCTAGATGTCCTTCAACTGAAGAATAGATTAAAAAAAAGTACTGTACATTTACACAATAGAGTATTGCTCAGTTGTTGAAAAAAATGGCATTATGAAATTTACAGGCAAATGGATGGACCTGGAAAAAGAAATCACCCAGAATGAGGCAGCCCAGACGCAGAAAGACAACCACGGTATGTACTCACTTATTAGTGCATATTAGCTGCAAAGGATAGTAATGCGAAAATCCAGACTCAGAGGGGCTAAGTAATATGGAAGATTCAGGTGAAAATACGTGGGTCTCTCTGGGATGGAAAAACAGAACAGATGTTGTGGGTAGGTGGGAATGGGAACAGGAGCGATCAGACTAGAAAAGGATGGAGTAAGAGAGTACTACAAGAGTACATGAATTACCAGACAGTTCAAGAGCAAGATAGAAACCTAGTGCAGTGGAAACTCCCAGAATTTTATAAGGGTGACTCTATTTAAGACTCCTAGTAATGGGGGGGGGGGGAGTTGGGAGTTTAGCTCAGTGGTAGAGCATTTGCCTAGCAAGTGCAAGGCCCTGGGCTCGGTCCTCAGCTCTGGAAAAATAGAAAAGACAACAACAACAACAAAAAGATTCCTAGTAATGGAAGTTACAGATACTGTACTTATAACTAGCCAAGACTTTCTGTGGAGGGATTGGGACACCAAGACAGTCACAAAACCTTTGACCTAAAATTTGTCCTGCCAGCATGGTGTGCTGGGGGAAAGACAGCACAGAAATTATGAGAGTGGCTAATCAATGACTGGTCCAGCATGAGACCCATATCTTAAGAGGGAGCCCACCCCTAACACTGCCTGGACCTCTGTGTCCAGATTATTTGGTTCTGTTGCTCTCCTTAGCACCTGTCCCCTCCAGGTCTTACTATCTCCTCCTTCTTTCATAAGATTCCCTGCACTCTGCCCAAAGTTTGGCTATAAGTCTCAGCATCTGTTTTCGTACCTTGCAGGGTAGAGCCTTTCAGAGGCCCTCTGTGGTAGGCTCCTGTCCTGTTCCCTTTTTTTCTCCCTCTTCTGATGCCCATCCTCTTTGCCTTTCTGAATGATGATTGAGCATCTTAGCCAGAGTCCTCCTTCTTGATTAGTTTCTTTAGGTGTGCAGATTTTAATATATTTATCCTATATTATGTGTCTAATATCCACTTATGAGTGAGTATATACCCTGTGTGTCTTTCTGCTTCTGGGATACCTCACTCAGCATGATTTCTTCCTGTTCCCACTGTTTGCCAGAAAATTCCATGATTTCCTTGTTTTCTTTCTTTTTTTTTTTATTGCTGAGTAATACTCCATTGTGTAGATGTACCACAATTTCTGTATCCATTCCTCAACTGAGGGACATCTGGGTTGTTTCCAGCTTCTGGCTATTACAAATAAAGCTGTTATGAATATGGTTGTATACTTGAGCGTCTTTTGGATAAGGGGAACTAAACACATTCCCCATATCTATTTCAGAATATATCTCCAATTGATAATCATTTGAAAATGAAAATAATTTTCTTAAAGGTCGTCATAATAAGGAAGCAAACTACATTTAATGGTAGAATGCACACCCAGTAGTAGGTAGCCAACAAAAGGAGAACCCAAAGGCATCTTTGGAGGAGTCTTTTCTCCTGTGTCAGGGCTTTTTATTTATTTTATTATTTTTTAATTTTATCTTTATTATTTTTATTTCTCTCTCTCCTCTTTCCCACTCTCTAGAGAACCATTGAGTATTATATTATGGATTCTAATTTTGTGTTTTTATGGGATTCCTAACTATTCAAACTAGTTGTTCTTTGCACCTATATCTGTTTGTTTTGCATTTTCTTAAGCTCTTTTCTTGTTTGCTTTATTCTGATGTGTTCTTTTTTGTCTTGTTATATTTACTATCAACACTTACGAGGTTATTTTTTAATGAGTCTTAAAATTAGGGTAGGCCACGAAGGGAAGGGAGAACCAAGAAGGTTTAGAGGGAGGGGGAATCATAATCAGGATATATTTTACAAAAAAAATCTATTTTCAATAAGAAAGTAAAAAAAAAAAACTTGCTTCTCTTTGTCCCAAACAGATTTTCTAATTTCAATTTGTTATCAAAACTCATTTTGTAATTATATTTTTATCTTACTGTCTTCTACTAAACCTTTTTGCCATTTGATGATGACCGCATTCCAAATCTATATATTGGGGGTCTTAGAATTTTGAAGTTGCTCTATGAGAAACACAAGAATTCGGTCTTCAAGAGTTATGGTTATCCTCAACTGTAGTGTTTGAAACTCATAAAACAGAACAGGAACTACTGTTGCATTGACAAGATTTTCTATTGTTATCTCCCATGTCTTTACAAATATTTCTGTATTATACAGAGAATAATGTATCCTTTTCTTTCATTTGAGAAATTATAAGCAATGAAAAATAGGATGTTCTTTGTACTCTCAAAGTTTGATTTTATTGTACACATCTGCAAGAGTCTTAAGGAGTCCGCAGAGATAACCTGCTGAAATGTGGTTGCCCTGGTATGTGGAGGAGTTTTGGAAAATACTTGCCATGTTTTTATCTATGCAAAAGCATTGATTAAAAATCAATAAAACTGAAACTGAAGAGATTAAGATAACTTGCTGTTGCTGGAGATGATCTGTGTTTGGTTCCAAGTGCCTAGATGGTGATTAAAATAGTTTATATAATCCAGGTGATCTGTTACCTAATTCTGTCCACCTCAGAGCCCAGGCATTAACATGGTACATATTCAAATATGCAGGAAATAGTGATAGATATAAATAATTTAAATGTATGTTTTAAATGTATGAAACCAGATCACCATTTGTAGTATAGAAGTTAATTGATGACTATTCAAAATAATTGGTTACACCCAGGATTAGGTATTTGTTTCTTCAGTTAGTTTACAGAAGAGCCTTCATAGTATCCAGACATAATCTTTGTGTGGGATCATTAACTCCCTTTTCCTTTTCTTTTCTTTCTAATAGGCTAACTCAATATTCCCCTCTGCTATTACTCACAATGTCATGATCTTCACAACCAGTTTATATTGAAACAATATAGATCTCCTTGCTATCACAGTTTCCTAATACCATTTATTTAGTGTTGGTTACATCATTACTCATAATACTGTACCATCCATCAAACTGCTCATAGACCTGCCTGCCATCCAATGGCTTTCTCAGGGGATATTGTACTCTTTTGAAAGGACTATAAATGCAAGTTTCATTCACAGCAGCCTCAGTGAATAATAATGTGGTATCTGGTCAAGTTGATTTAGCATATGAAATTTTATGGTGAAAAACAAAATTAATCTCTCCCTTAGTAGTTCCAGAAATATTGAGGTTGTATTTACTTACTTTTTAAATATGATCTATTTTCTACATTATGTAATTAGCTAGAAACATACAAAAATGATCTCCCTTTGTTTCTAGTTGCAAAAATTCTCCATGTGTTTATCAGGGTTATTTTCTAAGTGAATCACTTTTTCTGGCTTTATTTTCTAAGTGAATCGCTCTTTCTGGCTTTAAGGACCATCTTCCTATTGTTTCTTCAGATGGCTCAATGTGGTCAAACCTCAGCCTGATCTGTGTCTTAAGGACATTAACCCAACCCATTAAGCCACATTTTCTATACCTAATTTATTTTCCAGTCTCACCTTCAATTTAGATCATGCAGGAAGTGATACTTCATCTGTAAAATTTTGGTGGTTCTATGGTAGTGTCTGTGAAGAGAGATGAAAATAGTATTATTCACACAGAAAATAGTCTTCTTTGGTCTAATATGGCTATGGCTATTATAGGACATCAGAGTTATTCAATCAGTTGTGCCCGCCCATTAGTATCATGGTAGAATGGTCTAGAATGTCTTTAGAAGAAACAAAAGTTATAATCCCTGGAAAATTGGCCACCTCTTCATCAAGCATGCCGGTGGGATAGGTACCACCATTGTAGAGGAATATAAGGAAAAAAAAAAAAAAGATGTGACAGACTTCAATTGGCAGACCAGAACCAGCATCATAACCAAAATTCACATGCTTCAAGAAGGCATTGTTACCTATCTAAACAAACAATTCACATATCAGTTGCCTATCTAGAATCACTAATTAGGAAGTGAGTCACAGTACTGTGGTGATACATGGCTTTTCATAGAGACTCTTAAACGTACTCTTACTATCTCAGATGGAAGTAAGAACATCTAAAAGTAATAATTCCACCAAAATCCAACTTTGAAAACAAATGAGTGGACTAGGAGAGGTGAGATCTGATCCATGAACTCCAAATGTTAAATTCCAGGTCCTAGTTTATCTTGTGGTCTCAGGGACAATAGCCACTGGAGACTGTCAACAGAGGTGAGGTCAACCCCAGCCAGCTTAGCACTAATTCCCAGGTACAAACTCTCCTGCAGGTCTAGGGACAGTAGCAACCAAAGAGAGCCCACAGAGGTAAGGAACCCTCAGTAAGCTAATTCTTTTTATCCTATTATTATTATTATTATTATTATCATCATTTATTACAATTTATTCAATGTGCATCCCAGCTGTGGTCCCATTGGTTGTCTCCTCCCAACCCCACCCCCATTGTCTTCTCCCATATGCCCCTCTCCTAGTACACTGATAGAGGCAATCCTCCTCCCCTATTTGACCCTAGCCTATCACTTGATGAGTCAAGTGCTCTGGTTCTTTATTTTTTCCTTTTTTAAATTAAAATTTTTATATTAATTACAGTTTATTCACTTTGTATCCCCAGCTGTAGCCCCCTTCCTCATTCTTTCCTAATTCCACCTTCCCTCCCTCATCTCCTCCCATGCCCCTCTCCAAGTCAACTAATAGGGGAGGTCCTCTTCCCCTTGCATCTGACCCTAGCCTATCAGGTTTCATCAGGACTGGCTTCATTGTATTCCTCTGTGGACTGGTATGATTGCCTTCCCCTCAAGGGGAGATGATCAAAGAGCAAGCCAATCAGTTCACATCAGAGACAGTCCCTGTTCCCATTATTAGAGAACTCACTTGGAAACTGAGCTGCCATGGGCTACATCTGAGCAGGGGTTCTATGTTATCTCCTTGAATGGTACTTAATTGATATAACAGTCTCAGAAAAGACCACTGTGCCCAGATTTTTTGGTTCTGTTGCTTTCGTTGTGGAGCTTCTGTCCTTTCCATGTCTTTCTATCACCCCATTCTTTTATGTTCCCTAAACTCTGCCTAAAGTTTGGTTATCAGCCTCAGCATCTGCTTTGATACACTGCTGCACTAGTTCTTAAGCTCCAGCTTAGCCTGTGGGTCTCAAGGAGAGTAGCCATCAGACACCACCCATAGAGGTAAGGTCTGTCCCATGACCTCTGCATGCCAAATCCCAGGCCTTAGCTCAGCCATTGGTCTCAGAGATAATTGCCATTGAAGACTACTCTGTCCTAGCTGGGTGCATGCTAGTAACTGGGTGCTGGCCCCACCTGTAGTTCCAGGGACAGTGTAATTGACTGCCAACAGAGGGAAGGACTGCCCAGAATGAACACTAGTTCCTGGCACCAGGAGGGCAGGTGGCCTCAGGAACAGCAACAGCCAATGGAGACCATGAGCAGAAATGAGGTCTGTTCCATGACTTCCATAAACAAACTCCTGGGTAGCCAGCTCTGCCTGTAGTCTCAGGGACAGGGACCATTGGAAACTGTCAGCAAAGAGGAGGCAGTGACTACCAAATGTGATAGCCAGCAAGGAGTACCAGAGATATCCTAGTCTGGTAACACCAGGGACAAACAAATGTTTAGAAGTCAGAGAAAGAACACACTCCACAAAACCAAGGGCACTATGGCACCACCAGAATTTATCTATCATATTCCAATAAACCCTGGATATCCTAATACATCTGAAGTACAAGAAAATGTTTGTAAATCTGAGGTTATGAAAATGATAGAGGCTTTGAAAGGGGAAAATAAATACCTCAAACAAATGCAAGAAAATGCAATGAAACATGGGATGGAAATAAATAAATACCATCTTTAAAAAATGCACGAAAAAAACAAGCAAAAAAGGAGAAGAAAATGACTAAAATTGTTCAGGACTTGAAAAAGGAAAGAGAAACAACAAAGAAAACACAATCTGAGACAACCCTGGAAATGTAAAACCTAGGGAAGAAAACAAGAACTACAGAGAAAAGCGTCCCCAACAGCGTACAAGAGATGGAAGAGAGAATCTCAGGTATGGAAGGAAGATTCTATAGAAGACATTTATATATTGGTAAAAGAAAAAACTGAATTTAAAAAGTTTCGAACACAAACATGCAAGAAATTTGGGACACTATGAAAAGAACAAACATATGAATAGTAAGAATAGAAGAAGGAAAAAATATTCCCAACTCCAAGGCCCATAAAATATCTTCAACAAAGTCATAGAAGAAAATTTTCCTAACATAAAAAGAGATGTCTGTAAAAGTACCAGAAGCCTACAGAAAAATAAATAGGTTGGGACAAAAAAGAAAATCCTCCTGACACATAACAATAAAACACTAAATTTACAGAGCAAAGGAAAAAATAATAATAGCCACAAGAATTTCTAGTATTCAATGAAAATGAAGTCACAACATACCTGAACTTATGGGCTACAGTGAAATCAATGCCAAGGGCCAAGTAACATATAAAGGCAGATCTACTAGAAATAAACTAGACGTTTCAACATAGACATTAAAAACCATAAGAGCCTAGACAGACATTCTGCAGACTCTAAGAGACCACAGCTGCCAGCTGAGAATACTATACCCAGCAAAACTTTCAGTCACCAAAGAGGGAGAAAACAAAATATTCTGTAACAAAAACAAATTTAAACAATATCTTTCCACTAACACAGTTTTACAGTGGATACTAGAAAGAAGATTCCAAAACAACAAGTTAACAGAACATAGGAAATAAATAACACAAGCAAAACAAAATAAGGTAAGTGTGGACAATCATACAACTACCACCAATATAAAAATTACAAAAATCAATAATCATTGGTCATTAATATATCTCAACATCGATGGACTCAATTCTCCAATTAAAAGGCACAGGTTAAGAGAGTAGATATGACATCATTATCCATCATTCTGCTGCATAAAAGAAACACACCTCAGCAACAAAGGTAGACATTACCTCAGAGTAAAAGGCTGCAAAAAGATAGTCCAAGCAATCACACATGCACCCAAAAAATCAGGGGTAGCTATTCTGGTATTTAATAAAATAGACTTTCAAGTAATCAAAAGAGATGGAGAAAGGTACTATATACTCATCAAAGGAAAAACTCACCAATATGATGTCTCATATTGTCTTAGTTCTGAACATCTATGCCCCAAATGTAAGGGCACCCACATTCATAAAAGAAACATTACTAAAGCTTAAATCACACATTGAACCATACACACTAATATGAGAAGACTTCAACACCCTACTCTCACCAATGGATAGGTCAATTAGACAGAACTAAACAAAGAAATAATTAAACTAACTAATGTAATTAATCAAATGGACCAAACAGATATCTACAGATTTCATCCAAATACAAAAGATTATACATTCCTTTCAGCACTTCACGGAATGTTCTCCAAAATACTCAATCACAAATCAAGCCTCACCAGATACAAGAAGTTTGAAATAACCCCTTGTATCTTATCAGCCCACCATGGATTAAAGCTGGAACTCATTAACAATACAAACAACAGAAAGCCTACAAACTCATGGAAACTGGATAACTCTCTATTCAATGATCAGGGATAAAATAAAGAAAGAAATTAAAGAATTTCTAGTATTCAATTAAAATGAAGTCACAACATATCTCAACTTATGGGAGACAATGAAAGCAGGGCTAAGGGGAAAATTTATTGCACAAAGCGCCTTCAAAAAGAAATTAGAGAAATCACATACTAGCAACTTAACAGGTCATCTGAAAGTTCTGAAACAAAAAGAAGCAAACATACTCAAGAAGAACAGAAAGCAGGAAATAATCAAACTCAGGGCTGAAATCAATAACTTAAAACCAAGGAGAACAATACAAAGAATCAACAAAACCAAGAGCTAATTCTTTAAGAAAATTAACAAGATAGACAAACCCTTCACCAGATTAACTAAAAAGCAGAGGGAGAGAGGCCAAATTAACAAAACTCGAATGAAAAGGAGGACATAACAGCAAACATCAAGAAAATCTGAAGAATCATTAGGTGGTACTTCAAAAGCTTGTACCTCAAAATTTGAAAATCTAAATGAAATGGATGATTTTTATGAAAGATAAAACTTACCAATGTTAAATCAAGATCATATAAACAATTTTAATAATCCTATAAACCCTAAGAAAGTAGAAGTAGTCATTAAAATTCTCCCAACCCTCCCCCCAAAAAATCCCAGGGCTAGATGGTTTCAGTGCAGAATTCTAACAAACATTCATAGAAGAGCCAATGCCAATAATCCTCAAAGTATTCCACACAATAAAAACAGAAGGCACATTACCAAACTCATTCTATTAGGCCGAAGTTACCCTGATAGCTAAACCAAAGACTCAACAAAAAGAGAATTTCAGACCAAATTTCTTATGAACACCGAGGCAAAAATACTCAATAAAATACTTGTGAAGCAAATCCAGGAACATATCAAAAATATCATCTACCATGATAACGTAGGCATCATCCCAGCGATGCAGGGATGGTTCAACATATAAAAAATCTGTCAATGTAATCCACAATATAAACAAACTGAAAGACAAAACCACATGATCATAACATTATAAACTGAAAAAGATTTTGACAAAAATACAACACCCATACATGTTTAAGTCTTGAAGTGTTTGGGGATACCAGGCATATACATAAACATAATAAAAATATATACAGAAAGCCAATAGCCAGCGAATAGAAACTTAAAGCAACCCCACTGAAATCAGAGAAAAGACAAGGCTGACTACTCTCTCCATATCTCTTTAATATAGTGCTAGATGTCCTAGCTAGCATAATAAGACAACTAATGGAGATCAAAGGAATAAATTGGAAAGGAAGAAGTCAAAGTATCCCTATGCACAGATGATATGATAGCATAGATAAGTGACCCCCCAAAATTCTGCTAGGTGACTCCTATAGTTGATAAACATCTTCAGCAATGTAGCTGTATACAATATTAACTTAAAAAAATAGTAGTCCTCCTGTCTACAAGCAATAAACAAGCTGAGAAAGAAATTAAGGATATAACACCCTTCAAAATACCCCTGAAAATATAAAGTTTCTTAATATAACTCTAACCAAGCAAGTGAAAGACATATATAACAGGATCTTGAAATCTCTAAAGAAAGAAATTGAAGAAGATAGCAGGAGATGGAAAGATCTCCCATGCTTATGAATTGGCAGAATTAACATAGTAAAAATGGTCATGCTACCAAAAGCAATATACAGATTCAAAGTAATGCACATCAAAATACCAAAACAATTCTTTACAGACCTTGAAATATCAATTCTCAGCTTCATATGGAGAAAAGAAAAAACCTAGAATAGCTAAGACAAAAGTCTACAATAAAAAATCTTCTGGAGGTATCTTCATCCCTGATTTCAAGCTGTACTACAAAGTATCACTAAAAAGAAATGCCTGCACGGTACAGACTGGTGTATCAATGGAACTGAATTGAAAATATGGAAATAAATCCATACATCTATGGACACTTGATTTTTTAACAAAGAAGCCACCAAAACCACACAATTGAAGAATGATAGCATCTCCAACAAATAGTGCTGGTCTAACTGGATGTCTACATGTAGAAAATGCAAATAGATCCATATTTATCACCCTGCAAAAAATTCAAGTCCAAGTAGATCAAAGCAGATAAAGGATCAAAAGCTTCTGTAAGGGAAAGGACACTGCCAACAGAACAAAATAACAGCCTATGTATTGTGAAAAGATCTTCACCAACCCTACATCTGACCAAGAGCAAATATCCATAATATATTAAAAACTCAAGAAATTAAACACCAACATTCCTAATAATCAAATAAAATAATGGGGTACAGACCTAAGCAGAGAACAGAGGAATCTCAAATGGCCGAGAAGCACTTAAAGAAATTATCAACATTAGTCATCATAGAAATGCAAATCAAAACCACTCTGAGATTCCATCTTACCACTTTCAGAGTAGCTAAGATCAAAAGTTCATGTGACAGCACATGGTGGCCAGGATTTGGAGAAAGGAGAACCCTCCTCCATTGGTGGTGTGAGTGCAAACTTGTGCAACCATTTAGGAAATCAATCGGGTGCTTTCTCAGAAAATTGGGAATAGATCTATCTCAACACCTGGCTATAACACTCCTGGGCATATACCCAAAAGGTACTCTATCATACAACCAGGACATTTGCCCAACTATATCCATAGAAGATTTGTAATAGCCAGAAACTGGAAACAACCCAGATATCCATCAATTGAAGAATGGATAAAGAAACTGTGGTACACTTACACAATGGAATACTGCTCAGCTATTAAAAACAAGGAAATCATGAAATTTCCTGGCGAATGAACATAACTTGAAAAGACCATCCTGAGTGAGGTAACCCAGACTCAGAGAGATGCACAAGGTATCTTTTCACTTATATGTAGTAACAAGGAGGCCCAAGGGAGAGTGCATGAATCTCACTGAGAAGGGGAAATAGGATAGTAGAGGAAGTGCTTGAAGAGAGGGAATATGATAGGGGAGGTATTGCTGAGGGAAATAAGGGTGGGGATCTGGTGTGGGGATTGTGGAGGAGATGTGCAAGGAGGAAAGACAGCATGCAGAGAAAAAGAGAAACTACCTGTGTCCTGGGGCATCTCTGAGACAGGCAGGAGACTTATGATGGAGTTAGGCTTCAGGGAATATTTGAGGATGACTCTATTGCAGACCTACTAGTGGGGAACATGAAGACTGAAGAGACCACCTTCTAATCAGACAGAACTCCAAGTAGAGGAAGGAGAATACCAACCCACATACAAAATATTTATCCTGCCTACAAAATGTACAGGAGCAGAAATTGAGGGAATGTCCAAACAATGCCTGGCCACACCATGGGAGAGAGCCAACCCTTAACACTATTAAAGTCAATGTGCAGTGCCTACAGAAAGGAGCCTACCATAGCTGTCTGTTGAGAGGCTCCACTCAGCAGCACATTGAAACAAATGCTGAGATTCACAACCAAACACTGCAGAGGAAGCCTTGTGGAAGAGTGGAAAGAAGGAGCGTAGGACCAGGAAGGACCAGGATTTCCACAAGGAAACCAACTGAGCTAACTAACCTGGGCCCATGGGGGCTTGCCAAGACTGAAACACCAAGCAAAAGCCATGTATGGACTGGATGTAGGTCCTTACACAGACATATGCAGTGGATAGCTTTGTATTCCTTTAAGACCCCTGGCTTGGGAGAGGGGGCTGTCTCTAACAAGGATTCTCCTCTTTTAGATTAACTTTTTTATTTTTTATATTAAATGCATTGTTTTTGATCACTTCTTCTTGGTGGGGCTGCCTGGCCAGGTCACTGTAGTAGAGGATGCATCCCGATATGATTTGATGTGCTGGGAGGGGGTTCATTGGGGTTACTTTTCTGAGATGTAGCTGAGGGGAAATCTGATGAAGAGGGAATGAAGGTAGGACCAGGAAGAGAGGACAGAGTAGACTACAATTGGAATGTAAAGTGAATAAAAAACCTAGATTACCTATGTCATTAGCAATTAAATTGGATTCATCCTTAATAAGCAATAAAGTGTGTATCAAAATGAAAAGACAAGAAAACCAATGAATGAGTTTGTTGGACAACTTGTAGGTATATGGGTGAATGGTAACTTACCAAAGCATTGGTGACTGAAAGTAGTTATATCATAAAAACTATACTCCAAAATATATGACTGATGAAAATTGAATCCTTAGAATCCTCTGAAAACCTTGCATTCAGCTAGACAGGTTAATAAGTCTCTGCTTCTCAAAAAATATTTACTGTTGTGAATCTTCTAAGCTTAATATTTCCAAGCATTGTCCATTTTGTTTTGTGTTCTTTTTGAGGCTTATGAATCTCTCTCTCTTCCATATGTGTGGGAATGTTTTGATTGAGAAGGCTTTTGTAAGTCACCACTCACCCATACAGCCACAAGTTTCTCCAGAAATTCACCTTTTGGTTTGCCAAGTTGGACTTTGCTATTTTATCTGTTGCATAATATCAGCGGTGATTTTATATATATATAAATATATATATATGCATATATATATGCAAACATTGGCGTTCTCCCCTATTTCAGGAGTTTTTGGAGGTATGTGTCTTTTGGTGATGGATAAGACCCAACAAACAAATAAAAAAAACATACATACATACATACATACACACATACATACAAACAAACAAAAACTACATTAGAATGGGAGATCATTGGTCCTGGTATTGTTAGGTACTACTCTGCCTGAGATTTGTGAGACACCCAGAGAAGGATGTTGATATTTGGTGTTGTTTTGTCTCTTTTCCTCATGCCAAGAATTGAATACCAGGTCTTGAGTATGCTAGGAATACACTGTGTTATTGTACAATCCCAGCCCAGAATGTTGTAAGTTTTAATAGAATATTCCAAAGAGGAGAGGCAAAGAACTTGGGCACTGCTTACTGGAGTTCCTAAAACAGCATCACCTACAAGTTATACATCATCCTTTTCCTCGCAGAAACGTATCTAATTATGCTTTCACGTTTCATAACCTTCTTGTCTTTTGGAAGGTGCTAGAAATTCCTTATCTGTGCCTTTCCTTCCCCACATATTCACATGTACCTTTTATTTCTCTCACATACTGCTCATAGAATTTTTCCTTTCTGATTCTGACTTCCAATGTTCATCTGTCTAAAGAAAGGTGAAGAAAAAGAAACAAGCATAATTCATATCTGCCTGAACCTAATTTTTCAGTCACTCAGAAAGACAAATGGCCAAGACAATGACAATAAGGGCAATTCAATTGGTTCTTATTCAGACTAATTATAGGAAAAGGGAAGAAATGAAGGATCTTTGAAAGGATTTATTCTCTCTTTTGTTTGTGAATGTGTGTGTATGTTGGAAAGAGATAAGGCACGAATAATATACAGGAAGAGAACTATAGGATGTGAATAGTTAAGAACACAAAGTGAGATGACTTGTTATAATTTGTATGAGTAGGATGTGTGTGTGTGGTTTTTTTAATGGTGAAAAACATTTGTTCCCTTAAAATTCATTTTTTTACTCAAAGCATTGAAATGAAAATACATGATTTTTGAATCCAACTATCTATGATACATGGGTAAATACAATCCTCGTAACATTGTCAGTAAACACATGGTAAAATAAGATAATATCAGTTCTTAAAATAAAGTGAAATGACCATCTGAAAATGAAGAATAAGCAAAGCCTGCATTGACTAAAAAATAAACAAAAATAAACATTTTAAAACTGGATTTCATAATAAAAAGCCATAGGAATTGAGCTCAAACTTGATTTGATCCAGTTGTCTACAATGAGATAGCTAACGGCCACTTCAATCTGAATTAATTAACATCAATTTGCTTTTAATAAAAAGCTTCTGAAGCCCATTTTGAAAATGAATGCCGTCCAGAGGAAACTCAAGCAGTGCTCTCTGATGTATGTGGAGCCACAGCTGCACATATTTGACCCCTATTTTACACAGTTGCGCCTCATTGATTTCTTCTGTTAAATGTCTGGACTGAACACTGGGCAACGGTCAGTGCACACATATATCTTTCAGTGAGACACAGTTGGTGAACTACAATCCTGCAGCAAGGCCAGAGCAGCTCCGCACCTGAAGCACCGACTGCCCATCCTGATGACATATAACCCAGGTGCTGTCCTTACCAGCAAATAACTTCAAAATGAGGCCACAGATTCAGTTTTCAAGGGTACAAACAAAAGTGAAAGGCTTGAGTTAACCCTGGTTTACAACTGAACTTTAAGTTAGGTTGCTTTAAATTTAAGTCCATGTAAGGCAGATTTATGGCTACTGGATCTCTTTTATTTAAACAACCATTACAATAGATCACAAAGCTAATGGGATTCTTGGATATTTCCTAAGGCACATGTGGAGTGAGGAAGACTATCATTAAAGAAAAAGTTTATTTAATGCTATTTCCATTGAGAAATTTCCTGAGGTTAGAGTATGTCATGTACCTATTTATGTTAAATTAATCTTCTAATGTTGGTAGTGATAAGAAAAAAAAAAAAACAGTTCCATTTTGTCTCTAATGTTCATTTCTTAATTACCCAGAGGTAGCTGTTTCAATAACACTAGATGCACACTTTACCCATGTTTATCTAACAAGATGATCAAAAGAGGCATGAATAGTCTCAGTCTTTCATTCTCTGACATAAGTAAAACAAAGTGTTATAGAATCATGAGACTAAGATAGTGCTCTATAACATTGCTTTAGAAATTCAGAAAGAAAAGGTTCTTTTGTAAATATATTATTAAATGAGTAATTTATCTCTAGTTTCTCCAGAACATCCTAGGGAAAAGTGCAACTTACAGTGGCCAAAACCTACCTTCATAGTTTATGGAAGTAAATTCATACTCCCTCAATAGCCAATGCCAAGCAGCCAAATTGCTAGATTCGGTTCTCCCTTCTAATTTGTGTAACGATTTGGTTATAAAAGATTTTGTTCACTGTAATCTCTATTTAAAAGATCTAAAACTATTTGTTTTGTACTTATGTATGACAGCTCTTCTTAATCAAAATGTATATTTAACAGAAATACAGTTTTCCACTGAGTTGATTCTTATTACATTGAGGAAATGCCAAATATTATGACCTATAATAAATATTTAGAGTACAGTATCTATGACTCATTCTGTTTCTGTTCTGTACTTTTCCCTGCTCATTCTCAATGAATATTACTGTATTAGATAAATTAATAAATTAATATTATTTATACTTAGCACAGATATAACTAAAGCTAATTGTAATGTAAATTATTGGAGTAGTCTCCTTAATCCTGGCTGAATTCATTTTTTTAAACTAAAACTATTTACAGACTTTGGTCTCATGTCTAAGTGGTACTACTTAAACTAATAAACAGATAATATCAGTGTTTTAAAATAGCCAGCAAGTACTTGATATTTTTAATTAAATTTTTATATTAATTAACAATATTACATTATTAATATAATAATTATATTATTTATTAATATAAATAATTAATTATATTAATTATTCACTTTGTATTCCAGATGTATTACTTGATATTTTTAGGGCAATTATTTTTAAAAGGAACAAAGATAATGTATAAAGTACTGACTTTGGAATACAGAGATTCTTTTATTTATTTTTATTTTTTATTATTAATTACATTTTATTAACTATGTATCCCAGGTGAATTCCACTCCCTCATTTTCTCCCAATCCCACCCTCCCTCCTCATCTACTCCCTGCCCCTTTCCAAGTCCACTGATATGGGAGGACCTCCTCCCCTTTCATCTGGCCCTGGTTTATCAGGTCTCTTCAGGACTGGCTGCAAAGTACTCTGGCCTAGGAGGGCCGCTCCTCCCTTGCTGGGTCTGGAGGTCAAAGAGTCCGCCATTGAGTTCATGTCAGGAATAGTCCCTATTTCCCTTCCTATGGTACCCACTTGAATACTAAACTACCATGGGCTACAGGCAAGCAGAGGTTCTAGGTTATATCTGCCCATGGTCCTTGGTTGGAGAAACAGTCTCATATAGGACAGACATTCTTAACTATGTTTTCTCATTAATTGCCTATGTGAATTACAGAAAACTAACTTGTACTCTATGTTTTTCTATAATCCAATGAAGATAATATTATTTATGAAAAGCTAGTGTTCACAGTTGCACATAATATAAAATACATTTAGAATTTATGAAGAGTTGCCCAACCTATGCACAGTTAGAAGTACTCACGATTAATGACAACAAGAAAGATATTTATCCAGAGAATATAAATTGACAAATATTCCAATACTTTAAAAATATGCTACTGTCCATATGAGTCTGTACCTGAGAATATATTATTATGAATTAAGTTTGGCTATAATATATATGTATGTGCACATATATCTGTGTGTATGTCAGTGTATATAAAACATACCCACACATGCATTAAAATATTTCATGTAAACTTGCATGTTGACACACTCCTTTAATCCCAGAATTCAGGGAGGCAGAGACAGGCAGATCTCTGTGAGCTGGAGGCCAGCTTAGTTTGCAAAGTCAAACCAAGACAGTCAAGGCTACACCAAGAAACCCTTGAAAACAACAAGAACAAATTTCATGTAGTCATTAATTTACATGCTCTCATAAAACATCTAGATAGAAATAGACCTTAATCATCTCTGTTACCACTTGAATAACATGTTGCTCACCATAAATTCGTGATAATGTGTTAATAAATCATATTTCTGATATTATAACTTTATGAAGAAGACATCCTTTGAGCTACAGATTTTTAAAAATGATGGAGAGTTGAGTCCATTTATGTTGATAGATAATAGTGATCAATGAATGTTTTTCCTTTTATTGTAGAGTTGGTGGTGATAGTATATTTGTGTGCTTGATAACCTCTGATTTTTTCATTGTGAAGTTATCTATACCCTGTGTTTTCTTGGATATAGTTGATTTTGTTGGGTTGGCGTTTTTATTCTAGTTATTTCCGTAGGGCTGAGTTGCTGTGTAGATATTGTTTAAATATAGTTTTTTCATGAATATTTTGTTTTCTCCATCAATGTTGACTGAAAGTTTTGCCATGAGAGGGAATCTGTTCCTGATATTGCCCAGAGGCCCAGGACCTAGAGATTAGATAGCCCAGAGACCTAGATAGAACCAAACAGGACTGGAATAAAAAGTCTATTAAATGAATCCTAATAGTGTTCTGCTATACACATAAATTGCCATCTGGTACAATTGTCAACTGAGAGGTTTCACCTAGCAACAGATGTAAACAGATGCAGAGACCCACAGCAAGCATTAGGCAGAGCTTGGGGGAATCCCATGGAAGAGAGGAAGGAAATATTGTAGGAGCAAGAGGAGTCAAGAACAGCACCAAAAAACCTATTGGATCATCTATCATGGGCTCATAGGTGTTCACAGAGATGCAACTACAAACCAGGGAGCTTGCATGGCACTGACCTAGGTCCTTTGCACATGTGTTACAGTTGTGTAGCCTAGTCTTTTCATGGGGTGCCTAACAGTGGGAGTAGTAGGGGCTGTCTCTGACTACATTGCCTACTTTTCAGATCCCTTTCTTCTACTAGGCTGCCTTGTCTAGCCTTAATAGAAGAGGACATGCTTAGTTTCATTCCAACTTGATAACCCATGACTGGTTGATAATCATCAAGAATGGCTGTTGTCTGAAAAGAAACAGAGGAGGGGTGAATGGAGTGGAAAGGTCAGGGAGAAGGGACTGGGAGGAAACAAGCAGAGAAAACAGAGAACATGATGTATAAATAAATAAATAATGAATAAATAATAAACTGAAAAAATAAAGATGATGAAACAAGTTCATTTTTACATAATCTAATGCAAGAGTTTGTTTTATATGTGATAGTATTTGAAGTAAAGTCATAAACAAAAAGAGAGGGGTATGTCATCAAAACATTTAGAGGGAAAATAAAACATAAAACTGTCTTCTATCTCTCCTAAAAACAGAAAAAAAATATATCACTCCTTTTTATCACACTCCCCAAGATTTAAAACCATTTTCTTACCCGTTGGTGATTTCATTGTGTAGTTGGATTCAATGAAGATACAATTTGTGACTCTATGCCTAGAAAGTTTAGCTATTTGAGTCTGAAATTTCTCTGTAAGTAAATTTTGATTTTAAAAATAAAACTTGACATCTATATCAAAATTGGCTGTGAAAATGCAAGAGAATGGTGTTTCAGTTCTTTTGTGTGTCAGAACACTAAAAATTTTATAGTGACATGAAATATTTATTAATATAAAGAACATATTACTTAAAATGAAAAATTTTCAATAAACAATAATTCAATGTGTAAAACAGATTGAGGCACAATGCTGATTCCTGTTGTCTCTGCTCAAACGCTGGGTAAATTTTTTCTAAATTATACCTTTATAAATACAATTTTACTTCAGTGATTTCTATTTTACCTTAACAAATGTTATTCCTATATTTTTAATATACAATGATATCCTGAGATTAACTGGTTTTTAAATTTTTAGACTTCATAGGTTGATCTTAAAATCAAAGATGCTTATTTCACAATATGATGACAATAAAAACATTAACAGCAATATATAATTTATTGACAGTGAAACTAGAAACATTTTGAAATTATATACTGTAATGTGGTTGTTTACAGATACTTTTTTCTTTTTCGTTACAAAAAAGGAAGAAAAATGTTTCAAGAATAAAAATATGTTTAAAAAGTAGCATGTCACACTGAACACAAGTTGTAAAATGTACTGAAAATTAATAATTTCACTGTGGACTCAAAAATTAGCTTTAGCCAGGACAGTGTCAGGTTGACTCCTGACTACATTAAATTTCCCTAGTAAATAGTACAATTAATACTGAAATGTCAATTATTTGATAATTATGGAGTAAAAGTGTCCAGAACTCTTTCTTTAGATTTATAGGAGTACAACTGGTTCCACTCATGAAACATATTTTAATATTTTCTTTCAAAATTTCTGTACAAACTACAGCTTTTTATATAGAAGGAGTAGGGAAAGTAAACTTATGAAAGTATATATACAAGCTAGGGCAGTGGAGCAGGATTCAGCTTGGAACTGTCTCTTGCAGCTCCAGATCTGTCTGGTCCACCTGGGACACAGACAGCAAACCCAGAAGAGATGACCTGAGTGTGGGCCCCATCCCTCATTGTCTGCCATACCAAGAAGGCTTGTGGAGCCTCAGAGCAATCTTCTGATTAGAGCTCTCTCCACCTGCTCCTGATCTGCTTGGCCCACCTAGGACAAAGACAATGAACCCAAAGGAGGGATCACTAAGCCTGCTAATACCAGAGGCAACCAGGTGGCAAGAGGCCAGCAGAACACAAGCAACAAAACTCAGGGACACCACAGGAAAGCAGCAGTTCTACCACAGCAAGCCCTGAAAATACTATCACACCCAAAGTGAAATAAGAAGATTTTAAATCTAAGGTAATGAAAATGATATTGGCCTTAAATGGGAAAAATAAATGCCTCAGAGAAATACAGGAAAATACATTCAAACCAGTAAAAGAATTGAATAAATCCCTTAAATAAATACAGGAAATGCAATTAAATGGGAGAAGAAAATGATGATTTAAAAATGGAACTAATAGAAGTAAAGAAAATATAATCTGAGTCAATCCTGGAGTTGGAAAACCTAGGAAAGAGAACCAAAACTACAGATATAAGCATCACCAACAGAATACAAGAGATGGAAGAGATAAGCTCAGGCGTATATAATACAATTAAAGACATTGATACTTCATTCAAAGAAAATGTTAAATTTAAAAAGCTCCTGACATAAAACATCCAAGAAATAGTGGAAACTATAAAATGATGAAACCTAAGAATAATAGTAATAGAAGAAGATTCCTATATCTAAGGTCCAGAAAATATTTTCTACAAATTCATAAGAGAAAACTTCCCCAACCTAAGGAAAGAGAGGTATATAAACATTCAAGAACATCAAATAGATGGGACCAGAAAAGAAAACAACCAAGCCTATTAGAATGACACCTGACTCTCATCAGAAACTCTAAAATCCAGAAGGGCCTGGAAAGATATCTTGCAGGCACTAAGAAACCACAGATGTCAGCTCGGACTACTATATACAGAAAAACTTTTAATGACCAGAGAGGAAGAAAACAAGACATTCCACAACGGAAACAAATTTAAATAGTGTGTATCAATAATCCAGCCCTACATAATATACAAGAAAGAAAGAAAAATTGGGTTGAAAGAAAACTTCAACCCAGGGAGGCAAAATACATGCAGGAAAACACTGGAAATAATTAACACCACATCAGCAAATCCAAAAGAGGGGAAGCACACACCACACACTCTATCACCATCGACATCAAAATAACAGGAAGTAACAACCTGGTCACTAATATCTCTCAACACCAATGGCCTCAACTCACCAATGAAAAGGCACAGCTTAAGTGAATGGTTGTGAAAACAGCGCCCATCATACTGCTGCATACAAGAAACAACCCTCACAATAAAGATCGATACTACCTCAGAGTAAAAGGCTGGGAAAAGGTTATCCAAGAAAACATACTCAGGAAGCAAACTGGAATAGCCATTGTAGTATCTAATAAAATAGACTTTAAACCAAAATAATCAAAAGAGATGAGGAAGGACACTTCATTCTGATCAAAACCAAAATCCATCAAGATGATGTCTTGATTCTGAGCATCAATGATCCAAATGCAAGGGCACCCACAATCATAAAAGAAACATTACTAAAGCTTAAATCAAGTAGTGAAGCCAACACGTTAATAGTGGGAGACATAAACACCTCACTCTCTCAAATAGAGAGATGATCAAGACAGAAACTAAATGGGGAAATAAAGAAACTAACAGAAATCATAAATCAAATGGACCTAACAGATATCTACAGAACCTTTCACCCAAACACAAAAGAATATACCTTCTGCTCAGCACCTCATTTACATTTCTCCAAAATTGACCATATAATTGTCACAAAGCAAGCCTCAACAGATACAAAAAGATTGAAATAACAACATGTACCTTATCAGACCACCATGGATTAAATCTGAAAAAAACAAAAACAGAAACAACAGAAAGCCTATAAACTCTTGGAAACTAAACAACTCCCTACTCAATGAGTACTGGGTCAGAGATGAAATAAAGAAAGAAATGAAAGACTTCCCAGAATTCAATGAAACTGAAATCACAACATACCCAAAATTTTGGGACACAATGAAAGCATGAAAGCGGTGCTATGAGGAAATTTCAAAGCACTAAGTACCTTCATAAAGAAAATGAAGAGATTTCTAACTAGTAACTTAGCAGTACACCTGAAAGCACTAGAACAGAAAGAGGCAAGCACACCAAAGAGAACTAGACGACAGGAAATAATCAAACTCAGGGCTTAAATCAATAACTTAGAAACAAAGAGAACAATACAAAGAATCAATGAAACCAAGAGCTAGTTCCTTGAGAAAATCAACAAGGAAGACAAACCTTTAGCCAAACTAACTAAAAAGCAGAGGGAGAGTATCCAAATTAACAAAATCAAAAATAAAAAGGGGAGCTTAAAAATAAACAATGAGGTTATCAAAAAAGCCATTAAGTCTTATTTCAAAGGCCTGTATTCCACAAAATTTGAAATGTATAAGTAGATCAAGTAAACATTTCAAGCAGTCCTAAAACTCCTCAGGAAATAGAAGTACTCATCAAAAGTCTCCCATTAAAAAAAAAAAAGCCTAGGGGCAGATTTTTTAGCACAGAATTCAAAAAGACATTCAAAGAAGAGCTAATACTAATACTCCTCAAACTATTCCACACAATAGAAACAGAAGGAACATTACCAAATTCATTCCATGAAACCACAGTAATCCTGATAACTAAACCACAACAAAGACTAAACATAGAAAGAGAATTTCTGACCAATTTCACTGATGAACTTTGACAAAAAATAATCAATAAATGCTCACAAACCAAATCCAAAAAACACATCAATTACATCATCCACCATGATCAAATTGGCTTCATCACAGTTATGCAGGGATAGTTCAGTATAAGAAAGTCCATCAATGTAATCTATCATATAAACAAACTGAAAGAAAAAAAA
>CM053763.1:36790189-36806284 GCA_028658305.1 Pachyuromys duprasi
ATGCTTGTTTGGATGAACAAATGGGATGGACATTGAGTGGAGGAGAAAACAAGCAACAGGACAGGAGCATGCCAAGAAGGACCTTCTGGGGGGGGGGGGTGGTCAATGTAGCGATGTATCAGAGCAGATATTAAGACTCGCTATCAAGACTTTGGCAGAGGGCGAGAAGTAATGATAGATCTGGGGGAGGTTGGTGAGACTTGGGGAGAACAAGAGCTCCACAAAGACCAAACTGAGCAGGGCACAGGGGTCTTGTATGAGACTGTTTCTACAATCAAGGACCATGTATGGATGTGGCCTGGAACCCCCGCTCAGATGGGGCCCATGATAGCTCCGTGTAGGACTGAAGACCCTAGTGAGGGAAACAACTTGATGTTTCAGTCATCAACTTGATGGCTGACTCTTTGACCCTCCCCCATACAAGCCAGGGAGTGACAGACTGGCTAGATCCTAGTGGATGACATTGCAGCCAGCCCTGAGGAGACAGGATGAGCTGGGGTTGGATGGAAGGGGAGGAGGCCCTCCCCTGTTGGTGGACTTGGAGGGGGCGGGGAGGAGGGAGATGAGGGAGGGAGTGGGAGGGTGGGAGGGAATGAGGAAGGGGGCTATGCCTAGGATGCAAAGTACCTAACCTGTGATTGATATAAAAATAAATAAATTTAAAATAAAGAAAGACAAATGGAATGAATATTGGATGTAGGAGAAAACAAGTAACAGGACAGGAGTCTACCATGGAGGGCCTCTGAAAGACTCTACCTAGCATTGTATCAAAGCAGATCCTGAGAATCATAACCAAACTTTCTTTTTGATTGTTGAAAAGCCAATTGCTTCTGAGGTGACTATGAATGTGAGGAAAGTTTTCTGCCTTAAACTTTTAACACTGTTGCCTTTGACAATTCTTGAGGATTGGGTTAATTCATTTTGGGTGAAGAAACAATTATATGACTCTTTGGGGACCAAGAGTATAATGTTTGGGTTTAATATGAAATGTCCTTAGAACAGATGATGCTATTTGAGCAGGTTCTGGAAAGTGGTGGAGTAGGACATAGCATAAGGTAGTAAGTGACCATTAGCATTGTTTTTAAAGTTTCACCTAGAAATCCATCTCCTTCCCTACTCTCTTCTCTTAATTTGGGAATACATTGACCTTCTCTACCACATCCCATAGTACTATAGTGCTTTGAGGAACACCTAATCTCAGTTTGTGGGTAATATTCAACAATAGTTGAGTTGAGTCTAATCCTGAAAACTTTATAAACTGATAATAAGAAAATTTCTCTGAAGTATTTGTTTATTCTTTCTAAAAAACATCAAAATAGAAACAAAAAACAAATAAGAGCTTGTTGATTAAAGATATAAATCTATAAATAACATATATAACCTGGGATTGGGTCCTTGATCAAAAAGAAGTGCTCTAAATTGTGACAAACTGAAGATAATTTTCATTAGACAAGGGCAATGTATCAAAATTAAAAATTTGTCTGAATTACATATGATCAGGAAATATAAAACCTTGCAGAAATTTTAAAGAAAAAGGATATAAGGCAAAGCAGTTTATCTCAGCTGATTCAAACAAAATTGTAACATTACTAATTTGTTAATATAGGTAAGGGCATATGGGTTCTCAATGTGTTATATTTTTAAGCTTTCACATATAATAATTTTAAATAAGTGAGTTTAAACAAACTTTTGTCAGGTATGAAAATATTTTATTTTGAGTTCTTTGTCAAGAAATCTCCAAAGGCCCTCCAAACAGTACAGGTTATTGATATTGCTCTTAATTATCTACTATAAATTGGGCAGAAGACACTATTGTTAAGCACATCACATCGTGTAATTAGATCTTAGAACATTGATTATCAATAGGAAATTGAACCAGAAGCTTCCTCCCTAGATAGAAGATGCTACACATACTTCCTGGGGAGAAAGTTATCCACTGTCTTATCCAACTACGAATTCTGTGTCATACAATAATGAATCATAGTGCTCACTGGTTCCACAGTAACATGGATGCAAGAGCAATAACCAATCAACTTCTATTTAGATTCAAGGCTTTCTCCACAGGCTGGTACTACAGGCATTTTCAAATGTTCCTGGCTAGGGAAATCATAGGTACTAATAGGAATCCACAACTTTTAATTTGTTACATGGGCATTTATTCCAGCTTTATTTTTCTCTTTATATCAATAGTTTAGTGCTGTCCTCTGTCCCAGATACATCTCCTAGTCTCAAAAAATTTATTAATAATGCATGTCACCCTTGATAAGTTGCTTAAATACCCAGGTATTAAAATGTTGATGAATGTGAGTACAAAAAGAAAAATATACTACATAGTTTATATTAACCTAATACCAGTGACAAATGCATGGCATGCTTTATAAGCAGTTGTAACGCTCCCTAAAATTTACTTGATCCTAGCTGGAATTGATAGAAAAAGAGAACCACGGATCCTGTTTGTTCTCAAGGTATCTTCTTCACATTGCTATGTCAAGCTAAAAGCTATTTACAGCCAATATAAAGAGTTTTAGGAAATTTTTAGGAGGAGAGTTTAAGCTTCACTGATCTTTACTCTTCCTTACCCTCCCACATGTAAGGAGACTTTAGATACATATTAAGCTTAATGTTTTATCAAATGCCTTGAATCTTACTTATTTAAATGGTCCAGTGACATTAATGATATTAAGTGTGGGAATCAACGGCCATTGTAAAAATCCTCTCCAACAAGTGAACTATGGCAATCAAGTTTCCAAATTCTTTTAAGCATAAAATGTAACGTTGGACTATTTTAACCTATGTGAGGCAGTTAGCCTTTTCTTTTCTTTTATAATAGTGAGATAGTGACAAAACGGTTCAGTTAATTTTCCAAGTGAAACATACATTTAACATCCTTGATGAAAAGCAGCTCCATTAAACTAATGGCTTTTCTCCTGCTTTAAAATGTCTTGGTTTCTTACAATGAACTTCTAAAAATATCTTCATGCTCCTAAGTTGTCATACATTAAGGATCATTTCATTTACTCATACACAGACAAATATATATATATATATATATATATATATATATATATAAACCATATTTTATTTAAAACATTTTGCTGGGTTGCGAAACATGGTTGACTAAAAAATATTTCATAATTCAGTTTCAAAAGGTTATATTTTTATTTTAATCTATTAAAATGTATAAAATATTATATTGCCAGTATTTATTAAAATGTTTCATAACAGAGAACAAATTAATAAGTGATCTGATATATGAATACCATTGAAACATTGATTTCCCCCATGCAAATACTGAAATTAGAATCTGTATAATGGTAAGCAAATTCACAGCTCTGTCTCTCAATGAGATTTGAATTCTCTAAAGTAACATCCTTACTTCCTGTAGCCATGTGTTGTCTTTTCTTACTTCAAACTGTTTACATTTCTGTATGTCCTTTCAAGAAACTGATCACTTTGGTAAGAAAACACTGAATATAACAATCTGACATCAATGACCTGGCCATATGCTCACAGAGAAGCCATATGGTTTTTTTCCTAATGGACATTGCAGTTTAGACCACAAACAACCAGGCAAGGTCATTCTGAAACCATCACAAAGTGGCAAAAAAAACTGATCTCCCCGTACAAGATTCAAAATGTGCATAGTCTTATCCTCAGCAAATTAGAATACTATTTTTGAAGTTTAAAAATGATTACTTTATTCTTGCTTTAGCTTGGTAAGTAAGTTTTCCTTTAAAAACTTGATCATGGAATTGCACCCACATTCTGACATCATTCAGTCTTCTCTAGATCCTCAATACTTCTTAACCAATACCTAATTCTATTATAATCACAACTACAAAAATCTGTTTAGGTTATGACCATTCCTGATGGAGATTACATTATAGTCTTTGCATTAACACACCAAGCCTGAGGTCAGGAGGTATGTGCCTTGGGACTGTGGCTGGAAAATACTCATATCTCTTCAGGAATCTTATTCCATCTGAAAGAAGCTGCATGCTGATTTGAACTGACATTGTGAAAACCTGTATACACTGGTGTCTTCTAACCAGACAATAATATGGGCCTATTTTTGTGCAGGAAACTTCCTTTCCACATCAGCCTCTTTCATTCCCCAAATGTTCCTTGCTCCATAATAATAACAACTAAGTTACAAATGAATCAGGACTCTAGAAGAGAAAATGAGGAGTGTATGAAGTAAAAGGCTGAATAAGAAAATAAATTTTTGAGGCATTCTTATCAAAGTGGGATATTTGGACTGAGTGCACCCAGCTTTGTCATTTCCTCTGTCTTGGAATCTCAGGAGAGTCAAGTCAGAGAATGGCACCAGGCTTATCTTTTTCTTACACAACAATCTCACAAGCTAAGTTTTCATGTGGAAAGCAATATCATCCTGTCAGACATAGAATATGAATACTGGACTCCAGGCCAATTAAATCTGTGGCCTGGAGCCTGAGTTCTAGGGATCAGTATCTTTAATGTCACCAGGTAATTCAATGTGCAGTCAACATGAGTAGCGAACGATAAAAGGAAAACAAGAAGCTAATAAAAAGAACATTCATTTTCTGGTTTCTTTTGGCAGTGGAGTAGAGAGGGATGTGTTCTGAAAGTGTTAGTAGACCTCAAACACCTTGGCATATTATATTTCAAAGGTGAAAGATGATCAGTTAGATTTTACTAATATTAGTTCAAGAGCAGACTGCCCACTGTGCATTCATTTAAAATGACATAGTGATTTAGAAATGGATTATTAAATTTAACGGAGACTTGCCTGAAAAAAAGTGACACTGTTGTCAACGACAATAGCACATACAAGTTCAAGTCAGTGGTCCGCTTCCTTGTACAGCCTGTGCTTAAACAGCGATGTTCGGAAGAGACTCGTTTTTTATTAAACAAAATTAACGTCAAGCACATGTATTGTTTCCAGTGCTTTGGAAAATGAGACAGGAGCACTTTTTCAAGTTTGAAATAAAAATACACGGCAAGTTCTTGTGTCTGAAAGTACCAAAATACATCAACTATGAAATGAATTGTTTGTACAATAATTTTATTGGATTGAAATAAACATTTACAGCAAATATACAGCAAAAAGTCAGAAACAACAATTTCACAAAACAAGCTGACGAATTTTTCGTAACAATGAAAAATGTTAGGAATCTCAAAAATTCTGCTATTATAGACTGACTCAGACACTATTAACTGAAGTTCCCTGTTTAGAGGAATCAGAGACTTCACTAAGAAGGAACAGGCATTTTAATCCCCTGCCTCCCTGTTGAGTTCTATATACAAAGGATATTGATGTCATGGCTTGTTTACCATCTGGCAAACTGCAGTTAAATATTTGCACCTAGATCTTAATACTCCTCTGTGAAGTATCTGGGAAGTAATCACATTTCTTTTTTATATCTAACATAAAATATTTACTACCAAAATGGAAGATTATATCATGGAAAATTTCAAAACATTTATTGATTATGCCAATAATACCTAAGTAAGTGAATAAAATATAGTGCTTTCCCGCAATTCTATTTACCCTGTATCCTTATCCCAAGATCAAACAATGACAGTGCTGCTATTGTTATATTCATTTATAGGTACATGGTAATTGGGAATATAATAACAAAGAGATAAGATGTGTTAAGAGGCGGAGAGAGTTGAATTTTAGGAGTGCCACAGCAACATTATTGATTTGACTGAACTAATTTGATATTCGCCTAAAAATTTGAACTGTATATCTAATACTCTAATATCCCCAAAGAAATACATTCTCAAAATTTGATAGCACCTGTGTGCTAACAAAATGCAAACAAATTCTTTCTACAATATTAGAAGTAAACAAGTCTGACCTGAATTTGTTTCTAATAGTGTTGTACTTGGAGGTATATTTTAATGATCATCATTACTCTGTTCATTATGATTACCACTGTGTACAGCTACCAGTAATACCAAGGTCTCCTATGGCTATCCACTTGGTTTACCACCTGTGGAGAGCTGCTTATTTGTCAGGCTGCTTTGTTATTGAGCTCTCAGAGAAAAACATGTTTTCACCCTGCCCTTCACTTGGAGACAGGGATAGGCAGGATGTTTTGCCAAGTTCATTTCCCTGTATTTGAGACAGTAGGCAGAATGTTTCCCAAGTTCATTCCTTTTGTTTGTGTGAGGATCACACAGACAGGTGGTTGAGGTAAACAAGTTTAACTTCTTCATAAACCCTTTCAATATATTGAGGTGCTTTGCTCAGACTATAAAAAGAGAATGTGGAATAAACCAGTGTTACACTTTCTACTGGCAGCCCTCTCGAAGGGATGCCATGTGTAGTGTGTGTGTGTGTTTCTTTCAATCTTCACTCCCCATTCAAGAACTGTTCTGCTGGTGTGCTCTGGCACCACTTATGTTTAGAAATATGATTTTACTAGAACATAGCTATGACTCTTTATTTATGAAAGCTCTATACCTGCTTAGATAATACAAAATCTTAATTGGATAGTTGAAATAGAGAACTTCATGATCTACAAGAAAAATACGTAACAGAAATAGTTATCAAATCCTAGTATGGTGATATGAAAATAAAGACTAGTGTTCTGACTTCCTTAAGCTTTTGGTGGTAACTTTGAATAACATTCAAAGCACAAACATTCAAATGCTCTTTCATAGCATTTCTAAGTATTACTATAAGCTGTATAGCCTGATTTTACAATGAAACCTGTATTTGAGTTATTTGTAATATAATTGCTAACAAATTTACAAAGTGTATTTAGAAGTTAAAGCACAAACATTGATTTAAAAATTACAAATTTCTTAATCATTATTGCATTTACTACACTGAGAGCTACTATTTAGTCAAAATGGCTATATCTCACTATTAAAAACATATTTATATATGTCATCAATCCAAAATTTCAAAAAAGTCAAATACCATTTTATTAATTATATTTTTCAATTATTTTAATTAAGTAATTAAATAATTTACCTTGCTCTACTTGGTAGTTCACAAAAACTAAATCATATGGCTCTTAATATAAGTATTTCCTACTAACTCTTTACATTATTTATTTTAAAAATCATCAAATCAATTATAAACTACAAGTTACAATGTTAGCATTTACACTTTTTTTTTTTTTTTTTGCCTGTCCTAGGATGGGAAGAAATACACCTGTTATTCGTTCAACTCTTTCAATAGGGCCACATTTATATGCTGGCCTGATTAAGCTGACAGAAGTTAATGACACAGGTCTATTCAGACCTTCCTTTCCATTGGGCCCACTTTCTGTGGCTTTCCTTGCTGACAAGGGAACAACATTTGGCAATGGCACAGTAAATAGCAAGGCTTTAGCATTGCCAGGGGACTGTGTGAATGCTTAATGAGCCATTTCATTTGGTTAATGTCTTACTCTTTGCTCGGGGATGTTCGGTCAGTGGGCAAAGTACAACTATAAAGTCCAAGGCTGCCACATACATCTTTGGAAATGGAGTCTGGGATTTTCTCTTTGTAATCTTATTTTGGAAAGCATTTCTCTTGCCAATTTTTAGGAGACAATCTTATTGGAATGGCAAACTTTGTCTTACGTAATGGGTTATTTGAGCATTACTAGTTCTAAAACACTTTTATTTTACATCTTTCTTGGCAACAATGTGAACTGTTTGTAGATTTCATACATAAACTGAGGAGAAAGAAGCATATTGTTGTGTGCCTTTAATAATAATTATAATTGGTGAGGTAATACTAAATAAATATATCAGAATTTGAAAACCAAGGAGCCAGGGAGAAAAGGAGAGTTAACTCACCAGATTCAACAACTGACTCCCTCATATGTCAATACAAGTCATCTCCAATATACAGCAGTCAGCAGCTCTGATGTCTCTTGTCTTTTTGATCACCCACAGAGCTTAAGAAGTACATTGTTGTTTAGAGGTGTGATGGCACAATGAAAGTAATTCACTTCCATGTCAGACTCCCTATACTTCTGCTGTTTTATAATTACTAGTAATGAAATCTCAGATAATCTTAATCTCATTTGTCTTTTGTTAGTGTAAATAGAAACCAGTTTGTAATACTTTAATAAATACAGAAAAATATTGATTTTTAACACTAATATTTTAATGTATTACCATATAAAATCCAATGATTAGATATTGATAATCAACAGGGAAAGCGCAACGTAGTTTAATAAAGCAAAGTACTAACAAATGAATGAGACTACAAATTATATGCATATGCGTAAATATATATATATATATATATATACACACACATGCATGCTTATCGACTACATACACATATAAATGTATAGTTTTGGTAAGACATATATATGTCTTTTATATATATATAAAACTGTAAGTATATTTAGAATATTTTATCTTGATCATTTTAACAGTTATGCACACGCATACACATTTCATCTGATGACTGCCACATCCTATCCTATCTCTCTCCTACTCTCTCCCTTCTTCCCTACAAGTCATTTTTTAAAAATTAATTAATTAATTAATTTTAAATGGCATAGGTTTGTAGAATTTACAGGGTGAGTTACAATATTTTGATGAATGTGCTCTGTACAATGATGTGTTCAGGATATTTAGATAATTTAAGATATTTTTATTATTTATTTATTTATTTTTATTAATTACACTTTATTCACTTTGTATCCCCCCATAAGCCCCTCACTCCTCCCCTCCCAATCCCACCTTCCCTCCCCCTTCTTCATGCATGCCCCTCCCCAAGTCTACTGATAGGGGAGGTCTTCCTCTCCTTCTTTCTGATCCTAGTTTATCAGCCTTCATCAGGAGTGGCTGCATTGTCTTCCTCTGTGGCCTGGTAAGGCTGCTCCCCATCCGGGTGAGCTGATCAAAGAGCAGGACAATCTGTTCATGTCAGAGGCAGTCCCTCTTCCCATTACTGTGGAACCCACTTGGACACTGAACTGCCATGAGCTACATCTGAGTTGCGGTTCTAGGTTTTCTCCTTTCATGGTACTTGGTTGGAGTATCAGTCTCAGGAAAGACCCCTGTACTCAGATTTAATTAAAGATCTTAAACATTTTCCTTTTTGTAGTGAGAGCATGCAAATTATTTCTTCTTAGTCAGGTGTACTTTCTTGATCCTGCAATTTCAGCACTTAGAAGGCCAAACTGGAATTATCATTTAGTATATAAGAGAATGTGAATATTTACATTTTTAAGATTACTGTCTTTCTTTCATTAACATTAAACATGATTCACAAGTCTTTCTATGCTTTATATGTATCTAAGTGTATTAGTAATAACAATGATAATTTTCCCTATGAAATTCCAATTGGTTTTCATTTATATTTTCTTGCCATTGCTATTGAATAAAATAAGGGTAATGTATGTGGAGACTGCCAGAAGACTTTACATGACGTATTTTCATTTGAATTACACTTATTTTGTTTCATTCCTCAATCTTATTCACCACTTGGATTGAGATTGTATGAAAGAAACAACTTTCTATTCTTAATTATTTTGGGTATCATCCAACAGTCACATATTGCATTATGTACATAGAGAAACATAGAGAAGAAACATAGAGAAAGGAAGGTTGACTTTTAGATTTTTAGATTTTTAGACCTAGCAGTAGGAGCATGAAGTGGCTGGTCAGATATTATTTGGAGTTAAAAGCAGATAGGAACTGGGAAGGGGAAGGGGGCTTGGCTGTAAAATTCAAGGAATGCACCCTGAGACTCACAATGGGATCTAACTTCTAAAGAGTCTACAACATTACAGAGCAGTATTAACCCCTGTGAACCAAATGTTTTTAAATTCTTTATTATTATTAGTTATTCTTATTGTTTACAATTTATTCATCTTCTATCCCAGTGGGAGCTCTCTCCATCACCTCCTCCCAGCTCCAGCCTTCAACTCTCTCTCTCCCCTATCCCTCTTCCCTAGTCCAAGCCCATGGGTGAATTTTCACAGCCAAACAAGAAAAGACACTAATTTTAATAAAGTGATTTTTAAAGTTTTTGTTAAGAGCATTTTTAATTATACTGTCAATTGAATCTTTCATCAATCAGTATATAAAATATTTAGATATTTTAAAAATATTTGTTTTTGTTCTTCCAATTGTTTCAATGTTTTTTAATAATCAGCAAATGCATTCTACATTGATGAAATTTAATATGTGACAATATATAATCAATCTTAATTAAAGTTCCTTTACTTGCTCAACAAAATTCAGGTTGGGTCAGATTTTCTTGTAGTAACTTTGTCTTTGCATGTTCTTTGTTGTTCTATCGTTTCCTATTTCTTCAGCATATCAGCCAAACAGTAAAACTGTGAATTATTGAATAAATGCTCATGTATTTTTAGTGGATTTTATTCATAATTAATATAAAGTGATCCCTGAAAGATTTTTTTCTTTTTAATACATTTGTATTAAATTATAACACATTTACTGTTTTGGTTTTAAATTCTGTAATTTTCTAATGCATTGCATTTAACCTAAATTATATTATTACAAGTAATTGTGCCTCCTGGATTAAAGAAAAACTAAAACATAGTGGCTCTAAAATTAAAATTTTATTTTTTGCTGTATAAATCCAAAATATATTGGCTTTACTGTTGGATAGTATAACATCAGAGACCCAGATACTCAAGCATTTCCCATCTGTGACCTTTATTTTGCTCACCATGTAGCTGCCCCGTTTTCCTTGGGCATTGCCCAAGGAGCATTGCCATAATCAGATGATCAAAGGAATGACACTCAAATCTGAGAAATTTGAGAAAATTATTCTAGCTGTGTATAGAGTAAGGGAATTTTAGCTAATGCTTCATGACTGGTATAGAGGAATTTTTAATTAACTAATTTATTTATCGTTATTCAGTACAATTTATTCATTTTGTATCCCAGTTGTAGCCCCCACCCCAACCCATGTCTCATCCTAGTCCCATCTACCTCTTCTTCTTCCCCTATTCCCTTCCCCTACTCTACTGATAGGGGAGAAGCTGCCTCTCCTTCTATCTGACCCTAACCTATTGAGTCTGATGAGGGCTGGCTGCATCATCTTCCTTTGTGGCCTGGCAAGGCTGCACCCCACCTCCACCCCCCCCCGGGAGTTGACCAGAGACCCAGGCACTGTGTTCATGTCAGAGACAGCCCCTACCCCCAACACTAGAGAACCCACTTGAAAAGTGAGCAGCTTATGGGCTTCCTCTTAACAGGGGTTCTAGGTCCTCTCCATGCAAGGTCCTTGGTTAGAGTATCCATCTCTGCAGGGCCCCCTGAGCCCAGGTTCTTTTTATTTTATTTATTTTATTTTTTTATTTTTTGGCTCTGTTGTTCTTCTTGTGAAGGTCCTGTCCCTCCCAGGTCTTTCTAGCACCTGCCTCTTCCATAAGATTCCTGCCACTTTGCCCAAAGTTCGGCTATGAGTCTCAGCATTCCCTTTGGTACTCTGAGGGGTAGAGTCTTTCAGAAGGCCCCTGTCTAAGGCTCCTGTCCTGTTCTTTGTTTTCTCCTACATCTGATGTCTATCCTGTTTGCTGTTTTGAGTGAGATTTCAGCCTCTTTGTTGTTTGGCTTCCTTAGGACTATAGATTTTAGTATGTTTTTCCTATATTATTTGCTAATATCCACTTATAAGTGAGTGTGTCTTTCTGCTTCTGGGTTACGTCACTCAGGATCTTTTCTAGTTCCCTCCATTTGCCTGCAAATTTCATGATATCCTTGCTTTTAATTGCTGAGTAGTATTCCATTGTGTAAATGTACCACAATTTCTATATCCATTCTTTAGTTGAGGGATATCTAGGTTGTTTCCAGATTCTGGCTATTATGAATACATCTGCTATGGTAAAAGATCTGCACCAACCCTACGTCTCACAAAGGACCAATATCCAGAATATATAAAGAACTTACAAAGTTAAACAAAAACTGCCCTTACCTTGACTGCCGAAGGTATGCTGTTCATACTGGATAATCAGGACACTGGGACGTTGACTTCCTAATTTTTCAGAAATAAGATATCCAGTCCTTGAAATTTTTTGCTTCACAGATAAGTTTGTCAGATATTCTGGGCCTGAAGGCTGAAGATTGATACAGTGATACAGAGCAATCTTGATTCACTGACCGACCAGTTACCAGTCTCCGTCATTTCTCTAGCGTTGGAAACTTCTTGCAAGTTGTTTATCATCTAAGAAAATGTTTTAGATTGATAAATGCAAGTTATGATAAGAAAGCAGTTTATGTATAGAACTTTGGAATAACCAGGTTAAGAAAGATACTGGAATATACCTATTCAACAACAACTGAAAAAAAAAAAGATGAATAAAAGAGGTCATGAATTTTAATGAGAGTTGGTATATGAGAGTGATTGGAGACAGGGAAAAAAAAGAGGAAAGTGTTATAATTGAAATAGAAACACAGCTGGTTGCAGTGGTACATGCCTGTAATCCCAGCACTCCAGGAGGAAGACACAGAAAATCTCCCTCAGTTCGAAACCAGCCCTGTCAGCAATGCTAGTCCAAGATAGCCAAGGCTACATACAGAAACCCTATCTTGAAAAACAAAGCAAAACAAACGAACCAACAAAAAAATAACGTAAAATTAAAAAACACAACCAAAAACTATAAGGCATTCAGGTATCACATGTAATATATATGGGAAAAATCTGTCAAGTGCCAAAAGCATATGAAATAATTTAAACCTCCTAACAACACTGACATCCAGGACCTTTGTTAACCATGAGAAAGTGGTAATGCTTTGGAAAATTAAAGAAAACCTTTAAAACTATTTAAATATGACATAAATTCAGCATCCATATATAAGGAATAATTGAACATTGAGCTGAAACTTACCAGTTGTGAACATTCAGTTTCTCTGTGTCTGGATCTGAGATCCACTCCATGTTATGTGTCTGAGAAACCACGCATGGTGAGTTTGGCTAACCACTCAGGGCTAGGCATGTGTCAGGGCCTGGTGTGTGTTTCATAATGCTGCATAGGTAAGTCAACATATCATCAGACTGCCTTCTAAATATTTATCTATCATCAACTTTGGAGAATAAAAACGTATTATCAACAAATCCTATGATCAGTCATATACTAAGGAAACTGGTAATTTCTTGCAAAAGAAAAAGTCATACAGACCTCTAAACAAGGTTACAGAAGCCATTTACTCTAAATTACACATTTTAAAACTAGAAGAATTGGCCATTGATAAAGATTTATAAAAATTAAATATTTAGGAAAAGAAGATGGAATAGCTCTTCTACCACCTCCATTTTTAATTGTGCTGAATTTTAATAAAAAATAAAAAATAAAGCATACTTCAAAACCTCTTGTAAAACATAGAAGAAATTTACTTTATAAAGCTTGTTGTAGTACACATTGTCATAATATCAGAGAAAGACAAAGACATCACAAGAAAAGAAATCCCTGTGAAACCAATATTTCTTATGATCATAGATGAATAAATCATCAACACAATACTGTCAAATCAAATCCAAATCCAAATAAAATGACTGTACAGCTCCAGACTGGAATTTATCTCAGAAATGCAATCTTGTTCCTGCATACAAAAATGCTAATTAACTTAATATGCCATTTTAATAAAGGATAAATACTGCAGAATTGTTTCAGTTGATAAAGAAAAGGGATTAGGCAAAAATAAAAGGTTTACATGATCAAAACAGTCAGCAAACAAGAAATAAAATAGAACTTTTTCCATCTGTGAAAAAAACACACATGCCCTGTACTGGGGGAAGACTGCAAACATTCCTCTTAAGAGCAGGGATGAAGCAAGGACATCAATGTGTAACTTTTTTCTTCCTTTCCCTCTCACTTTGGTTGACCTCTGAAGGGGAAGTTCAAATCAGGGCATGTAGCTGTATATTTCTCATAGGGCTGAAGGAACAACCAGGGCTTTTTCAACTGTTGATGTGTTAGTGCAAAAGAAACTGTAGCAAACTGCACTGCAAAGAAATTCATCATCTATAGAGAATTCTTCCAGGATCAGTGGTAAGAAATAAAGCTTCTCTGGAATGAAAACACACTGATGTTTGCAGGTAACCTACTAAAGAATATCAGAGCACAGGTGAGCTGATAATTATTGTAGACAAATGAGACAAATGGATGTTGGCACACAGTTAGGACACTGGGTTGATAAAACTCAAGTAGCAAGTCCACAGAGAGTTTGGAGTCTGTTCACTACTTGGGACATGAGGCTTTGAATAATTAGAAAGTAGATGAGAAATTCCTGTCTGTTTGTTTTCCTTTACTCTTTTTTGTTTATTGTAATTTGTTTTGTTTCTTCATGGTTTTTCTGTGTAGCCCTGGCTGTCCTAGAACTCACTTTATAGATCAGGCTATACTTAACCTCATAGATGTACTAGCCACTGCCTGTTGAGTACTGGCATTAAAGGTGTGCAGCACCACTATCTGGCTTCTCCTCCTCCTTTTAAAATAAAAATTTGCTATGTAAATCTGGCTGGCCTTGTACTCACTATGTATCCCTAGCTTACAGAAATTCTGGTAATCTTTCTGTCTATACTTCCGGAGTGATAAGATTATACGAATGTATGATCGTATCCAACAAAACAACAGCAATAATGACATAAACTATATAAAACCTAGGTCATCCTTTTTTGTAGTGTCCCTCTTACAACACTCTATTAACAGAGCTTAATAATGATTTGTAGTACACGATAGCACAGATGATAAAGCTTTAAGGAGTACTACTGAGGTAGATTTAGCTAAATTAACATGAGACGGAAACAGAGATAATCATAATCCTTTGAAATACATAGCTCTTTAAAGCAGGAAAGATGTGATAAAGTTCCTAAATATATGAAAAATTAAACTCCTGTGGGACAGTAGGTAGAGCATTCATCTTTTGTACTCTTCTAAATAGTATACAGCTTTACTTATTTTCATGAGTGAAAACATTACAGAAGCCTCAGTATCCCTTCATTTTCAATTAGGAGTTTGGAGTCATTGATAGCACTGAAAAAGAGGCTACCCAGCCCATAGCAGCCAGAGGCAGAAGGGATATTCTGTATGGCTAATTGTGGCAGTATGGACCACACACTTCAACACTACTTCCAATGGCAGGAAGGGCTATACATCAACAGGGCTTCTAACAGCAGCAGATAACAGATATCAATATGGCCTCACATTGGCAGCACAGACCAGACCTTACTTAACATGGCCTTCAGTGGTAGTATGGACCACAGCTATCTACAGAGCAAGCTGTGCCATGTTCCCACTCTCACCCCACCCTCCAAATAAACAAAAAAAAAAAAAAACACCTGAGTCCAGACAGCAAGTCATTGAAGAGATTCCTTAAACGCTGTGATAAGGATTGATCATCTTACCCTGGGTCCTCCTTCTTATTTAGCTTCTTTACGAGAAGCTAGAAACAGGACAGGAGCCTACCATAGAGGACCTCTGAAAGACTCTACCTAGCAGTGCATCAAAGAAGATGCTGACACTCATGGCCAAACTTGGAGCAGAGTGCAGGAAATCGTATGAAAGAAGAGAGAGTTAGTAAATCTTGGAGAGGACCAAATATATCTGAGCACAGGGGCTTGTCTGAGACTGTTTCTCCAACCAAGGACCATGTATGGATATAACCTAGAACCTTTGCTCAGATGGAGCCCATGGCAGCTCAGTCTACAAGTGAGTGCCCTAGTAAGGGGAACAGGGATTGTCTCTGACATGAACTCAGTGGCTGGCTCTTTGACTTCCCCAACCCCCATGGGAGGAGCAGCCTAGCTAAGCCACAGAGGAGGACATTGTAGCCAGTTCTGGTGAGACCTGATAAGCTAGGGACAGATGGAAGGGGAGGAGGACCTCCAATTTCAGTGGCCTTAGAGAGGGGCAGGAAGGACATGAGGGAGGAAGGGTGGGATTTGGAGGGAGCTACAGCTGGGATACAAAGTAAATAAACTGTAATTAATATAAAAAATAAAAATTTAATTATAAAAGAGCTGTGATAAAAATGCTAAGCCATACCTCTCACAGTTGATGGCTTTTGGCAGGGATGGGGACTCGATTATCTTTAAAGGATTGGCTGCTGTGGGAGAGCTCCAGGGTGGAAGGGTGAACCTGGAAGAAAAGGAAAGTGTGATCAGGGTACACAAAA
>CM053763.1:36806784-36825920 GCA_028658305.1 Pachyuromys duprasi
TTGGCTTCTTTGTCAAAAATCAAGTTTCCGTAGGTGTGTGGGTTCATTTCTGGGTCTTCTATTCGGTTCCATTGATCCACTATTCTGTTTCTATGCCAATACCATGCAGTTTTTATTACTATTGCTCTGTAGTACAGCTTGAGGTCAAGGATGGAGATACCTCCAGATGATCTGTTGTTGTACAGGATTGTTTTGGAGATTCTGGGCTTTTTGTTTCTCCATAGCAAGTTGAGAATTTTTTTTTCAAGGTCTGTGAAGAATTATGTATGTATTTTTTTTTATTAACATTTCGTGAAGGTCTATTTTATTAGATACTAGAATGGCTACTCCAGTTCGCTACTTGGTGTGTTTCTTGTATGAAACAGACTGATGGATTCTGTCTTTGCATCCATTCTGTTATCCTATGTCTTACTTATTGGGGGGTCAAGTCATTGATGTTGAGAGATAATAATTACCAGTGTCTATTAATTTCTGTTATTTAATGATGGCGGTGGTAGAGTGTGTGTGGCATGTATTTGCTTCCCTTCTTGTAGTTTTGCTAATGTGGCCTTATTTATTTTCTGTTTTTCAGGGTATAGTTAACCATCTCTGTTTGGAGTTCTTCCTTTTGTATCTTCTATAGGGCAGAATTTGTGGATACATACTGTTTAAATTTGTTTTTGTAATGGAATATTTTGTTTTCTTCCTCTACGATGATTATAAGGTTCTCTAGGCTGACGTCTATGGTCTCTTACTGTTTCTTAAATATTTGCCCAGTTTCTGGTAAGAAGTCAGGTATAATTCTGATTGATCTGCTTTCATATGTAAGCTGGCCTTTTTTCCCTTGCAGTTCTTAATAGTCTTTCCTTGTTCTGTACATTCAATGTTTTGACTATTATGTGGATGGAGGATTTTTTTTTTCTGCTCCAATCTATTTGGTGTTCTTGTATGTTTAAAGGCATCTCATTCTTTTGGTCCAGGAAATTTTCTTGTTTGATTTTGTTGAAAATATCTGGCCTATTTCTATTATTCCTAGGTTTGATCTTATCATAGTGTCCAAGACTTCTTGGATCCTTTGTGTCAGGATCTTAATTTGATTTAACATTTTTCTTTGACTGATGTATTGGTTTCTTCACTTTTATTATCTATATCTGAGATTCCCTCTTCTATCTCTTCTATTATTTTTTACATTTTTATTTTATATTAATCACAGGTTATGGACTTTGTATCCCAACCATAGCCCCCTCCCGCATTCCCTCCCTATTCCCCCCATCCTTCCCTTATCTCCTCCCTGCCCCTTTCCAAGTCCACTGATAGGGGAGGATCTCCTCCCCTTCCATCTAACTCTAGCTTATCAGGTCTCTTCAGGACCGGCTGCAATGTCCTCTTCTGTGGCCTAGCAAGGCTGCTACCTCAGGGGTGGGAGGGTGGAAGAGCCAGCCATTGAGTTCATGACAGAAATAGTCCCTGTTCCCCTTACTACGGTACCCACTTGGATATTGAGCTACCATTTGCTACATTCAAGCAGGGATTCTGGGTTACATTCATACATGATCCTTGGTTGGAGAAACAGTCTCATAAAAGAACCCTGTGCCCTGATATATTTGATCTTGCGGAGCTCCTGTCCTCTCCAGGTCATACTAACTCCTCCTTCTTTCATATGATTCCCTACACTCTGCCAAAGGTTTGTTTATGTGTCTTAACATTTCCTTTGATACACTGCTAGGAAGGGTCTTTCTGAGGCCCTCTGTGGTAAGCTCTTGTCTTGCTACTTGTTTTCTTCTACATCCAATGTCCATCCCATTTGTCTTTTAAGTGAGGATTAAGATGCTCAAGTACACAACAAGAACATTTGTTCAACTATGTTCGTAGCTGCTTTATTCGTAATAGCCAGAACCTGGAAACAATCCAGATGTCCCTCAGTTGAGGAATGGATACAGAATTTATGGTACTTTTACACAATGGAATACTACTCAGCAATTAAAAAGGAGGAAATCATGAAATTTTCAGGTAAATGGTGGGACCTGGAAACAATCATTCTGAATGATGTATCCCAAAAGCAGAAAGACACACATGGTATATACTCACTTATGTAGACCTATAAGATAGGATAAACATACTGAAATCTGTTGTGTTTTATTGGTAATGTTTATGTCTATAACACCTACTCTCTTCTATCTCCATGATTGCCTCAGATTGTGGGTTTTTGTTTTAAATTCTTCCTATTTCCTTTTTTAAGTCTTTAACAGTTTTATTCATTTTCTTATTCATTCCTGATTGATTATATTTTCCTGTGTTTCTATAAGGTATTTACTCAACATATTCGCCTTTTATTGTATTTTCTTATATTTCTTTGATGGATTTATTTTATTCCCTTAAGGCTTCTACCATTTTTATGACCTCAGATTTAATATAATTTTCTTGTTCTTCAGATATGATAGTATCTACAGGTATGAGAGCTGGTTTCCAGTGGTGTCATATGAACCTGGGTTTTGTTGCTTGTTTTCTTACACTGACCTCTAGCCATCTGCTTGTCTCCAGTGTAAGCATCTCTGTGTTTCCTCTGCTGACTGTGTCTCATATGGGTCAGGCAGATAATGAGTATATAGAGAGGGCTCTAAGCTTAATGCTGTTCAGGTCCCTGACAGGTCTCCTTGGTGCAGCAGAGGATGTGGGTCAGAGCTTGTGTACAGCTTACCTCTACTGGCTGTGTCACTGGTGGGCTAGGCAGGTCAGGAGTCAGCAATGGAGTTAGCTGAATATTCTATTCTGTTTTTATTTGACTCTATTTCTTCAGTTTTCTTTGTCCTATTTTGTTGTGTTTGGTTTTGTTTCTATTATTATTATGTTCCCTTTTTATATTATTGTATTAGTATCCTTTAGAAGCCCATTTGGTTTATAATGTGTGCCAGAACAGGGTCAAGAAGGACGAAGAGGTGGGGAGGATTTGTTGAAGTAGAGGAAGGCAAATTTGTAATCAGAATACATTATGTACAAAAAAAAAAATTCCCGAAAACAATGATCTTAAAATGTTACTTCAAAAATTTATAAATTATAAATTGGGAAAATAAGGTTCTCTATCATATTGCTTTTCTCTTTGAATTTTTTCAAAGGTTTTCTCTTCATCACAGGTTTGAAAAATTATAATAAAGTATGTTGCACTTTCATGAGAATATTTTTTCATATGTCCAATTTGAAGTTTGTTTTTATTAACCTTTTAGAGAATTTAATTCTTGGTAAAATGTAGACTCCTCCAGGAAGCTATGTCCGTTCTCTAGAAACCAATGATCCCTTGTTTTATGAAGTATCATTCTTATTATGACTCTCATCCTGAAAAATCTCATCCATACTGATAGTTCTTTACTGCCTCTCAAGGAGTCCTTTCTTTTGTTGTCTGATATCTAACTCTCTGGGTACCAAAATGCTTCACTCATTTACACTTAGATATTTTGCTCATTTGGAGAAACAATTGTCTCCCATATTTCATCTTGATTTAAAAGAAAATATCAAGTTGTTTTATTATACACACACACACACACACACACACACACACATATATATATATATATATATATATATAACAAAAAGGGTTTTTTTATTTCAATCTCTGAAAAAGTGACAAAGGTTCTGAGTCTATAAAGACAGGAAAATGTATATTAGGAAAGTTACGTTAGTTAAAATTTCAGCTACGTAGAACTAATTTTTAAAAAGAGAAAGGAGAAGACTACCTCTCTAAAAATCTGAATACAGAAAAAATAAAACTTAATGCTTTCCTTTACTTAAAATACCATGTATACTATTTCAATGGGGTAAATATTAGGTTTATTCATTGAATAATGTATCAGTACAAGTCATTTTGCAATTGAAAGACAGAGGTTAATTACATTTTTCATTGTTTGCAATGTTGATGAACTCTCTCAATTATATCAGAAGCAAAATTAACTACAAACACCCACACAAATGTATCCAGCAAAATTTGATTCCATTTACTGTTAAATATCATATGCGTTTGTAGTTGAAACAATAGGAAATAACAGTTCATTACTGTTGACAGACATATTATATATAAATTTCCAGATTACTTATAATGGAGAAAGTCTATGCAGCTAGTCCTGATGATACCTGTTAGGCTAGGGTCAGAGGTAAGGGGAGGAGGATCTCCCCTATTAGTGGACTTGGGAAGGGTCAGGGTCGTGGGAAGAGAAGAAGGAGGGAGAGCAGGCTTGAGAGGGAATACTGGAAGGGGCTAGAGCTGGAATATAAAGTGAATAAAGTGTAATTAATAAAAATGTAATTTTAAAAAAAGCAAAAAAGAAGAAAAAGTGGAGAAAGGCCTTGAACTCACTAGCATGGGAGACAACTTCTTGCACAGAACACCAACAGCACAGGCTCTAAGATCAAAATTCAACAAATGGGACCTCATGAAACTGAAAAGCATCTGTAAAGCAAAGTACACTGTCGTTAAAACAAAACGACTGCCTACAGATTGAGAAAGGATTTCATCAACTCTATATCTGACAGAGAGCTAATGTCCAGAATATATAAAGAAATCAAGAATTTAAAAAGCAACAAACCAAGTAATTCAATTAAAAAATGGAGTACAGAGCTAAACAGAGATTTCTCAATAGAGGAATATCAAATGGCAGATAGACACTTAAAGAAATGCTTATCATCCTTTGTCATCACAGGGGAATGCACATCAAAATGACCCTAAGATTTTACCTTACACCCATCAGAATGGCTCAGATCAAACACTCAAGTAGAATGCTGGAGATGATGTGCAAAAAGGGGAACCCTCCTCCGTTGCTGGTGGGAATGTAAACTTGTACAACCACTGTAGAAATCAATCTGGTGCTTTCTCAGACAATTAGGAATAGTGCTATATTCTCAAGTATGCAACAAAGACATGTGCTCAACCATGTTCATAGCAGCTCTATTCATAATAGCCAGAAGGTGGATACAACCTAGATGTCCTGCTTTCATTTTGCCTTCAGGTTTTTGCATTGTGTTCCAGCTCTGACTTCCTTTTATGATATACTGTGATGTGGAACTATAAAGTGAAATAAACCCTTTTCTCTGTAGGTTGTTTTGATCAGAATTCTTATCACAATAGAAATTAACAAGGACAACTACATAAATACAAAATTACTCTTTAGTGTTGGGTTTTCTGTAAGTTATTCTTTCTCTCAGAAAACCTGCCAAAATTCCTCAGAGTAATTTATAAAAGTTTGTCTTTTATTCCATGCATTGCTACACATTTTAAGAATCTATTCATATAAACAAGTAAAAAGTCCTCTTTCTTCTCTTTAGATGCTAGTTGTCACATTATAAAAGAGAATCACAAATTAATGTCTATTTTTCAAATTTTAAGAAGATATATTTTCAGTATTAACAAATATTTACTTGTATAACGTCATGAGACTATCTTAAAAAAACAAGTATAAAGTAAAGCAAAACCTTATGCTGTACATTGATATGCTAAACTTATTTAATGCTATATTGAAGGGCTTAGTGTGCCCAGGAAGGGTCAGGGATAATACCATGGTTAGGAGATGCTTCCCTCTAAAGCCTTGGGTTTGACAACAAGAAGAGCATGTAGAGACCACCCACATGCAGAAAATTTTCACATATTTTCTCCATAGCATTAAAACCATCACATGGAAACATGGTATTTTTTACACCTACCTAGTAAGCTATTAGTTATTTTTATATTAGTGAAAGATTAATTTTAAGAAACAGAAAATGACAAAGAGAAAGAAGCACAGAAAGCAGTTTGTGTTCTGTGCTTGTCCACTGAGCAGACTAATCCGATAAACTACTGTAAATAATGTTTTCCTAACTTTCTTTTGTTATTGTTGTTTTGAAGTCACTAAATTGCTCATGTATTGTGTTAAATTTTACTTTGTGAAAATATTTAGTAGCTTCATACAAAACTAAAATATTAATGATTAAAATAACAAATTCATAATTTCTCTGAAAACAATTCAAATCAATTTAAAATCTCTAAAATTTATGAATTGTGATTATTTTAAAATAAGTTCACTGATTTTTATGACAAAATATGGATCATAATACTCTGTCTTTTATTTATCAATATTTACTTATTAAATGAGGATAAGATGTTTTAAATCATTTATAATATGCATAAGGTACTGGAATTGGAAAATGGCACTTTCAAGATTAAATAGCATGATACACATTTTTCTTCCACAGGCCTCAATATTTTCCTCACAGGAAAGCACTCTTTCTCCTAGCTGCAGGAATATCTATCTAGCCATGGAGGCCTGTAGGTTAGCCTACATAATCAGAAACTGTAGCCTTATATACAGGAAAGAAAGGAATTGGAAGGAGATCCAAGACACACACCACACATCGTATCTGAGGCGCACAGGATCCAATACTCCAAAACTGGTGAGTGGAGGGGCACCTGAAGCCAGAACATCGACATTGAGGTTTCCTGGGAGAGAGGGTCAACCCATGAGCTGAGACCATTTGGATCCACATCACATGCAGAAGTCTCCTGGGTCTGAGAGTGGCGAATATTCAACTCCCCTGCACTTCCTCCTAATGAGCCTTCCTCCTCCCTCCTTCCTGTAAGCAGCCCACAGTCTCTGCTGCTCCAAGCCAGGCTCAGTAACTCAAACAGCTGAATCTTGCCTCCCAGTTCAGCATTGGCAGGCAGATGTACAGGCCTCCAAGATCTGCTGTACAGGCTCTTCAGGGCCACCCAGCGGACCTCTGTGCTGGCCTCCCAGTTCTGTGGCAGCTGTGGGCAGCTGTGCAGGTCTGACAGTGGGCCTCTGTACCAGCCTCCCAGATCTGCAGTGGTGGCATCTTGGTAGCAGCTAGTCCTAACAGGAGCCTTCATGCTCCATGACTGAGACAACGGAAGTGGCTACCCTAAGAAAGGGTCTCTCTGCCCAGCAAACAGACAGTAGAGACAGACCACTGAGCTGATGGATCTCCTATACTCTCATTTGTCCCTGAAGGCACAAATCTGAGCGTAAAGAACAGGGGATCCCATGTGCTTTCTGGTTAGACTTGCTAGTGAGTAAATGCATGCAGAGCCACGGAAGCAGGGACCCTCTACCATAGCAGCCAGACATCAGATCCCCTGCACCCACACACCCAATGTGCGCAATTGGATTATTGGAGCAGCGTTCTCAACATTGAAGATTCTGTTCTGTGGGTCTACCAGTGGAGTCCAGGCAAAAAATTCCTGGAGCCCAGACATATCTGAATACCAGAAGGACAGTACAACAGGCTTATAGGACATTGAGGTAGTCAGAAAACTTGCACATGAACATCGCACCCACGAACAGCTCCAGCATCCGCACTACTTCCTGTGCTTAAACTCCACATCCAGGATCTAACTGTTCTAGCATCCTGTCATTCTAGGCACACTTTCACATGGATGACAGCGCTTATTTGTCCGCACTTTTGCACCTGCACCTGCAATTTTCCTCCCTTAGCTACAGCTGAAACACCAACACACACTCTCAAACCGGTGGACCTCTCTCATCTTCCTGAAGAATAATCCAGACACCAGAGAAAGATGGACCCAGTCTGAAGTACAGACTCCAGAAACAAACAGCAAAGGTTACTGATAAGAAGATGGCCAGACGTAGGCATAAGAACACATCCAGCAAAAATCAGGTCATTATGGCTTCACCAGCAACCCCCAAAATCAATAGATATTTTAATTCATTGGAAACACAAGAACATGATTTTAAAGCTGTGCTTATCCAGTTATTAGAGGCACATAAAGAGGAAATGAATGAATCTGCCAAATAAATAGCCACACAAATGGAGGCAAATAATGAGGAAATGAATAAAGCTCTCAAAGAAACGCAGTAAAATACAGACAAACACATAGAGACATGGGTAGAGACGTGTAGAGAGGAAACAAACAAAGCTCTCTAGAAATACAAGCAACTACAGCCAAACAAATAGAGGCACAAATAGAAGCACAATCACTGGCATATAGAGAGGAAATGAACAAAAAAATAAAGCCCATCATAGAAAAGACAGGAATCTAAATTCAAACAGATGAAGGAAATGGTGCAATACATGAAAACAGAATTAGAATCAATAAAGAAAATACAAACAGGGAAAACACTGGAGCTGGAGAACTTAGAGAAAAGATCAGTAATCACAAAGTTAAGCATCACAAGTAGAATACAAGAGATGGAAGAGAGAATCTCAGTAATGAGGATACACTTGCAGAAATTGATATGTCTCTCAAAGAAAAAAAAAGCAGAAAAGTTCCAAACACAAAGCATCCAAGAAATCAAGGACACCATGTAAAGAAGAAATCTAAGAATAATAGGAATAGAAGAAAAAGAAGATTCCAGGCTCCAATGTCCAGAAATTACTTCCAAGAAAATCATAGAAGAAAAATTTCCCAACTTAAAGAAAGAGATGTCCGTACACATACAAGAGGCCTACAGAACACCAAATGGACTAGACCAGAAAAGAAACACACCACGCCACATCATAGTCAAAATACTATATCTACAGAACAAAGAAAAAATATTAAAAGCAACAAGGGAAAAAGACCAAGTAACACATAAAATTAGACCTAGCAGAATCACACTGGGCTTCTCAAACTATGAAAGCCAGGAGGGCCTGGGCATATGTCAAGCAGACTCTAAGGGACCACAGATGCCAACCCAGACTACTATATGCAGCAAAGTTTACAATCAACATAGATGGAGGAAACAAAATATTCCATGACAAAACTAAACTTAAACAATATCTACACAGCTACCCAGCCCTATAGGAGATACTAGAAGGAAGACTCCAATTCAATGAAAACAACTACACCTAAGGAAACACAGGATATAAATAACTTCACAATAAAAATTAAAAGAAAGCAAGCATTGAAACACAGTAACACCATCAACTCCACAACAAAAGGAACTAACATTTATTGGTCACTATTATCTATGAACATCAATGGACTCAACTCTCCAATAAGAAAACACTGACTAACAGAATGGGTGCGGAAAAAGGACCCAACATTCAATTGCATCCAAGAAACACACCTCTGCAACAAGGATAAACAGTACCTCGGAGTAAAGGGCTGGAAAAAAGCAAATGGATCCAGAAAATAAGTTGGGGTAGCTATCCTAATATCTAATAAAATAGATTTTCAACAAAAATTAATCAAGAAAGATGAGGAGAGGCAATTCATTCTTATCAAAGGAAAAATCCACAGGAGAACATCACAATTAGGAAAATTTATGCCCCAAACACAAGAGTACCTATACTTGTTAAAAAATTATTAAAGCTTAAATCACATATCAATACCAAAAGCTTAATAGTGGGAAACTTCAACCCTACACTCTTACCAAGGGACAGATCGTCTAGACAGAAGGCAAATAGGGAAATAATGAGACTTACAGAGGTCCTAAATCAAATGGACCAAATAGATGTCTACAGAACTTTTCACCCAAACACAAAAGTGCATACTCAAAAAAACAAAAAACAAAAAACAAAAACAAAAACAGAAGTCCTCCTATATACCAAGGACAAAAGGGCCAAGAAAGAAATGAGGGAAACAACACCCCTAAAAATAGTCACTAACTGGGGCCCATGATAGCTCGGTGTAGGAGACTGAAGACCCTATTCAGGGAAACAGGGACTGTTTCAGTCATGATCTTGATGGCTGACTCTTTGACCCTCCCCCATACAAGCTGGGGAGTGACAGACTAGCTAGATCCCAGGGGAGGACATTGCAGCCAGCCCTGAGGAGTCAGGATAAGCTGGGGTTGGATGGAAGGGAAGGAGGTCCTCCCCTGTTGGTGGACTTGGAAGGGGCGGGGAGGAGGGAGATGAGGGAGGGAGTGGGAGGGTAGGAGGGACTGAGGGAGGGGGCTACCCCTGGGATTCAAAGTACCTAACCTGTGATTGAGATAAAAATAAATAAATTAAAAAAAATAGTCACTAATAATATAAAGTACCTTGGTGTGACTCTAACCAAGAAAGTGAAAGACCTGTTTGAAAAAAAAAAAAAAAACTCCAAGTTTCTGAAGAAAGAAATTGAAGAAGATATCAGAAGGTGGAAAGACCTCCCATGCTCAAAAATTGGTAGGATTAACATAGTGAAAGTGGCCATTCTGCTAAAAGCAATCTACAGATTCAATCCAATTTCCATCGAAATACCAACACAATTCTTTACTGAGAATGAAAGAACAATTCTCAACTTCATATGGAAAAACAAAATACCCAGAATTGCCAAAACAAACCTGTACCACAACAGAATAGTCTGGAGGAATCTCTGTCCTTTATCTCAATCTGTACTACAGAGCAATAGTAATAAAATCTCAATGGTATTGGCATAGAAACAGAACAGTGGATCAATGGATTCCAATAGAAGACCCAGAAACAAACCCACACACCAATAGATACTTGATTTTTGACAAAGAAGCTAAAATCATTCAATGGAAAAAGGACAGCATCTTCAACAAATGGTGCTGGTTTAACTGGATGTCTACATGTAGAAAAACACAATTAGATCCATATTTATCATTCTGCACAAAATTAAAGTCCAAGTGGATGAAACAACTCAACATCAAACCAGACACACTAAATCTCTTAGAAGAAAAAATGGGGAGGAGCCTAGAACTCATCAGCATAGGAGAGAGCTTCCTGAACCGAACACCAACAGCTCAGTCTCTAAGATCAACAATCAATAAATGAGACCTCACGAAACTGAAAAGCTTTTGAAAAGCAAAAGACACTGTCATCAGAACAAATCAACAGCTTACAGACTGGAAAAGGATCTTCACCAACCCAATATCTGACAGAGGGCTAATTTCCAGAATTTATAAAGAACTCAAGGAGTTAAATAACAACGAATCAGACAATGTAATTAAAAATGGGGTACAGAGCTAAACAGAGAATTCTCAATAGTGAATATTGAATGCAGAGAAACACAATGGAATACTACTCAGCGATTGAAAACAAGGAAAGCATGAAATTTGCGAGCAATGGTGGGATCTAGAAAAGATCATCCTGAGTGAAGCATCCCAGAAGCAGAAAGACTCACACAATATTTACTCATTTATAAGTGGATATTTGACATATAATATAGGATAAACATACTAAAATCTTTACACCTGATGAAGCTATCAAAGAAGGAGGACTCTGGGTAAGATGTTCAATCCTCACTCAGAAAGGTAAATGTGATGGACATTGGAAGAGGGAGAAAAGAGGAAACAGGACAGGAGCCCACCACAGAGAGCCTCTGAAAGACTGTACCCAAAGCAGATGCTGAGGCTCATAACCAAACTTTGGAGAGAGTGCAGAGAATCTTAAGAAAGAAGAGGGGGAGATAGAAAGACCTGGAAGGAATAGGAATTCCATACGGATAGCAACAGAACCGATATATATATAAAACCAAGGACCATTCATGGAGATAACCTAGAACCCCTGCTCAGATGTAGCTCATGGCAGCTCAGTATCTGAGTGGGTTCCCTAGTAAGAGGAACATGGGCTGTCTCTGACATGAACTCAGTGCTGGCTCTCTGATCACCCAGCCCTGAGGGGAAGAGCAACCTTACCAGGCCACAGAGGAGGACAATGTAGTCAGTCCTGATGATACCTGATAGGCTAGGTTCAGTTGGAAGGGGAGGAGGACCTCTCCTTTCAGTGGATTCAGAGAGGGGCATGGGAGGAGATGAGGCAAGGAGGGTAGGATTGGAAGGAATAAAGGAGGGAACTACAGCTGGGATACACAATGAATAAACTGTAATTAATATTAAACATAAAAAAGAAAGGAATTGGACCCGAAGCCTGATTTTTTCCTATAGCCATGCTGGACTGCTATCTTAAAGCAACAGGTGCAGTACACAACTTGTAGGTTTATGCTAAGCTTGAGTTTGGACTCTGCAACTGCTTTTCTCAACCTCTGTATGCAAAATAAAACTCTTCTACTGAATGTTTGTCCTTCTATGATATTAAATTTCAGTCATGCAATAAATAAATAAATAATACTTTGGGTTTGAAAAAACATGTTTATTTTCCTAATGTATTTGTCTGACTAGCACATCTGCCAATATGAACCTTGTATTATTTCCCGTGGACTCATAAAGCAATGATTAAATTCATTTTCATTATGATTAATATTTTAAGGACTTATAGATGTGGACAGGGGAACTCTCATAAGATTACTTCCCTACATGAAAAGCTAAAGATAATCAATGGCTGCTGATAGTGTAAGTCTTCTAGAGGGATGAGCCCTATGATAGGTTATCCAATCCTACTTAGGATGGTCAGCTGTAAATCCATATTCATGAGCAACACTAAGGGGACTCATTATGGTGTGTGTGTGTCTAAAACAATAAAAGATAAGTTAGTAGTGGAAATATAGAAGGATATCAATGGAGAATAAAAAGGCGGAAATTATGCAAATACAGTATTCATGTATGAAATATTTTTAAAAAACCAAATTTAATTAAAATATTACATAGTTTTATCTATTATGTAAGATTGTTATGAGCAGAAGAGTGTGAATATAAATGAATAAGAACACTAACACAACAGAGTTTAAAAGATTTTTATAGAAAAAGCCTTCTCAATCAGTACTACTACTGAGAAGACAGGAAAGTAAGTCAAGGAGTCAAAGGGCAATTGGTTTCAGCACTGAAAATCTTCACATAATGATGAACATACTATGTAAACATTTAACTTACAAAACTTTAAAACAATGTTACCTAGTCAATAGAAACCATAATAACTGAACAGCTTTTTCTCCTGCTTGTTCAATTTTGAAAAATAACAAGAAAGTATGAATAAGGTACACTCTGCTGAACTGTAACAAACACACATAGTAACCACTACACAGAGTGAAACAACAAACTAGTGCTAGGGAATACATAGACACAATCTGTGTCTCCTTTGGTCCCCAAAAGAGCAGCCAGTTCACAGATGTAACTTAAAAACTGTTCTGAAAGAATCATGGCTTGTTAGAGACCTGGGACATTGAAACACATTTTTCGGTTATATTTTCTTTATCAGAGAGAATGGAAGCTCAGAAACCCAAATTTATGCAGTTGTGCTACTCTAAATTATTTCTCACAAAGGTTTCGCTCCAGTCCTCAGAGACATTTGAACAAACAAATGGTAAAAACAAGAATGGTAATAAAGATTCCTGCGTTAGTGCACTATAAATACTGAAGCTATGTTTCCAAATGTGACAAGAAATATTACGAGCAATTGCAGATGCATAAATGAAGCAACTGTAAAACTCTTTTCTCAGCGGCGTCAATAAAAAAAGAGACTTTTATAAAGAACTACAAAATAATTTCTTTATCCAAAAGCTCTGAAGCAGTTATTAAACCAGCTGTTTGCAAGAGTACACAAATCTGCTAAGTTGCAGTTGGGTAACTGTTAAATGCTAAAGCAGTGAGTGATCAACGCCTGGCAGATGGTCTGGGAATGGGTGAGGAAATGGCAGTGTTAATACCGCCAGGCTGAGATGTTCATTTGTGCTGTGGTATGTGCAGACGGGGTGAATAATGAAGGTTCTGTAATAATTGTGTAAATCCCAACATTATTAAATCGATTCAGCTGGGGTTTCTTAATATATGTGAAGCACTTGATGTACTCAGAGAAATACCTCCTCTTTGGCTAAAGCTGTTCTCATTAACTCATACTGCTTTATTTGCAGTGACCTCAGTGTTCCTGTTAAGTAATGAGTGGAATAAGAATTAGAAACCCACTTTCGATCTCAGTATTAGGAAGGAGGGAAAAACGTTAAGAAAGGTGTCAAAGCCACAGCATTGCAGTAGATTGGCCCACTGTGTTAATTTACCTATCAGGTTCAGTTAGTGCTCACTTTAGACTATTTAAGAGTTTATAATTAGACTTGTTCTTTAGGGGTTTGAGAAAGTTGTCTTTCTTAGTCAATGTTTATTTAAGCAGAAAGGAAAATCATATTCCTACATCTTTTAGGTTTTAGTTTAACTTGGCTTTACCAGGATTTTTAATTGTTTTTGCTTTGCCATCATACAACACCCCTAAGTCTTGGAGCAAACACTCTGGGAAAGGACTAGGTGTGTGTGTGTGTGTGTGTGTGTGTGTGTGCGTGTGCGTGTGCGTGCTTGTGTGCGTGTGTGTGTGTGTGTAAGAGGACGGGGATCAGAAGCAGATTTTCTCAAATTTGACAATGTTGATAAATCAGCTGGATGCTGCAGTATAAAATATTTTCAAATGTCCCTTGGTCTGGTTTGCTAGATGTCTTTAGCAGCTGCTTTTCACTTATTCCTACATCTTTAATAGTCTCTAACAAATATGTATTCAGATATTAGTAATGTCTGAGAAACAAGAACCTACCAGCTCCATTTCTGTCTACTTAGGCGAGTGGATAATCTAAGAGAGATCCTGCCTTCCTTTCTTCTTCCTTTCCTTTCATCCTTACATCCTTCCTTCCTTTCTTCCTCCATCTCTCCCGTCTCCCCCCCTTTATGTTTCGAAGGAAGTGAATATTTTATTGAACTTTCTTTGAAATGAATGTATTGATAGGTAGATATCCACCTCAGTCTATAAGGTAACCAAGTTTGTGAGCCAATTATATGAACTCTTTAATGTTGTAAAATGATCAGGAACTATTTAAAATGAAACAGAAATAACTGTCAAACTGTGTTATGTATTTTTCAAAATATTTTTCAAGACAGTAACCTACCAAAAAAATTTTTTAAAGAGTGAAGTCAATTATACTACACATATCTCCATAACTGAAGATTCATCTTCTACATAAGCACATTAAAGAAGCTAAATGTCTTCAGTTTAAAAAAATAATTGCCCATGAAGTTCTTGAAATGTGTATGTGCTCACACACACACATGCGTGATCAATTACACATACGTGTATAACTGTATTTATGGATTGTTGAATACTTCTATAATTCATTACATTTTTAAGAAGACGTTCTTCAAAATCTTTTAAATAAAGTGAGTTACCAATGTCTAGAGGATTTAAGAACCTTTTCAGAAATCAGCCTGCTGATATTATACCATCTTTTTGCCTTAGGGTTGTATAAATGTTCAGTATAAAGTATGTGAAATTAAAAAATCAATACTGTAGGACATGGTGGCACAAACTTGTAATCTCAGCACACTGGGAGGCAAAGACAGTCAGATTGCTGTAAATTCAAGGCTAGATTGGTCTACAAAGCAAGCTTAGAACAGCCAAGGCTACACATAGAAACCCTCTTTCAGAGAGAGAGAGAACAACAACAAAAACAATATCCCAGTATTTATGGATACTTAATTATACTGGGTCTGCACTTCACCACTGAACACAGGAGTTTCATGTACCCTTTTCTTCCATTATTTTTTGTGAATTACTGAAATAATTAACACAAATAACTTTAATGAAGGGAATAATTATAATAATAGACAATGTTAATCATAACCTATCTTTACACAAAAAGTCAATGTCACTATAACCTAAACATTAATTTTAAAGCTTCATATACCGTCAGGAATATAGTATGCATTTGAGCAGACATAATTAGACTAAATACTCAAGACTTCCATGAGTAGAAATAGTAGATAAATAATAGCATTTAAAACAATTATTAAAACCTAAAAGTTATGAAAAAATCATAACAAAACCACAATACCTGGTTATTAGAGAGGCTTTTTAATTAAATTGGTGCCGAGGTCTCTAGAAAACAAAATTCATACATTTTATCTTTACAATAGTGCTATAATTAAAGCATATTTGTATAATTGGCTATATCAGTGTATGCTGTTTTCATATTTAGTATCAAGTTATTCATTATTTGATATTAGCTATAGCAAATTATTAAAAAATGTATTAAACAACAGAGATTCCCAAGGTCAAAATTTTATTATAACTATTTGAACTCCTAGAATTGCTCAAGAACATTACCTAAATTTCCAGCAAAAGAGGTAGTTCAGTTAAGGAACATTTGTTAACATATTCTACAGAGCCAAAGCATATGATTTTTTAAGTTCTTTTTAATTTTTTATTAATTACAGTTTATTCACTTTGTATCCCAGCTGTAGCCCCATCCCTCATCCCCTCCCAATCTCACTCTCTTTCTCCATCTACTCCGCTCATACCTCTCCACCAGTTCACTGATAGGTGTGATCCTCCTTCCCTTCTATCTGACCCTCTTCTATCATATCTCCTCAGGACTGGCTGCATTGTTTTCTTCTGTGGACTACCAAGGCTACTCTCCCCTCAGGGGGAGATGATCAAAGAGCCAGCCACTGAGTTCATGTCAGAGACAGCCCCTATTCCCCTTACTAGGGCACCCACTGGAGACTGAGCTGCCATGGGCTATATCTGTACAGGGTTTCTAGGTTGTACCCATGCATGGTCCTTATTTGGAGGATCAGTCTCAGAAAAGATCCCTGTGCCCAGATTTTTTTTTTTTGGCTCTGTTGTCCTCCTTGTGGAGCTCCTGTCCCCTTCAGGTCTTTCATCTCCCTTTCTTTCATAAGATTCCCTCCACTCTGCCCAAAGTTTAGCTATGAGTCTCAGCATCTGCTATGATACCCTGCTTGGAGACTCTTTCTATGGCCCTCTATGGTTGGCACCTGTCTTGTTTCCTGTTTTCTCCCTCTTCTGATGTCCATCCCTTTTGCCTTTCTGAATGAGGATTGATCATCTTACGGAGAGTCCTTCTTTTCGTTCAGCTTCCTTAGGTATACAGATTTTAGTATGTTTATCGTATATTTTATGTCTAATATCTACTTATAAGTGAGTATATACCACTGTGTATATATATGTTTTGGGGATAGCTTACTGAGGATGATCTTTTCCAGTTCCCATCATTTACCTGCAAATTTCATGATTTTCTTGTTTTTAATTGCTGAATAGTATTCCATTGCATAAATATACCACAATTTCTGTATCCATTCCTCAGTTGAGGGACATCTGGGTTGTTTCCAGATTCTGGCTATTATGAATAAAGCTGCTACGAACATGGTTCAACACATATCCTTGTTGTGCACTTCAGTATGTTTTAAAATGTGAGATCATTACCATATGTCATTTGCAGATATATGATTATATATGATCAATGATATAAATATGATGAACATATATGCAAGCATAAATATATCACAGTAACACTTATTATTGTACTCAATTACATATACTAAAGAAAAGAAAGGAAAATATTAATAATATGAACATAGGTATTTCAGAAAACTCTTCCATTTTATTATTTTGTTTTTTCAACAATTGTGATGCAAATCAAGATTCTACTCTGGAAATATATTGAAATATTCATTATTCACATTCATTTGTCTACATTCATATATGTTAATCTGTTAACAAATGTAAATTCTCTCAATATTGTCTATAAATCTATCTACTGTATTCAAAGTATTATATATTAAGAGGTTAAGTGTTAAATTGTTTAACTATCATAATATATATTCTAAAGATAATATGTGTATTTATCTAGACATACAAATTTAATATATGTAACAATTTTTTTCCTTTAGGTCAAAGAACCTAGGTAAAGAAACATCTCTGAAAGCTATATAAACTACATTTTAATTTTCCCAGGGAAAAACAGACTCATTGAATCAATGTGTACCAAAATATTCAGATAGTTCATGATACATAATGGAATCCTTAACACAAGCAAATGAGCACAAAAAAAATCTGAGATAGTCACTTGACTTATAGTTCAAAGGTCTTTCCAGAAAGGTTGTTCTATTAAATTATAAATATCTGAATCAATTTATTTCAGGTGGCTTTAATGTTCTCCCAGAAATGTCTAGGAACTCTTCTTAATCCTAACAAAGGTGTGGCACTATCAATTGAGAGGGAGAGAAACCAATCAAACATGACAGACAGTAGGAAACAAGTTCAGTTTTTCATCTAGTGATGTAAAAATACGATTTAAGACACTTCTGTATCTTAATATTAATTTATGTTTCTGAATGAGGGGAACAAATTAAGTCTAAAATACAAAATTTTTAATTCATAATGCCCTTTAAGACAACCAAGAGTTCAATTTCAATATCCACTTAATAAAAAGATTCCCAAGCAACTTTATTTTCAATATATATATGAGATAAATCAAATTCAAAACTTCAAGTTCCAATTTGAAATTAATTTCAAAACACAACTATGGCTAAATAAGACTTTTTTTTGAAAGAAAACAGTATCAATTAACACATGGTAATATTGCTTTTTCTTTGATGGTCTTATTCCCTTACGATGTTAACCTGTTTTTTTCTTCCCAGCAAATATCTTGGCAATACAATGTGACTCTGGATGATCTCAACTTTACACGGTCAAGTAAATTGCTCCTGCCTCAATGTTTTGAGAAGCTAGGATTACATGCATGTACTAACTCTGAGTTTAGAGGAACATTTCCTAGAGAAAGTATAAAACATTCAAACAATGCTTCTGGGTCTATAATTTGTTCACTCTGTGTTTTATTGACTCCTTTAAACCCGACCCTTTACATCTCCCTGACTAGAATAGCTTAGTCTGAATATGGAAAGTGACAGGCCTTTTTTTGCAGGAGTTATATAAGTAATCGACAGCACTGGGAAAGACCAGAGCCCTATCACTGCACCCCTAGAAGCAAATTCAAAATCCTGTTACTAAACAGAGCAGTAAGAGGTAATTCAATGAATCTTTGAATCAAAATTAAGAGAATACAATTGCTAGCTGAAGAATCAATTTGTATTTTTTCTGCAAAGAATTCTGATAAAACTGAGAATTTGATTTATCACTCTTATCCAACAGTGTGTAGCCAGAGCCCTGAGTAGAAGCTTGTGTATATTCATGCAAAGATACAGTATTTAAGCTCCAAATGTTGCTGCAAAAAATATCCAACAAATACTATAAACAAGTTGCATCCCTAATATCAAGAGTTAAAAAGAAAAAAAATCCATACATGGTCCCTGGTTGGAGAAACTGTCCCATATAAGACCCTTGTGCCCTGCTCAGTTTGATCTTTGTGGAGCTCTTGTTCTCCCCAAGTCTTACTAACTTCCCCTACATTTATTATTACTTCCAGCCCTCTGCCAAGGGCTTAACCGAGAATCTTAATATCTGTTTTGATATATTGCTATACTGATTCTTTCATAGGTCCTCTTTGGTATGCTCCTGTCCTGTTGCTTGTTTTCTCCCCCATTCAATGTCCCTCC
>CM053763.1:36826420-36842299 GCA_028658305.1 Pachyuromys duprasi
GGGGGTCAATGTAGCGATGTATCAGAGCAGATATTAAGACTTCAGATCAAGCTTCTGACAGAGGGCGAGAGTAATGATAGATCTGGGGGATGTTGTTGAGACTGGGGGAGAACAAGAGCTCCACAAAGACCAAACTGAGCAGGGCACAGTGGTCTTGAAAGAGACGGTTTCTACAATCAAGGACCATGTGTGGATGTGGACTGGAACCCCCGCAGGGATGGGGCCCATGATAACTCCGTGTAGGGCTGAAGACCCTATTCAGGGAAACAGGGACTGTTTCAGTCATGATCTTGATTTCTGACTCTTTGACCCTCCCCCATACAAGCCGGGGAGTGACAGACTGGCTAGATTCCAGGGGAGGACTTTGCAGCCAGCCCTGAGGAGACAGGATAAGCTGGGGTTGGATGGAAGGGAAGGAGGTCCTCCCCTGTTGGTGGAGTTGGAGAGGGTGGGGAGGGGGGAGATGAGGGAGGGAGTGGGAGGGTAGGAGGGAATGAGGGAGGGGGCTACGCCTGGGATTCAAAGTACCTAACCTGTGATTGAGATAAAAATATATAAATTTAAAAAAATAAGCAAAAAAAAAAACTAGACTTCAACAACAATGAGAAGCAAAATGTCTACAAACTCATGGAAACTGTACAACTCTCTACCTAATGACCATTGGGCCAGGAAGGAAATAAAATAAATTAAAGACTATTTAGAATTCAATGAAAATGAAGGCACAAAATCACAAAATTAAGGATAAAAGGACCATGAATGAACTGGGCTTAGGCTCCCTACAAAATGTAGCAGATAGAAAACTTAGGCTTCATGTGGCTCCTCTAGTAAGGGAAGTGGAGACTGCATCAGACAAGGACTCATTTGTCACTTGTTTTATTACTTCCCCCTGGTGGGATTTCCTTACCAGGCCACAGGGGAAGAGGACATGCTCAGTCCTGATGCAACTTGATGAGCTTGGGTGGATGGGAAAGGGAACTCCCTTTTTCTGAGGAAAAGATGGGGCGGGAAGGAAAGAAGGTGGGACTGGTAGAGGAGGCTTGACAGAGCTACAACCAGGATGTAAAGTGGATAAAAATTAAATAAATTAAAGAAAAAAAAGCAATGCTCAGAGGAGACTTCATATCACTAAGGACCTTCATAATGACTGCAGAGAGCTCATACTAGCAACTTAACTGCTCAGGAGGAAGCTCTAGAAAAAAATAAAAGGAAGCAGACACACTCAAGAGGAGTATACAGCAGGAAAATAATAAAACTCAGGGCTAAAAACGATAAACCAGAAAAAAAAGAGAACAATACAAATAATCTACAAATCCAATAACTGGTTCTATGGGAAAATCCACAAGGTAGATAAACCTTTAACCAAACTAACTACAAGACAAAGGGAGAATATCCAAATTAATAAAATCAGAGATGAAAAAGGGGATATAACAACAGACACTGAAGAAATCCAAAGAACCATTAGCATTTACTTCAAAAACCTGTTTGCCATAAAATTGGAAAATCTAAATGAAATGGATACTTTTCTTGATAGGTTCCACTTATCAAAATTAAATCAAGATCAGGTAAACTATTTAAAAAGACCTGTAACCCCTAAAGAAACAGAAGCAGTCATCAAAAGCTTCCTAACCAAAAGAAGCCCTAGGCTAAAATTAATAGTCATTTGAGGGTTAATAAGGATACTAATACAATAGACACTTCCTAAAATGTAAACATACATAAAGTCAATCTAAGTGAAATTCCCAAAATAAAGAGAAAGACAACCACAAATTACCATCTCTTTTCACTAAATGAAACCTCTGGTATTGGAATTGACTTATATAATTGAGTTGTTGGCCTAAGGAATCCTTTGGGAATCCTCACACAATCCTGTGTTTTAGCACAGAATTCTGACAGAATTTCAAAGAACTAATACCAATACTCCTCAAACTGTTCCACAAAATAAAAACAGAAGGAACATTCCCAAACTCATTCAATGAGGCTACAGTCACCCTGATACTTAAACCACACAAAGACCCAACAAAGAGAGATTGTTTCAGACCAGTCTCCTTTGTGAACATTGATGAAAAAAAAAAACTCTATAAAATACTTGAAAACCCTGATACACTCTAAAAATATCATCCACAATGATCAAGTAGTCTTTATCCCAGGAATGTGAACATATGAAAATCCATCAACATTTTTGGTTGTGAAAGATTGGGAAAGGATCTTCACCAACAGATAGCTGACAGATAGCTAATATCCACAATATATAAAGAACTCAAGAAGTCTAACAGCAACAAATCAATTAATCCAATTAAAGTATGGGGTACAGAGCTACACAGAGAATTCTCAAGAGAGGAATATCCAATGGCAGAGAACCACTTAAAGAAGTGCTCAAAATCCTTAGTCATAAAGGAAATGTAAATCAAGATGAACCTGAGGTTTCACTTCTAATCTATCAGAATGGCTAAGATAAAAAAAAAAAGACACACACACACACACACACAAAACCCTCAAGTGACAAAACATGCTGGGGAAGAAGTGGAGAAAGGAGAACACTCCTCCATTTTTGGTGGGAAAGTAAACTTCTACATCTACTTTCGAAATCAATCTGGTACTTTCTCAGACAATTAGGAATAAAGCTTCCTCAATACTCAGCTATACCACCCCTAGGCAAGTATCCAAATATGCTAAAGTATACAACAAGGACATTTGCTCAACCTTGTTCATAGCAACTTTATTCCTAATAGCCAGAAGCTTGAAACAACCCAATTGAGGAATGGATACAGAAATTGTGGTACATTAACACAAAGGAATTCTATTCAGCAATTAAAAACAAGGAAATCTTTGATCCACTTGGACTTTAGTTTTGTGCAGGCTGATAAGTATGGATCTATTTGCATTTTCTACATGTAGACATCCAGTTAGCCCAGCACCATTAGTTTTATTCATTGTATGGTTTTCGCATCTTTGTCAAAAATCAGGTGTCCATAAGTGTGTGGGTTTATTTCTGGGTCTTCTATTCGGTTCCATTGATCCACCGTTCTGTTTCTATGCCAGTACCATGTAGATTTTATTACTGTTGCTCTATAGTGCAGCTTGAGATCAGGGATGGAGATACCTCCAGAAGATCTTTTATTGTAGAGGATTGTTTTAGCAATTCTGGTTTTCTTGTTATTCCGTATGAAGTTGAGAATTTTTCTTTCAAGGTCTGTAAAGAATTGTGTTGGTAGAGACCTCAACATAAAACCAGACACATTAAATCGGTTAGAAGAAAAAGTTGGGAAGAGCCTTGAACTCATTGGTACAGGAGACAACTTCCTGAACAGAACAACAGCAGCACAGGCTCTAAGAGCAACAATCAGTAAATGGGATCTCATGAAACTGAAAAGCTTCTGCAAAGTGAAGGACACTGTCATCAAAACAAAATGCCTGCCCACAGATTGGGAAAGAATCTTCACCAACCCTTTATCTGACAGAGGGCTAATATCCAGTATATATAAAGAACTACAGAAGTTGAACAGCAAAAAATCAAGTAATCCAATTAAAAAATGGGGTACATAACTAAACAGAGAACTTTTGATAGAGAAATGTTGAATGGCAGAGAAAAACTTAAAGAAATTCTCAAAGTCGTTAGCCATTAGGGAAATGATAATCAAAATGACCCTGAGAATTCACCTTACACCCTTCAGAAGGGCCAAAATTAAAAACTCAAGTGTTAACACATGCTGGAGATGTTGTGGAGAAAGGGGAACCCTCCTCCACTGCTGGTGGGAATGTAAACTTGTACAACCACTCTGGAAGTCAATCTGGCACTTTCTCAGACAACAAGGAATAGCACTTCCTCAAGATTCAGCTATACCACTCCTAGGCATATATCCAAATGACGCTCAAGTACACAATAAGAAACTTTGCTCAACCATGTTTGTAGCAGCTTTATTTGTAATAGACAGAAGCTGGAAACAACTCAGATCCCCCTCAACTGAGGAATGGATACAGAAATTGTGGTACATCTATACAATGGAATATTACTCAGCAGTTAAAAACAAGGAAATTATGAAATTTGCAGGTAAATGGTGGGAACTGGAAAAGATCATACTGAGTGAGCTATCCCAGAAGCAGAAAGACATACATGGTATTTACTCACTCATATACACATAAAGTAGGATAAACCTACGAAAATCTGTTTACCTAAAGAAACTAATCAAGAGGGAGGATTCTGGCTAAAATGCTCAATCTCCTGCCAGAAAAGCAAAGCAGATTGACGTCAGAAGAAGGAACCAGGAAACAAGCTAGACGCCTGTCACAGAGAGCCCTTGAAAGGCTCTGCTCTGCAGACTATCAAAGCAGATGGTAAGACTTATGGCCAACTGTTAGGCAGAATGCATGGAATCTTACAAAAGATGTGGGAAATACTAAGATAGGGAGAGGACAGGAGCTCTACAAGGAGAGCAACAGAACCAAAAAATATGAGCACAGGGGTCTTTCCTGAGACTGGTACTCCAACCAAGTACCATGCATGGTGAAAACCTAGAACCCCTGCACAGATGTAGCCCACGGCAGTTCAGTATCCAAGTGGGTTCCATAATAATGGGAACAGGGACTGCCCCTGACATGAACTGATTGGCATGCTCCTTGATCACCTTACCCTGATGGGGGGAGCAGCCTTACCAGTCCACAGAGGAACAAAATGCAACCACTCCTGATGACAGCTGATAGACTAGGATCAGAAGGAAGGAAAGGAAGACTTCTCCTATCAGTGAACTTGGGGAGGAGCATGTGTGGAGAAGGGGAAGGGAAGGTGGGATTGGGAGGAAAGGAAGAAGGGGTTTATGGGTGAATAAAGTGTAATTAAAAAATTTTAAAAATCTACTATGTTATTTTTACTTTATATTAAATATCCCTGGTTTCATTGACAAAAACAAAGAAAGAAGCAAAACAAAAACAAAAAAACCCCAAGGAAATCATGAAATTTGCAGGCAAATGGTAGGAACTAGAAAAGATCATCCTGAGTGAGGAATCCCAGAAGAAGAAACACACACATGTTATATATTCACTTATAAGTGGATATTAGACATATAATACAGGATAAACATACAAAAATCTGTACACCTAAAGAAGCTAAGCAAGAAGTAGAACCCTGAGACAGATGACAAATTCTCCCTTAGAGAGGTAAATGGGCAAATATTGGAAGAGGGAGAAAACAGGAAACAGGACAGTAGCCTACCACAGAAGTCCTCTGAAGGATACTACCCAGCAAGGTATCATAGCACATGCTGAGAATCACAGTCAATATTTAGACAGAGTGTAGGGAATCATATGAAAGTAGGGGGAGACAGAAAGATCTGGAAGGGTCAGAGGTCCACAAGGAGAGCAATAGAACCCAAAAACCTGGGTCCAGGGGTCTTTTCTGAGACTGATACTCCAACAGAGGACTATGCATGGAGGTAACCTAGAACCTCTGCACAGATGTATCCCATGGCAGCTCAGTCTCCAAGTTATTTCACTAGTAACAGGGACTTTATCTGACATGAACTCAGTAGCTGGCTCTTTGATCACCACCTCCTGATGAGGGGGCAGTCTTACCATTCCACAGAGGAAGATATCCAGTCCTGATGAGACCTGATAGGCTAGGTTCAGAAGGAAAGGGAGGAGGACATCCCCTATCAGTGAACCTTGAGAGTGGAATGGGATGGGATAAGGGAAGAAAGGAGGATGGGATTGGTAGGAGAGGAGGAAGGGGCTACAGCAGGGATACAAAGTGAATAAGCTGTAATTTAAAATAATTTAAAAAGAAAAAAAGAAAATCCATCAACATAATCCACCATATAAACAAATTGTAAACATAAAAAACACATAAACTTCTTAGTAGAATCTGAGAAGACCAATGACAAAATCCAACACCCCTTCATGTTTAAAGTCTTAGAAACTTCCAGGATAAAAGGCATATACCTATGCACAGTAAAAGGAATATGCAGCAAGCCAATAGCCTATGTCAAGTTAAATGGAGAGAAACTTAAAATGATCCCACTAAAATTAGTAACAAGACAGTGCTGCCCATTCTCACCATATCTCTTCAATATAGTACTTGAATTTCTGGTTAGAACAATAAGAGAAGTACAAGAGATAAAGGTTATACAAATTGGTAGAAAAGTCAATATATTGCATTTTGCAGATGATATGATAGTATTCGGAAGTGACCCTCAAGATTCTACCAGAGTATTCCTACAGTTATAAACACCTTCAGCAAAGTAGCTGGATTAAAAAAAAAAATAACTCGAAGAAGTCAGTAGCTCTCCTTTATACAAACAACAAACGGGCTGAGAAAGAAATTAGAAAAACAACACCCTAGCCAAGTAGGCTCCCTATTAAGGGGAACAGGGACTGTCTCTGACATGAACTCAATGGCTAGCTCTTTGACCTCCCCTTCTACCCAAGAGAGGAGCAGCCCTGCTAAATCACAGAGGAGGACATTGCAGCCAGTCCTGAAGAGACCTGATAAGCTAGAATCAAATGGAAGGGGAGGAGGACCTTCCTGATCAGTGGATTCGGAAAGGGGCAGGGAGTCAATGAGGGAGGGTAGGATTGGGAGGGAATGAGGGAGAGGGCTACAGCTGGGATACAAAGTAAATAACCTGTAACTAATATTAAAAAATAATTTAAAAAAAGGAAAAAAAAGAAAAACAACCTTCACAATAGTCATAAGTAATATAAAATATCTTAGTGTAATTCTAACCAAGTAAGTGAAAGAACTTTATGATAAGAACTTTAAGTCTTTGAAGAAAAAAATCGAGGAAAATTTTAGAAGATGGAAAGATCTCCCATGCTTGTGGATCGGTAGGATTAACATAGTAAAAATGGTCATCCTACCAAAAACCATCTACAGATTCAGTGCAGTTTCCATCAAAACTGAACACAATTCTTTACAGACCTGGAAAAACAACCATTAACTTCATATGAAAGTAAAAGACCTGAGATAGCAAAAATAATTCTATACAATAAAATAAATTCTGCCGGTTTCAACAACTTTGATTTCAAGCTATGCTGCAAAGCAATAGTAATAAAAACTGTATGATATTGTCACAGAAACTGAAAGGCTGATCACTGGAACTGAACGGAAGAACCAGAAATAAACCCATACTCTATAGTCACTTGATTTTTGACAAAGAAGCCAAACTATACAATGGAAAAAAGAAAGCATCTTCAACAAATGTTTCTAGCGTGATAGCTGCGTGTAAAAAATTACAAGTAAGTCCATATTCATCACCTTGCACACAACTCAAGTCCAAGTGGATCAAAGACCTTGATATACCAGATACTCTAAATCTATTAGAAGACAAAGTGGAGACAAGTCTAGAACTCATTGGTACAGGAGACAACTTCTAGAACAGAACACCAATAGCTCTGGCTCTGAGATTAACAATTAATAATGAGACCTCATGAAACTGAAATGCTTCTATAGGTCAAAGGACACTGTGAATAAAATAAAACAGTAGTTTACAGACTGGGAAAAGATATTCACTAACCCTACATCAGACAGAGGGCCAATATCTAAAATATGCAAAGAACTTAAGAAATTAAACGACAGCAAATCAAAGAATCCATTTATAAATGGTGTACAAAGCTAAACTGAAAATTCACAATGGAGGAATCTCAAATGACTGATAAGTACTTGAAGAAATGCTCAACTTCCTTAGTCATCAGAGAAATGCAAATCAAAACAATTCTAAGATTCCATCTTACACCAGTCAGAGTAGCTAAGATCAAAAACGCAAGTGAAAGCACATGCTGGCAAGGATGTGGAGAAAGGGGAACACTGCTTTATTACTTGTGGGAGTGAAAACTTATACACCCTCTCTGGAAATCAGTCTTGTGCTTTCACAGAAAATTGGGAATCGTTCTACCTCAAGACTCAACTTATACTATTCCTGGGCATATACCCAAAACGTGCTCCACCATACAACAAAGACACTTGCTCAACTCTGTTTATAGTGGCTTTATTCATAATAGCCAGAAAATGCAAACAACCTAGATTTTCCTCAACTGAAGAATGGATACAGAAATTGTGGTACACTTACACAATTGAATATTACTCAGTTATTAAAAACATTGAAATCATGAAATTGCAGGCAAATGGATGCAACCAGAAAAGATAATCCTAAGTGAAGTAGCCCAGACCTAGAAAGACATATATAGTAAATACTCACTTATAAGTCCATGTTAGACCTATAGTACATTCTATAAGCCACAGAAACAAAGAACCTAAGAAGCTAGGACGGTGCAAGGGAGGCTGCTAGAATATCATTCAGAAGGCGAAATAGAATATACTATGGAAGTGGATGAAGAGGTAGGATGAACTGGGTAGGAGATGGAATAGGGAAGGAAATTACGATGGTGATCAGAGGTGAGGAGAACAGGGGTGAGGAGATGAGAGGACTGGAGAAAGAAGGGAAACTGACAGGGGCATCTATTTGACAGACTGTAGGCCTGTGATACCATAGGCTCCTGGGAGGATATGAGTGTGACTCCAGCTGAGACGCCTTTCATGCACACTGGAGTGACCACCTTCTAGCCAGGCAGGACTCCTGCTGGAGGGTGGGGGGAATCAATAACCAATCCAGAAAACCTTTGGTTCAAAATCACCCTGCCCACAAGAAGTTCAGGGGTAAACAAGGAACAGAGAAGAAATGTCCAACCAATGATTGGCCCACCCTGACACCCAACCCATGATAGAAATCCATATCCTGACACTATTAATGATGCTTTCCTATGCTTGCAGACAGGAACCTGACAGGACTGTCATCTGGGAGGCTATACACATCAGCATATTGAGACAGATGGTGGGACTTGCATCCAAACATAAAGCAGAGCCCCTGAGTTTTTTTCTGGAAGTGTTGGAGGAAAGATGGAAGGACCTGGAGGAACAGGAACCTCACAAGAAGACCAATAAAGACAACTAAACTCAACCCATGGGGTCTTACAGAAACTGAGACATCAACTAAGAAGCAAGCATGATCTGGACCTAGGTCCCCTGCACATGTGTAGCAGAAGGGTGGCTTGGTCTTCATGTGGGACTCCTGGCAAGTGGAGTAGGGGAGTGGGTGTTTCTAATATGGACTTTATTGCCTGGAAGGGCTGCCTTGCCTGACCTTAATGATTGAGGATATATTCAGTCCAGATGTGCCTTGATGTGCTAGTGAGGATTCATACAGGGTTGGGTATAGGCTCTGCTTTTCTGAGTGGAAAGGGAGAGGAGAAAGTGCAAGCAAGGGACAGGGGCACTGGGAGGAGATGAGAGTTGGGGCTGCCCTTGGGCTGTAAAGTTAACAAACTTAAATAAAAAAGAACTAACCTTAAAATATCTCCTGATGGCACTCTCCAATAGTCATATATTATTGTCTTACTCATTCATCATCAAAGGTATTTTCTCCTATAGCATATAAGAACAAATACTAAGACCTATATCCAGACAATATGTAGAGAATGAGACACTGTATAGCACTCAGCTCTAAATGTTTTCATCAGATTCCTCTCCTCAGGACTCAGGGAACCCTGAGAAGATGAAGCATAGTGTCCTTTGCACATATATTATGGCTTCTAGTCTTTATAAAAGACTCAAGTGTGTAAAACATCTATATTCTTGTTTCTTCTAACTTCTTCTGGGCTCTTTTTCTTTCTGTTTGTTTTGTCTGGTTCTAACATGTTAGTTCTAAAATTTAATTAAATTATATTTTATTATTATACCTTTGAAGCTTCATTGTTTTATAAAGAGATAATGAAAAGTGTTGCATCCAGAAGGGAGAGGAGACGCAAGGGATCTTAAGAGTAGTAAAGGAAAAGAAAATCATGATTATGATTTATTATGTGAGAAAAATTATATTTTCAGTAAAATAGAGATAAAGAAAAGTACAGTTAAATGACTTCCAGAAAGAGAGAGAAAAAGATTGTAATTTAATGATGAATTTCTGCCTCCTCTCTTTTCCCCTCTGAGCCCTCAAATTTATCCCACTTTCTTCAAATTCATGGCTTCTTTTTTAATAATTGTTATTGCATGCACATATGTATTTGTATGTACATATAAACTACTAATTATAACATTTGAGTCCATATAATGTTGAGTCCACAATATGTATGTTTGCAGGGCTGGTGATTTGACACTGGTCAACCAAGTAGAGTGTACTTTTGTGTGGAGGACAATCTCTTCCACTCCCAGCCTTCCTCAGTTGGCTGTAGTTTTCTGTGTAGGGTTGAAACCTCATTGCTCATTCCCATCTAGTCTAGTGTGTTCATTTGTGTTGTCCTTGTCCCCAGTCCTTTAGGTGGTAAGGTTGGTGAGAATTTATGGAAGCAGCTCCTGTTATAACAGGCATTCTCACAGCACACTCTCTGGTTACCTGGTTCTAACACTCTTGTCACACTCTCTTTCACAGTAATTCCTGAACCTTAGCTGTAGGAGTATATTGGAGATGTATCCATTGGACCAGGTCTCTAAAATGCTGAGTTTTATTAATTGTTGTTTTCTGCTGTGGCCTCTGCTGCAAAGAGAAGTTTCCTTAATGAGGGATGAAGGTTACATTAATCTGACAATATAAGGACAAATGTTTATAGATTGTTGTTAGGGATGGTGCTATGTATTTTTAATAACTGAAGAATATATCAAAAGGATAAATGCAGTGCAGGGATTTCATATCATAGTGTTTAAATATAAGATACAAGTTAATGATGCATATCTTATGGAAGTAGGATGTGGATGAAAACCTGGGAAAAATTTTCCCAAGTCTCTCAAATCTCCACAGAAAGTTTTTTTTTTAAAACCAGGGTGACCTCTTCCATTGCTCCTCCATAATCAGAGAGTTATAGATTCTTATTGTGAATTCCTGACAAATTAAATCATTCGATTCATCACTGAATAAATACAGTGACTCTAAAGAACTTTCAGAAAATGTGCTGGGGATGAATTATTAATTGTATCTCATAAGTGCTAATTTATTGATGTATAATTGCCTAATTTAGAAAACTGACCTGATTGGTAAAGAGAATCTCTTTCCATTGAAATTTTTCTAGTGCCCTAAGTTTAACAAGAGAAGCTTCTTGGTACTTCTGTCTATTCCAATTTCCAAATATAGATTTAGCCTTAGTTCTCATTCTCTTTCCACATAGACTGATTTCAACATAAAAAGAGGCATTTTCTTTTCTTCTAAGACATTTGAAACACTTATCTTTGAATCCATAAACAAATTAGTTTCTCTCTCTAGAAAAATCTAGGTTGACAAGTTAGATCACTTTAATTTCTAATCCCCAGTAGGTAAGAAGATATGAAAGCATTCATTGTATCTTAAAGAAAAGATGTAAAGACATTTCAGTGCTTTTTTTTGATTAAAGGAAATTCAGATCTAGCCTCTAAACAGTTTGTGTTCTTCCTAGACCAATATATCATACTGAAGCTTGAGAAGATGGTTCAGTGAAAAAATGCTTGTCACAGAAACATAAGGCCCTGACATCACAAGAACACAAATAAAGCTAGATTTGGAAGTGTAAACTTGTAATTCTAGCTCTCCTTTGCTGATATGCGAGCACAATCTTGTGGGCCAAATAGACTGGCATGTGTACAGACATACAAGGGCCCCTTCATAACTCAAAGTCATTGTAATGTGAATACCAACATCCAAGATTGTACTTTTGTCTCTCATATATGTCCCATGGCAAATATGTGCTTGGTCAAATATATGAAAATTCATATTTTAAAGTAATAGTTTATATTATTAGAAATATTTCTCCATCCCATTCTGAGAAATGTGTTTGCTGTGTGGATTTAAAATTATTTTACTTCTATTTATAATTTTAGACAATGTCATAACTTGATAAGAAAATAAGAACTAGAAGGATGGAAGGAAAGGGAAAGGAAAACAGTAATATATATTTGTTGATAGTCAAAAGGTTAAATGGTGGGATCTAGAAAAGATCGTCCTGAATGAGGTATTCCAGAAGCAGAAAGATACACATAGTATATACTCACCTATAGTGGACATTAGACATATAATATAGGATAACCATACTAAAATCTGTACACCTAAAGAAGCTAATCAAGATGGAGGACCCTGGGTAAGATGCTCAATCTTCATTCAGAAAGGTAAACAGGACAGGAATCAGAAGAAGAAGAAAACAGGGGACCAGAGAGGAGCCTACCACAGAGGGCCTCTGAAAGACTCTACACAGCAGAGTATAGAAGGGGATGCTGAGACTCATAGCCAAACTTTGGGCAGAGTGCAGGGAATCTCATGAAAAAAAACGGGGAGATAGGAAGACCTGGAAGGGACAAGAGCTCCACAAGGAGAGCATCAGAAACAAAATATTTGGGCACAGGGACCTTTTCTGAGACTGATACTACAACCGAGGACCATGCACAGAGATAACCTTAGAACCCCTGCACAGATGTAGCTGATGGCAGCTCAGTGTCCAAATGGGTTCCCCAATAATAGGAACAGGGACTGTCTCTGACATGAACTCAGTGGCTGGCTCTTTGATTACCTCTATCTGAGGAGGGAGCAGCCTTACCAGGCCAAAGAGCAAGACAATGAAGCCAGTAATGATGGGTCCTGATATGCTAGGGTCAGAGGAAAGGGGAGGAGGACCTCCCCTATCATTAGACTGAGGGAGGGGCATAAGAGAAGAAGACGAATTGAGGGTGTGATTGGGAGGGTTTTTGAGAGTGGGCTACAGCTGGGATACAAATTGAGTAAGGTGTAATTAATACAAATAAAATAAAAATTAATAAAAACACATTTAAAGGTTATTATTATTATTTTGTTGTTGTTTTATATGAATCACAATTTCTTTTAGGTATTTAAACTAAGAAGTCAAAGCTACAAAATACTTGAATTTATATTTACTTTTCAATTTGTATCACTTAGATTTTGCTTTTAAGCACTAGACATATTTTGAGTAACTTTTTGTGTATCCTGAAAGTTTTGTTCCAGCTTTCTTCACTTCATCTGATGTTGCAAGATGCAGTTATGGAAATGGTTCCTTCTCCAGGGATTCTTTCAGAATCCTTGTGAGGTCATTTTCCCATAAATGTATGTGTCTGACTATGCTTTGGAATATTCTTAGCCATCTGATGTCTGTCATACCAATGTCACATTTTACCTCATTCATCACATTTAATGATTCTTCACTCCTTCATTTTCTGTCTGAAGTGCCTATATTTTTGTTGCTCAGATAAAATGCCATGTTCAAACACAACTCATTTCTGCATACGGTTCCTGAGGGAGAGTCCATAAAGGTGGATGAGGAATGGCAGCAGGCAACCATAGGAGGTTCTAGGTGAACACATCTCAACTGTCCACAGGAACCATAGAGCATCCTGAGAATAGATTAAGTCTCTAAACTTGCAAAACCTGTCCTCAGTGACATACTTCTGTCCACAAGACTAAATTCCCTAGACATCGGATAATCCCTCCAAATAGTGCAAAAACTTGTGACCTGGTAGGTGTGCAAACACCTTGGATTATGGGGGCATTTTTCCTTTAACCATAACACTATCCATGTCATAAATTTAGAATTCATAATCCCACATATACGTACAGTCACATTTTTTTTGTTTTCTAAAATTGGATGTAAAGATACATAAATCAAGTTAAAAACAGTACTCCCTCTTCTCTTTCTGGTCACTGAATGATTGTAACGTAGTGCTGATCTAGTGTCTAGTTAGCACATGGGTAAATTAGGTTTTATCACCTGGTGAATGAGGTTCTAAACATCACATGAGATACATATTTTGCTACTCATTATTAGGCATCTAGGTGGATTATGACTTATGTGCATAATTTTAACCCCTGAGGTTTGTGTTCTGCTATTAAAATTCTAATAATGTTATAATTTAATTGCAGAATATTCCCTTTTGATCTATTTATGTATAGGGATAATTGCACAACAGGGCATTCTATCACTTTAACCCTTAATAAAATTGTGTTATATTTATATTTGCAATGAAATTTTCAGAAATGGTAAAGTTTACTTAATATTTAGCATACTTTCTGGTGTAGTGAGTATCTGTAATTATGCTTTCAATTATTACTTTTCTTCAAATTTGAAACATGATAAACATAAAATGTAATAAATAACTAGCACCATTTCTCTAATTATATAATCTTCATTTTTATTTTTCTTCATTAACTTCTTTTAAATTTTCTTTCTTTCTTTTTTAAAATTGAAAACACATTCTCTCATACAATACATTCCAACCAAAGTTTCCCCTCCCTTTACTTCTCCTAGGTCCCACTCCCTTTCCTCTTCCGTAAGTCCATTCTTCCTCCATTTCTTTTTCAGAAAGGAGCAGATAGCCAAGAGGCAATAGCCAAACAGGACAAGGGAAGATACAATAAGATATGGTAAAAGTTCTCATGCTGAGGCTGACAAGGCAACCCAATAGGAGAAAAGGAGTCCCAAGAGCGGGTGAAAGAATCAAAGACACACCTATCACACTTTAGGTAGTTCACGAAAACACCAGGATAAAAGCCATAATATATGCACAGATAATATCTATGTATAAAGAAATATATACCATATTTGACTTTCTAGGTTTGGATTATGACACTTGGGATTTTTTTCTAGTTGCCACCATTTCTTTGCAAATCTCATGATGTCCTATTTTTATTTCATTATTTATTTATTTAATCTCTTCACAGCCTGATCACAGCCCCCTTCCTCCTCTCTTCACAGCCTCATGCTCCTTATCCCCATTTCCCCTTATTCTTGTACTCAGAGAAGGGGTAGCCTCTAAAGGGGTATCAACTCACCCTGGTACCTCAAGCCACACTAGGACTAAGCACTTCCTCTCCCACTGGGTTCTGACAAGGCAACCCAGGTAGAAAAAAGGGTTCCAAAGTCAGGCAAGAGAGTCAAAGACAAATCTTGCTCCAATTGTTAGGAGACCCATATGAAGGACCAGCTGCATGTCTCCTACATTTATGTTGGGGTAGGTACACCCATGCATGCTGATTAGCAGTTCAGTCACTGTGAGTCCTATGAGCCCAGCATAATTGACTCTGTAGGTTTTCTTGACCCCTCCATCTTCCTCCATCCCTCCTCTCAATCTTCCACAGCTGAGTAGTAGTCCATTGTCGTAACGTACCATATTTTCTTTATCAGTTCTTCTGTTGAGGGACATCTAGGTTGCTTTCCAGTTTCTGTCTATTACGAATGAAACTGCTACGAATATAGTTGAGTGAATGTCCTTGTATGGTGGTGCATCTTTTGGGTATATGCCTAGGAGTGGTATTGCTGAGTCTTGAGGTAGATCTATACCCATTTTTCTGAGAACATCCAGATTGATATCCACAGTAAGTATTCAAGTTTTGACTACCACCAGGCATAGAGGAGTGTTCCCCTTTCTCTACATCCTTGCCAGCACGTGCTCTCACTTGAGTTTTTGAGCTTAGCTATACTAATGGATTTAAGATGTAATCTCAGAGTTGTTGCATTTCCCTGATGAATAAGGCCGTTGAACATTTCTTTATGTGCTTCCCAGCTATTAGAGATTCCTCTGTTGAGAGTTCAGTTTAACTCTGTACTCCATTTTTAATTGGGCTATTTGGTTTGTTAGTTTCTAATTTCTTGAGTTCTTAAAATATTTTGGAGCTTAGCCCTCTGTTGGATGTAGCATTGGTAAGGGTATGTCCACATTCTGGAGCCAGCCATTTTGTCTTGTTGACACTGTCCTTTTCCTTGGAGAAACTCTTCAGTTTCATGAGGTCCCATTTATTAATTCTTGACCTTAGTTCCTAAGATCAAGTATTCTGTTCAAAAAGTTGTTTGACTCCCAACTCACTCTTCTGCTAGATTTAGTGTATTATATAATTTGTAGCCTACCCACTGTCCTGAAAAGCAGTCTTTTTTTTT
>CM053763.1:36842799-36863387 GCA_028658305.1 Pachyuromys duprasi
CCACTGAGGAGGACAATGCAATCAGTCCTGAGGAGACCTGAAAAGCTAGGGTCAGATGGAAGGGGAGGAGGACCACCTTTATCAGTGTACTTGGAGAGAGGCATGGGAGGAGAAGAGGGAGGGAGGATGGGATTGGGAGGGAATGAGGGAGGGTACTACAGCTGGGATAAAAAGTGAAAACATTGTAATTAATATAAAAATAAAAATTTAATTACAAAAAGAGTTGAAATGTTCTGGTCTTTGTACATTTTCAATTGTTTTATTTTTATTATGGCCTGTTGTGTACCACTCAATTTTGTAAGTATACTAATATTAACTAAGAAATACTGTAGTGTATTTGTTTTCATATTTTACTATAGTATGTTTCTTTTCTAATGATGAATTAATAAACCAAATATGTATCTATTTTATTTATGCAACATATAATTATAAGATGCCACTGTTTTCTAGATTGTGAAAAAAACACTGATAAAAAATATATAGCTCATGGCTTTGATATCTATAGCTTTATTAAAGCAATTTATCTTCAAGATTTTCCATTGGTTCCTAATTATTTTTCTTTTTCTTGTTCAGCACTACCAGAGGATTAAGAATTTTCCTAGTAGAGTTATGGAATTACAAAAGGACATGGGGGAAAGAGAGAAGAGACATAATCTGGGTAGAAGGAGAGAGACCAATGCAGAGGGAGACAGTGAGGAGGGAGAACCACCACCAAAGACAGGGAAAGCTATAGAGAAACATATTATCTTGTGTTCATTTAAAAACTGCACAGTACTCAGTTACTAAAAACAATGACATCATAAAGTTTTCATGTCAATGGATGGAACTAGAAAAGATCATCCTGGAACTAGAAGGGATCATCCTGAGTGAGGTTACGAGAAGCAGAAAGACACATCCATTATAAACTCACTTATAAGTAGATATTACCTGTGTAATATAGGATAACCATACTAAAATCTACAGATCTAAAAAAGCTGAACAACAAGGAGGGCCGTAGGGAAGATGCATAATTCTCATTCAGAAGGGAAAACAAGATAGACACCAGAAGCAGTAGAAGAGAGGGAACAGGATGGGAGCCTACCATTGATCTCCTCTAAAACACTCCACCCAGCAGTGGATCAAAGCAGATGCAAAGACGCACAGCCAAAATTTGCAGAGTGTAGGGAGGCTTATGGAGGAAGGGGGGTATAGAAAGACTTGGAAGGGACAAGCACCACACAAGGATTCCAACAAAGCCAAAATAGCTGAGTCCAAGGGAGACTGCAAAGGCTGATACATCAACCAAAGACATGCACAGAGAGGACATAGACTCCCCTAACCAACGGTAGCCCACAGACAACTCAGTCTTCATGTGGGTTCCCTAGTAAGGGGAGAAGAAATAATCTCTGACAAGAACTCAGGTGCCTGCCCTTCGATCACTAATCCCTGGTGGGGCTACCTAGCCATCCAACAGAGGAAGAGAATCCAGGCAGTCCTAATGGGACCTGAGAGGCTAAAGACAGACAGTAGGGGAAGAGGACTTATCCTTTCAGTGGATTAGGGGAGGAAGATGGAGGGAAGGTAGGACTGGGAGGAGAGAAGAAAGGGGGCTGCAACTGGGATACAAAGTGAATAAATTGTAAAAAATAGAAAGAAAAGAATGTGATCTACTTTTAGTTTATTTTTTATTATTTTTTACTTATTACAATTTATTCACTTTGTATCCCAGATGTAGCCCCATCCCTCAGCCCCTCCCAACCTCACCCTACCTCCCTCTTCTTCTCCCATGTCTTCTCCAAGTTCACTGATAGGGAATGACCTCCTTCACTTCTATCTGACCCTAGTCTATCAGATTTCATCAAGACTGGCTGCATTGTCTTCCTCTGTGGCCTGAAATGGCTGCTACCCCTCAGGGGGAGGTGATCAAAGAGCCAGCCACTGATTCCATTTCAGAAACAGTCCCTGTTCCCATTACTAGGAAACACACTTGTATACTGAGCTGCCATGGGCTACATCTGTTCAGGGGTCCTAGGTTATCTCCATGCATGGCCCTTGATTGGAGTATCAGTCCCAGAAAAGACCCCTGGGCCCAGAATTTTTGGTTCTGTTGCTCTCCTTGTGGAGCTCCTGTCAGAAAGACACACATGGTATTTATTCACTTATGCATGTATATTAGATATATAATATAGGATAAACATACTAAACTCTGTACACCTAAAGAAACTAAATGAGAAGGAGGACCCTGGGTAAGATGATCAATCTTCATTCGGAAAGGCAAACAGGATGAACCTTGAAAGGAGAAAACAAGGGACAGGACAGGAGCCTACCACAGAGGGCCTCTGAAAGACTCTACTGAGCAGGTTATCAAAGCAGTTGTTAACACTCAGCCAAACTTTGGGCAGAATGCAGGGAATCTTATGAAAGAAGGGGGAGATGAAAGTTTATTTTTTAAATTAATTTATTTTATTTATCAATTACGGTTCATTCATTTTGTATCAAAAACAAGCTATTGGAACCCAGACAGAAATTATTCTTTGGATAGCAATAGTCTTATTTGTTTTAATAAGAAAATTAAAATATCAAGTTGCTTCAAAACAAAGTGCATCCTCTTCCTCTGTGACCTATTTAGGTAGCCCTGCAGGAGACATTGATTGAAAAGCAGGCTGATTGTTTCCAGATTCTGGTTATTACGAATAAAGCTGCTATGAACATGGTTGAGCAAATGTCCTTATTGTATACATGAGCATATTTTGGAAATATGCCTAGGAGTGGTATAGCTGGATCTTAAGGAAACACTATTCCTAATTGTCTGAGAAAGCACCAGATTGATTTCCAAACTGGCTGTACAATTTTACATTCCCACCAGCAATGGGGGATGGTTCGCCCTTTCTGCACATCCTCTCCAGCATGTATTGTCACTTGAGTTTTTCATCTTAGCCATTCTGATGGATATAAGGTGAAATCTCAGGGTTGTTTTGGTTTGCATTTCCCTGATGAATAAAGACATTGAGCATTTATCTAATAACCTTTGATATTCCTCTATTAAGAATTGGGGTCTTTTATGAGACTGTCTCTCCAACCAAGGACCAAGTATGGTTATAACCTAGAACCCCTGCTTGTATGTAGCAAATGGTAGCTCAATACCCAAGTGGGTACACTAGTAAGGGGAACAGGGACTATTTTGGACATGAACTCAATGGCTGGCTCTTCAACCTCCCTGTCCCCCGAGGGAGGAGCAGCCTTGCTAGGCCACAGAAGAGGACATTGCAGCCATTCCTGAAGAGACCTGATAAGCTAGAGTTAGATGGAAGGGGAAGAGGTCCTCCCCTATCAGTGGACTTGGGAAGGTGCAGGGAGGAGATGAGGGAAGGAAAGGTGGGATAGGGAGGGAATGCGGGTGGGGACTATGGCTGGGATACAAAGTATATAATCTGTGATTAATATAAAATAAAATGTTAAAATTAAAAATTTCTCTGTTTAGCTCTGTCCCCATTTTTAATTGGATTACTTGATTTGTTGCTGTTAAACTTCTTGAGTTCTTTTTATATTCTGGATATCAGCCCTCTGTCAGATATATGGTTAATAAAGATCCTCTCCCAGTCTGTATGCTGCCATTTTGTTATACTGACAGTGTCCTTTGCTCTGCAGAAGCTTTTCAGTTCCAGGAGGTCCCATTTATTGATTGTTGATCTAAAAGCTGTGACTGATACACCAAACAAGGACCATGCATGGAGATAATCCAGAACCTCTGCACAGATGTAGCCCATTGCAGCTCAATCTCCCCGTGGGTATCCTAGTAAGGGGAACATGGGTTGTCTCTGACATGAACTTGGTACCTAGCTCTGGTATCACCTCTGTCTGAGGGGGCACAGCCTTACCAGGCCATAAAGACAATGTAGCCAGTCTCGATGAGACATGATAGGCTATGGTCAAACAGTTCTGGAGGAGACCTCCTTTATCAATGGACTGGGGGAAGGGCACGGGAGGAGAAGAGGGAGGAAGAAGAAGAGTGGGAGGGAGCTACATCTGGGATGCAAAGTAAATAAATTGTAATAAATAAAAAGGGTGGAAGAGAGGAAACAGGATCAGAGCCTACTATAGAGGGTCCTCTGAAAAGATCCACCCAACAGGGGATCAAACAAGATGCCTAGACTCGGCCAAATTTTGGGCAGAGCACAGGGACTCTTATGGAGGAAGAGGTGGGTGAGATTAGAGGGAAGAAGAGCTCCACAAGGAGACCAACAAAACTAAAAGATCTGAGCCCAGGGGTCCAGCAGAGACTGATGAACCAATGGAGGACCATGCATGGAGAGGACCTATATCCCCTGCTCAGATGTGGCCGATTGGTAGCTCCAGTCTCCATGTGTATCTCTGAGGGACAGGATCAGGGGCTGCCTCTCTCATGAACTCAGTTGACTACTCTCTGATCCTTCACCGCTGATGATGCAGCTTTGTCAGGCCACAGAGGAAGAGGACCCAGGCAGTCCTGATGAGACTTAACAAGCTATGGGCAGATGGCAATAGTGGAGAACTCCCCCTTTCAGTGGACTAGGGGAAAGGGACACAGGAAAGAGGAAGGGAGGGTGGGGCTGGGGGAGTTGAGGGAGAGCCTGTAATCGGGATATATTATGAATAAATTTTGAAGGAAAACTTTAAAAATTAAAAAAGAAAAAAAAGAAAAGCAGGCTGACTCAACCTGATATGCTGGATGGTTAGGGGGAGGCTCTCCCCTCTCTGAGCAGTTGGGAAAAGCAGATCAGGAAAACAAGAAGAGAGGGTGGGTGGGACCAACAGGAGAGGAAAGAGCGATGTCTACCACAGGATATAAACTGAATAAACAAAAATTAACGTTAAAAAGAGAGAAAAATAGCAATCTAACAGAGGAGATCTCCTGACTGAAAATGGTGTCAGAACTAAATGAAGCTACAGAATTGAGTTGATATTAAGCATAAAGTAAGTTTTAGATCCTGGGAAGCAACTGGGGAATTGTGGGGTGGTGTCATAAATTACTGAGACGTTAAGAGGAACAGAATGATTTTCCCACAGCTGTTCCTTTACACAGAGCTCCAAAGGTATGTTTTAATGCAGAACCGCTTGAACTTTCTTCTTTGTAAATTTTGTTAAAAATCTGAGGTAATAGAGTCAAGGTCACAGTGAACACTAACGAGAAGGTGTTAGGACAGCAGTCTCATAATAGCTCAGAACACTTTCTATCACTGAAACGGAGGTAATGTGCCCATGCCCACAAAAAGAGGAAGCAAACTAAAACCTCCCTAGTTCCTTTCCACGGAGATGCTGTTAAATGGTGAAAGTTACCACTGGAAAGGAAGCAGGGTAAGACCGTGACAGAACAGTGAGTGTGAGAAATGTAAAATAATACATGTAATATGAAAATGTCAGTGATTTTTGTTATTCTCTAAAAATATTATAAATATTAATTTAAAATAAAATTAATAAGTACTGAAATTCAGGTTGGTACAAGCACAGAGTCGACCATGGACATATGCACATGTTATAATTGAATAATTTCTTTCATTAAATCTGACTTAAGGACCAGAAGCATCCTCTCCTGTATGAACCGTAACATCATTATAGGCAATTATGAATGGCTCTACTAGCAGAAATTACTGAAGGCTTCTTCATGGCTGAGTGGTGACATACAGCAAATACACCTATATGCCTCTTTAATCCAAAGGAGAGGATTTACTTTTTATACCTTCAGTGCTAGGTACTGAACCTAGACCTACGTACACGCTAAAGAGTCCAGTCCTCATAAACTCATCACAAAGTACAAAAATAAGCAAAATCCCCCCTGAGGCATTTAAATGGTAGCACAGACTCACAAATTCTCAAGTTTAGCAGGTGTCTTAGATGGTGTGAAGCACACTGAACATAAAAATATTTTAAATCAACCTAGCACTTCTTTCATAGACAATACTGTTCAAATATTCATGAGATGTAATTGTTAGAATTTTTCTTTTTAATGAATAAAATATGCATATTTATAACATCAGTGTCCTGTTTCTTGTTTTTCTGACACTGCACTAACACTGCAATACATCCCCTAAGACTATTATTCTCTTTTGCCTATTTTACTGAGGAATTCTAAATAGACTAAGTTCACATCTGAGTTAGCCTCACAGCCACCATCTTACAGAGGCTTGTAGCTTATAGTCTCTGTAAGGCTATACAACATTACTGAAAAAAAAAAAAAACCTTTCCTTTGATCCCCAGAACTAATTCTTTAGAAAAGTAGAGGATTCTTGTTTTTAACGCGAACCCCCCTCTTAGTAATGGACTTTATGATCCTTTCCGTGAATTTTCTACCACTCTCATCATTTGAATGAAATGTCCTCACAGGCTCATATTTGAAACCTTGTCCTTTAGTGAACAGGCCTGCTTTCAGAAGCTGAAGAGCCTAGGAGGTTTGGAATATTTGGACAAGTAGGTTATTAGCAACAGACCCTTGTAGTTGCTGACTGTCCCTGGTCCTCTTCCTTCTATGAGTTTCTTCAATACCATGTGAAATACATCTACAAAATTCTCCTGCCACCACCTTCCCTTGTTTTGTGATGATGGACTAGTGGAAGATATGGCTATAATAGATTTTTCCTCTATTAGGTTGTTTCCCTCATGTATTGTGGTTAGAGAGGCAAAACAAAATTTTAAAATTATGTATTTTATTTCCTATAGTTGCACAATGATTATTTAATATTGCCTCATGTCTCATATGTATTTCTCATAGTGATCATTCACACTATGACATGTAAGTATTGCGGAGGTGAACTATGTCAAAACTGATAATTAAGGTTGAAGATAAATGAATACCACTTCTTTAATTTCAGGACACAATAAAACAAAATTATGAAACAGCAAGTCCTGATGAGACCTGATAAGCTAGGGTCAGATGGAAGGGGAAGAGTACCTCACATATCAGTGGACTTGGAGAAGGGAATGGGAGATGAGGGAGGGACCATAGGATTGGGAGGGAATGAGGAAGGGGGCTACAGATGGGATACAAAGTGAATAAAATGTAATTAATACAAAAAATTAAAAACAAAACAAAAGTGAAAATAAAAAGAAACAAAGAGAGCAGAGTTTGTTGTCCAGTGGTCAAGCATTTTCACTAGCATGTTAGTGAAGAGGAGGTTTAGTGAGTTCAATATGCTTTAAGCTACATTGGACCTTGGACTAATAGAGCCATTTCTGATGCAAGCATAGATAGTTCTTTTACCAGGGAGAATGAACATTTTGCTATGAATTGCCTCATTATGTCCTATATGCTTAGAAGTAACTTTATTTTGTCCAATAAGCTTGGGAATGTTGTGTGTTTATTTTCATTCAATTCTGGGAAGTCTTTAATTTCTTTTGTAATTTCTGTTTTGGCCTAATTTTCATTTAGTAGGAAGCTGTTCAGTTTCCATTAGCTTTTAAACTTTCTATTTCTTCTGTTTTTGTTGGTATCTAGCATTAATCTGTGATGGCCAGATAGGGTGCAGTGTGTTGTTTCACTTGCCTGTATCTGTGGAGACTTGCTTTGGTAGATTTTGGTGAAAGTACCATGAGGCACTGAGAAATAGTATTCTTTTGTGTTTGGGGGAAATGTTTTGTATATATATGTTAGGTTCATTTGCTTTAAAATGTCAGTTACAGCCTAGTAACTCTTGGTTTTTTTCCTAGATGATCTGTATACCGAGGAAAATAGGGTTTTGAAGTCTCCCAGTATCAGTGTAGGAGAGTCTGTATATGATTTAAACGGCAATAGTGTTTCTTTCGTGATCTTGGTTGTCCTTGTGTTTGGTGCCAAAATATTAAGCATTGCAGTATGTTCTTGGTGGATTTTCCTTTGATGGGTTCTTCCCTACTTCTTCTGGTTAGTCTTGTTGTAAAGTGTATTTGGTCAGCTAGTGAAATAAATATTTGCTTCTAAAGTCCATTTGGTTTGAATAACTTTTTCCATCCTAAATGAAGTGGTATATATCCTTGATGATAAGGTGTGGTTCTTAAAGAAAGGAGGAGGATTAATCCTGTTTTCACATTCATTCTGTTAGTCTCTGTCTTTTTATTGGTAGGTTGAGGCCACTGATATAGAAAGATTTTAATAAGCAATATTTGTTGATTGCTTTTATTTTGTTTTTCTTTATCTGATGGTCTGGGCTTATTCATTCCCTCTGTTTTCTTGGATGTGCTTAGCCTCTTTTGGCTGGAGTTTGTCTTGGAGCACCTTCTGTAGTGTTAGATTTCTACATAGATATTGCCTAAATTTAATTTTGCCATGCAAAATCGTATTTTCTCCATCTTTTTTGACTAAATGAATTGTTGGGTATAGTAGTCAAAACTGGAATATGTGTCTCTTAGAGCCTGTATACTCATCTGCCCTCTGGCTTTTGCTGCCTGCAGGAGATTTCAAATTTTAGTGTATTAGGTTTGTGTGTATATTTTACTTGATCTTCCCCCTTGGAGTTCTTGATACTATTTTTTTTTGTTCAGTATGGTTAGGTTTTAATTATTGCAAGCCAAGGCTACTTTATTTTATAGTCCAGTATATTTGGTAGTTTGTATTTGTCTTATACCTTGGTAGGCACCTCCTTCTCTAGCTTTAGGAAATTGTCTTTTTAAATTTTGTTGAAAATATTTTCTGTGACATTGACCCAAGTTTTCTTCTCCTTCTTCTATTCCTGTTATTTGTATATATAATCTTTTCATAGTGGCCCATATTTACAGAATGTTTTGTGCCCAGAGGATTATTTTTAGAAGAGTTAACATTTTTTGACCAAGGTATTTTCATTTTCATATTTCACTCAGTTTTTTTTAATTGATTCATTTTCCACATTCAGGTCCTAAAATGTTTTACTTATTTCCTTCCACTGTTTTTTGTTTTCATAGATTTCTTTAAGGTATTTCTTCATTTTTTATAATTTATTACAACTTATTCAATTGGATCCTGGCTGTGTCCTTCTTCATCATCACCTCCTAATCCCACCCTCCTTCCCTCTTCTCTCCCTATGCCCCTTTCCTAGTCCACTGACAGATGAGGTATTCCTCCCCTTCTATTTGATCATAACCTATCAGGTCTCATCAGGACTCATTGCATTGTCTTCCTTTGTGGCCTGGCAAGACTACCCATCCCATGGGGAGGTGATCAAAGAGTGTGTCACTGAGTTCATGCCAGAAAAATACCCTTCTCCTCTTATTAGGGAGCCAATTTAGAGACTGAGTCTATGGGCTATATCTGAGCAGGGGGTTTTAGGTCCTTTCCATTAATTGTCCTTCTTTGGAGTATCAGTCCCTGCAGACCTCTAGGGTTCAATATTTTTGGCCCCTCCAGGTCTTTCTATCTCCCCTTTCTTTCATAAGATTCCCAGCACTCTGCCCAAAGTTTGACTATGAGTCTCAGCCTCTGCTTCAATACCTCGATCAGTAGAGTCTTTCAGAGGCCATCTATGGTAGGTTCCCGTTCTGTTCCCTGTATCTATCTATCTATCTATCTATCTATCTATCTATCTATCTATCTATCTATCTATCTCTTACATTTGCTTCATTTTGTATCCCAGCTGTAGCCCCCTCTCTCATTCCCTACCAATTCCACCTTCCCTCATTTCGTCCCATGCCCCTCCTCAAGTCCACTGATAGGGAAGGTCCTTCTCACCTTCCCTCTGACCCTAGACTATCAGGTCTCCTCAGGACTGGCTGCATTGTCTTTCTCTGTGGCCTGTTCCCCGTCTTCTCCTGCTCCCAATGTTTATCACATTTGTCCTTATGAATGAGGATTGAGCATCTTCCTTAGGGTTTTTCTTGTATAATCCTGTTAGAAGAAAAAGTGGGGAAAAGCCTTGAACTCATTGGCACAGGAGACAACTTCCTGAACAGAACACACACAGCACAGGTTCTAAGATCAAAAATTAATAAATGGGACCTCATGGAACTGAAAAGCTTCTGTAAAGCAAAGGGCACTGTCATCAGAACAAAACATCAGCCTATAGTCTGGGAAAGGATCCTCACCAACCCTGTATCTAACAGATGGCTAATATCCAGAATATATAAATAATATATATTAAGAAGTTAAACACCAACAAATCAAGTAATCCAATTAAAAATGGGGTACAGCACTAAACATAATTCTCAACAGAGGAATATTGAATGGAAGATAAGCAAAGAAATGCTCAACATCTTTAGCTATCAGGAAAATGCAAATCAAAACGGCCCTCGGATTTCCCATTTCATCCATCAGAATGGCTAAGATCAAAAACTCAAATGACAACACCTGCTGGTGAGGATGTGGAGAAAGGGGAACCCTCCTCCATTGCTGGTGGGAATGTAAACTTTTACAACCACTTTGGAAATCAATTTGCTACTTTCTCAGAAAATTGAGAATAGTGCTACCTCTAGATCCAGCTATACCACTCCTAGGCATTTATCCAAAATATGCTCAATTATTTAACAAGGATTTCTTCATTTTTAAGGACATCTATATATTCATAAAGGAAATTTTAATGTTTTTTCTTGTGCTTAAGCTATGTGGCAATACTCAGGGCCTGTTGTTTTAGGGTTATGGAAGTCTAGTGAAGATATATTGTGCCAGTTGTTCTTGGTTTTACTTTTATGCTGGCATCTAGGCACATAAGTTTGACAAGACTTCTAGATGTTGTTATCTAATGTGTTTGTTGGGTGAGTGTTTTCTCCCCTGTTTTCTTTTGCCTTTTCTGATTCTTATTCTCTGGTTATTATATGTGTTTCATGATAGGAAATTCTTCTGGAATGTTGAGATCCTGTCTTCGTCAGGGTTATTATTATCACTGAGAAACACTATGGCCAAATCAACCTAAGAAATAAAAGGCGTATTTTTGTTGTTTGTTTGTTTTGCTTACTCTTCCATACCACAGTTCTTCATCAAAGGAACTAAGGACAGGAACCCAAGCAATGCATATACCTGAAGGTAGGGGATGATGCAGTGTTTGGAAAGTGCTATGTACATGCTTGTTTCCCATGGCTTGCTCAGTGTGCTTTGTTATAGAACCCAGGATCACCCCAGCAGTGGCAACATCTGATTTGCTGGTTCCTCCCACATTCATCAACAATTAAGAAAATTCCCTTCAGAAAATTCCTACAATCAGATCCTATATAGGCATTTTCTTCTCTCTAATGACTCCAGCTAGGATCAAGCTAACTTAACCAGCAAGGACAGATTTTAACAGGTGTGGACACTGGAAGGTCAGATAAAATGTGTTCCTAGGTGTTGGAACCTGTGGAGTTTCACAGAGAAGAAGAGAGTAAGGTATTCCACCAGGTTCTATTTAGTTTTCTAGGAATAGGAGGCACAGAGTGAGAAGAGGCCACAGCTGGTACTTTGCTCAGAGTGGAGAATTAGATTCTTTTAAGACTTGATGGATGAACAAAGAAGGTAAATGTTCTACTGGGCTTTGAGTGAGTTATATATATATATATATATATATATATATATATATATATATATATATATATGTTTGAGAGATGTTACTGGTTAGCATGACCACTAAAAAATGGCTGCTTGTATTTTACTTAGGTAGGCAAATAATAACAATACTGTAGTACTACTGTTTACATAGACAAGCAAATAATGACAATACTGTCCTGAAAGTGCAGACACAGCCAATGAAAGCTGGTAGCTCATGTGATTTCCAGACGAATGGAAACTTCAGGCAGTGGAAGAGTAGTTGTAAAGGTTCTAAAACAGAAATTTTAAGACAAATAGGGTCAATGGGAAGATTTGGAGAGATAAACCTGAGCTAAGAAGTGGTAAACACTGAGGTGAAAGGCTTAGGAAACCTCATTAGGTAACATTACTCAGCCTTCATCTTCCAGTCAGACATCAGGCCCTCTCACTGTCTGTGTGATATGCAGGGGACTTAGACTGAATGATGATACATTTTATATGTCAACTTGACTTGGCCAAGGAATACTCACACATATGACACAATACAATTTAGAAATATGCCTCTGAGGCTGTTTCTAGAGAATAGCAACACCTGAAATTGTTGCCTGAGCAAAAAGGATCCCAACTCACGAGTAAAATATGTCAGACCAAAACAGATGGAAAAGTTGAGAAAACATTATTCCCCTTCTTGAACTTAAGCCATTTATTTCTTCTGTCTTCAAGCATTGCAGTTCCAGGTTCTCTGGTCTTTTGAACCTTTTCTGCCACATTTGACTTAAAGCACAGCTATACTATTGGCTCTGTTTTTCAGAACTTCAGGCTTTGAATTGAACTCTTCTCTTTCCTTATTCTTCACAAGCCAAAAAATATCTTCTGGAACTTCTCAGACTCTGCCATTCCCAAGGCCAAGTTCTATAACAAATCTCATATGTCTTTATATTTAAGTTTATTAATACCCTTTACATTTATATCTGTATTTTTACCTGCAATGTATTTTGTTCATTTTGTTACGTTGTTCACAGTTTCTTAGAGATTAAAAAAAAATCCCATGCTAAAACGGTGAATTTATTTAGAGTGTTATCTCGTAGGCATTTTAATAACTATGACACAATTCTTTTAAAAGAAATATAATTATGGTGTTTATTGGTACTTTTTAATATATTATTCATGCAAATAACCTTAAGATCTTATTAAAATCTAAATTATAATTCAATACATATGGGTTTTGAATTTCTAATTAGCTTCCGGGTAATGCTGACACTGCAGGCTGACAATCATATTGAACATTCAAAATATTTCCTGAAATATTTCTATTACATATATTTTTTAAGTTTTACTGTATACATATATATGCAATATGTGTCTGTGTGCATGTTTTGTGTGTGTGTGTGTGTGCACATGTGTGTAGTATTTCTGAGACCTATACATGCCATTCTAGAGGTCAGAAGATGATTTTCAGGAATTCATTATCTCTTGCCACCTTTTAGGGCCCAGGTATTATACTTTGGTCATCAGGTTTGGCAACACATGCCTGTACCCAGTGAGTAATTTTGTCAACTCTATTCCTTTCATTTTAAATGTAAATGTTGCAAAACTAATGGTGTGCCACTTTTGATAATTTGACAGACTCAAAATAGACAATTTGCAAAAGCTGAGAAGCCTTTGTTTCATTTGAATTTTACAGTTCCTGGACTGCACCTTGCAGATGACAATAGTTCATCCGTTCACACATCAGATAGACACTTCATCGCTGTGAATTGATGACATCAGCGAATCTCGTCCTTTTTATGTCTCCTAGTTTAAAAAGAATGGCATCTAAATTTGTATATAAGAAATTACAAAGTTGTGGGGGTTTTTTGTTTTTGTTTTTGTTTTTACAAATTACGTATAAAACCCTGTGTGTGTCTATGCATGGATGTGTATGTTGTGGATCTATTGTGTGTGTGTAAGTAAAACAACCAGCGATATCTACTGATCCGTTTTTTTGTTTGTTTGTTTGTTTGTTTTTGTACATAAACCCTTAACAGCAACTTTACTTTTCCTAGAAGTAGGTAGAAGACTTTTATGATTTCAAAGTATGGATTTATACCTTCTGGCATGAATTTCTTTTTAGAATAGCTCCAATCTCCCATCTACCTAAAACAGGGCAATCATCCTTAATTAACTTATAAGCCTCATCAGGGACACGCATCCATTTGATTTATTAATAAGCCTCTAGAGAACAAATTAGCTTCCTTAGCATTTTCTGACACGCTTTGAGCCCCAGCACAAACAGATTTTTCCTGCTAGCTCTTGAGCTGTCTTTGATATACACAATTGTATAAAACCAGAGAAAGATTAACACAATAGCATAGATATAGCAATATTTACACACCTATACACAAGTTATGATCAAATCTAATATCACAATGTGTTTTTGTGTAAATAAGTGAAAAACCCAGAGGCTTTAGCTGATGAATACAAAATTCTAACATTGTCTAATGCTAGATTCAAATATGCCATTTGAATATCACTTAATGCGATATTCTATGAGAGTTACCTTACCTCACTTAAAGGCGACCTTGAGCATGGTTATCTTATATACACCTACACTCCGGGTATATACCCAACTTGTAAGTACAAAATTATCTTACTATGTTTTGAGTCTGAAATATCATCTCTGAAATACTCATGCTCATGGGTTTGAACACTTTGTTCCCAGATAAGGGGTCTATTTTAGGGGTTGTGTACTCTTTGGAACCTGGGAATTCTCTGGTCAGTGGTAATATGTCACTGGGTTTGGGCCATGATGGTTATATCTTCTTCTAATTGGAGCAGGAAATTCTGGTATCACAATGTGCTATATCCTGCTTCTTTTATCATGGAGCAATTGGTTCCAATTATCATGAGTTTTCACACTAATGGATCCTTTCAAAATATGAGTCTATCTTAAAATTTCTTCTTTCATTTGCTTCTGTCAGGTACTATGGTCATAACAACAAGAAAATAAATTGTGCAATGAACCTCATAATTCAATGAAAATAAAGCATATGATATAATTAATGTTAATAGGATGTATATCGGGCATATAATTTCAAAAATATTTTTATTTATTCAAAATAAACACATCTGTAACATCTGGTTGACTGCATGTCAGAAACAGCTAGTGAATTATGTATGTTAATATTCTAAGAGATGCTTATATTTTAATAGAAGGTTGTTTGGCTTTTGTTGTTGTTTTAATGTTATAGTTTTCTGAAAAGATTACACTGTCTAGTCCTCTCCCTCTTTTCCATCACTTTTTTCTGTCCAAAGGACAAAATTTGCACTGGGGGTCCCTGGCCTTCAGAAGTTTAGACTCATTTCTAGGAAGAAATTCAAAGATTATCCATTTCTCTTTGGGCACATGAGAATGTTATAAAAGACTATCTGAAGAAGGCTAAAGTCTGCATTAAATGTGGTTCTGTTCTGAATCAAGGGTCACCTAGTCACAGTTTTTTTTTTCTGAAAAGATAAAATTGGAGATAAAAAAACAATGTATTTTTCCTATGTTCACTTTCACTTTAACTTTTTTTCTTGTTTGCTTTTCTTCAGAGCTTTCTTTGTCATGTGTCTTAGAACTAGTGGCTGTTTTGTTTGCTTGTTTGCTTACTTGTTATTGTTTTTCATTTACCAACTTGCTATAATTACTCTTTAGGTAAGAACATAGTGACAGATATATTCAAACTAAAGTCAGGCAGTGCAAAACACTCTTTAAAGCAGGAGTTTTACTGTTAAAACAAAACTTTAGATAACCTCATTTTACTATTCCAAGATATGCTTCCCGCAAGAAAAGGAAGTAAACTTCTGCAAGTGTTTTATCTTTCTGGCATTTCTTTGGAAATGTTCAATTAAACTTTTAATTTTTATCACATTGGGACCAAGAACCCCATTAACAGAAAAAAATTAAGGCTAATAGTATGCCTTACATATTTATTTATTTCCTTGATTTCTAATTGGTTTATAACCCAGGGGATTTTTAAAATATTTTTTTTATTTATTCTTACTTGAAATTATCTTCCAGATGGGGTTTTATTTAAACATTTATAGTAGTATCTCACTGATTTTTGTTAGTTTGAAATAGCTACCTTTTCCACTTGAAGCATTGCTGAAAATATTAGAATTAGAATCAGTATTCTTGAGGTAGCACTATTTCCAATTTTCTGAGAATGCTCCAGATTGATTTCCAAAGTGGTTGTCCAAGTTTGCACTCCCATCAGCAATGAAGGAGGGTTTCCCTTTCTCCACATCCTCTCCAGCATGTGTTATCACTTGAGTTTTGATCTTAGCTCTTCGTATGGGTGTAAGATTTGGAATGTCAGAGTCATTTTGATTTACATTTTACTAATGACTAAGGCTGTTGAGCGTTTCTCTGTTTCTCCTGTACTTTATATTCTTTGTTGAGAATTCTCTGTTTAGCTCTATATCTCATTTTTAATTGAATTATTTGGATTATTTGGTTTGTTGGTGTTTGATTTCTAAAGTTCTTTATATATTCTTGATATGAGCCCTCTGATGGATGTAGGGGTCTTCTAGTAAGGGAAACAGAGGCTTTCTCTCACATGAACTCTGTTGCCTGCTCTCTGATCACTTACCTCTGGTGGGGAATCCTTGCCAGCTCACCGAGGAAGAGGATCCAGGCAGTCCTGATGAGACTTGATAGGCTAAGGTCAGATAGTAGGGGAGAAAGCCTTTCCCTATCAGTGGACTAGGGGAAAGGGAAAGGAGATAAAGGAAGGAGGGTGGCACTGTGAGAAGATAAGAAAGGGGGCAACAGTTGGGCTGTAAAGTGAATAAATTGTAAAATAAAATTATATATATTACATATAATATATAAAATTATATATATATATATTATATATAATATATAAAATTATATATATATAATTTTATTTTATTTTACAATAAAATATATATATGGCTGGAATCGGAAAAAAGAAGAATCAATATTCTTACACATAGAACTTATGGAAATTTGACCCAGAATCTTGTGTCATATTGTCATCTATTCTATGAATACTGAATTCTGATTATTTTGGAATTCTTCTGTTATTTGAACCTTTCATTTCCTTTTTTCTTTTTCTTTTGTTTTATGCACTTTAAAAAAATTAATTCTTCTCTCATACAATACATTCCAGTCAGTTTCACCTCTCCTTGCTCCTCCTGCCTTCCCTCTTTCCCATATCCACTCCTGCTCCATTTCCTCGTTAGAAAAGATGACAGCCAAACAGGACAAAGCAAGATAAAATAAGTCACGGTAAAATCCTTTGACTTATTGACCCTGGACAAGACAACCAAATAGGAGGAACACTCTCAAGAACAGAAAAAAATACTTAGAGATACACCTATCTCACTGTTAGGCGTCTCACAGGAACCCCAAGCTAACAGCCACAGTATACATGCAAAGGACCTGATGCAGACACATTCATGCCTTTTGCCTGATGTTACAGTCTCTGTGAGCCTATGTGAGCCCTGATAAGTTGAGCCTTTCAATTCTTTATCTTCCCTATCAATATATCAATCTTTTTCTTTGGGTCTTGCATAGCACAGTGATACTCTGTACATAGTACTCTTCTTGTTCCAGAACCTCTTAGCTGGCTGAATCTTTGTACAGGCTCTGACTCAGATGTCCTTACTAAATCCTGAAGATTTCATAGCACAGCCTGTATAGAGCCTGTGAAGTATCAGGAATGTCATCTCTGTTCCAAACTATAGAAACCACCATTTCTTCTATAAAACATCAATTTCATGCCTTCTGGATTACATTGTCTGTGCCTGACTATTCCGTAAAATTATCAGAGCAGTATCATCTAACCCAATATCACAAAGCGTGAGGCCACAGACTCATGTTGCATTTTAGAATAGCCATATATCACCTGGGACAGGACAGATATTAACTTTCTAAACTACCTTTACCTCTAAGCCCCATCACAGGAGACCTTCTCTCCATAGTTCCATAAACACTTGTTTATTCTTCATCTGGGCCGCTTCCTCCATCACAAGAAGCTCATGATAGACCTGCCATGTGCTTCTCTCCATGCTCAACCATGACGGTGCTCTGTTTCCTTACTCTTTTCTTCTTCTTTTCCTTTCCATGATCCTCTCCTGCCCTCCAAGCCTGTGAACCTTAGCCACATCTACCCCATTCACCCTGCTTAGGTGTGTCTGCTTTTAATTGGTCATACAAGAATAAGTTTTGGGAGAAGGTTACAAATGTCATTTGGGGCTAAAAGAGTGTCTGCTACTTTGGGCAACAACAAGATCTTGAGCGCCAGTAAAGAGCATCAGAATATATACCCCAGACCAACCCCAAACTCTCTATGTCTGAGAACACCAACACTACCATATACTGATCAATTGTTCACCACAAATCATGAAAATCTGTCATAATTTTAAAATTATTTTTGATGATTAGAAATGAAAAATTAATTCATCAATGATGAATTATTTTATATTTTAATATAATAACAATTTATATTGTCATTTATAAATATAATTTAATGGCCTTTATACTGTCATCCTTTTTGTCTGAACTTTGTTTGTTTGTTTAATCAGAAAAATGTTACCTATTTACAATTATTTTCCAGTCCCTCCACTCGATTTTTCACCATCCTAGTTCTTTATACTTTCCCTACTAGTGATTATACTTGCCACTCATTTAGGTCCTGATTAGAAGTGTGACCATAAGGTATTCCACAGAGCATGGTCTCCTATTCATATTGTAGAAGAGTTAAAAGGAAACAGAGAACATTTACAAGTAAGAAAAAATTCTATATTTTTGAAATTATTTCAAAGAGAACACAGGTACAGTGTGTTCTATAAACACTTTCCTGTAATACAGTATGCACTGAATTGCCACTTTTATTGCTCACAAATGAAAGAAAAAAGTAATAGCTGCGGGAATGGAAATTACTGACCAATTGTGTTGATTATATACATTTACTATAGGGTATTCTGCGCAGTTCCTGAGCTGGAGCCACCCAACCATTTCCAGGAAGAAAAAAATTATAAAGTCACCATTTCCAGGATACTCTGAACTTTTAAAATAGAAATAAATATATTTTTATAAATGTTTTTCTTAACCCTGATAAAATAAAACGTGCATAGCAGGGTGTCTGGTAACAAACTGTCTTCAGAAATTGCGACAGGACATTCTACATGCCTGCTGGCCATTTAATTTAATGGGATTTTTATTAGTGTATACACACTAGTTATTTAATCCACAGGGGTCTTTGCAGGTATAAGCACAAAGAGAAGAAGAAAGAAAAATCCAGAGCTGCAATTTCAGTTATTTTTTTTTAAATTAAAGACTTGCATTTTGTATTCATTTATTTAAATTGCATTCCTACTAACACACTCTTCTAAAGCCTTAGGTAGGATATCACTTTTAACAAGTTCAAACCAATATACAATAGAAGGGATTTGTTTTTAAATCATTTATTTCTAACCCAAAGAAAGAACTGTTAAAAAAAAAAACATTCCTTTTAATCATCCAGATAAGAGATAACTCCAGATAAAGAGATATAAATTTTGTCTTTCTTGCACTTATTTTGTAGTTTTTATTTTATTTTCTTCTTTCTCCCATAACGCCAAGTAGGTGAGTCCTGACTCAATTTCTTGACATATAGTGTTGTATTTAACATTCAGCATTATCTCCAGTCAAATTCAAGAAGTGCTGAACTTATTTAAATAGCATTCTACTTAGCCTGACTTGACAACAGGAACTCCATGATTTGCTCTAAAGAGCCTGAATAACCATTAAAATAGCATGCTAGAATTAAGTTTCCTCTGACCTTTATTTTTCTTTGTTTCTCAGATATTTCCTAAAGTTTTCCTGGAATGCTTTACTTGAACTGGCTAAGATCATTCTAAAAGCTAAATCAGAAGATAATTGAGAGAAGATGGCTTAGGAGGTAAAGCCACTTGTAACCAAGCTTGAAGACCTGAGTTCCATTCTTAGAACACACATGATGGATGAAGAGAACTGACTGCAGTGTCTTGTCCTCTGACTCCCACATTCTTGTGACAAGCACACACATACACACACACACACACACACACACACACACACGCACATGCGCACCCACAGAATGAATCACCTAGTCAGTACAATAACATTTTTAAAGAGAGCATCTGAAAGGACATTGTTATGCCATTACATATTTTAATTTAAAATTAGTGAATATGTTTTGAGGAAGAAAAAATAATGACCATTCTTCTTATACTTTAGATATGTTCACCACTTTGAACAGGCAGAGACAGAAGAAGAATGAAAACGATGATGGGTAGTGAGGAGGAACAGCATGGGTTTAAAAATATTATGGCTATATGTAGTTTCTTCTGCTCTCTGTGATGTGGAGGAATGCTTGAAGACTTTGCTCCTCTGACTTGAAGGCCTGTCACCTGCTACATGACTTAACAGACATGGGGTGAACATGTGTAACTCCAGCCACTCATCCTGAGCCCTTTCACTATGAGAGTTAACAGTTTGGCTTTTCACACTCACACATAGCAAAAGAACAACACTCTGAGGGTATTTGTCTTCAATTAGACTTAAGGAAACATCTGGAAATCAGAGAACTTACGCTTTAACTCTGGAAATGCCTACTAGAAAGAATATTGTACGAAAAAAGTGTTTCTTAAGAGTAAAATAAGTACAAATCTCTGCTCATTATAATAAACTGCACTTAACAGAGCACATCAGTTTGAATGTACAGTGCTAATAGGTTTGTGTGTCAGTAGGGTAATTCTGTATTTCTTTTAAATTTGATTTAGCACAATAAATTTAAGGGAAAATGCATGCGCTCTTAACCAAAAACTTGGCTTTGTCATCAACTGGTTTAGTAAACTGCAAAAACTTATATACTATTAGTTAGTTAATAGAAATGTATTAAAAATAATTTGATTATATCTAAAATATACTAATAAAATATTAAGTGTACCTTTACATTAGCAACAAAAGCAAACAAACACAAGACAAAAAGTGGCATCTATTTCTAAGATATAGGACACAAAACCCTGAGGAATTATAATCTTACAAAACAAAGAAAAATGACTTAATTCCATGTCTGTCCATTTGACACGGATGATGTCCATGGGAAAAGTCAAGGAATGAGGTAACAAGAAACATCTAGGGAGAACAGTAGCTGAAGAAATAAAATGGAGTCTGAGGAGATAA
>CM053763.1:36863887-36894554 GCA_028658305.1 Pachyuromys duprasi
CCATGTCTCACTAACTCCCCTTCTTTTTTATGATTTCTTACACTCTGCCGAAGGTTATGAGTCTTAGTATCTGCTTTGATACACTGCTAGGTAGAATCTTTCAGAGGCCCTCTGTGGTAGGCTCCTGTCCTGTTACTTGTTTTCTCCTACATCCAATGTCCATCGCATTTGTTTTTCTAAGTGAGTATTGATCATCATACCCTGGCTCCTTTTTCTTGTTTATCATCTTTAGGTGTATAGATATCGGTACGTTTATCCTATCTTATAGGTCTATATAAGTGAGTATATACCATGTATGTCTTTCTGCTTTTGGAATACCTCACTCAGGATGATCGTTTCTAGTTCCTACCATTTGCCTGCAAATTTCATGATTTCCTTGTTTTTAATTGCTGAGTAGTATTCTATTGTGTAAAATTTTCATAATTTCTGTAGCCACTCCTCAACTCAGGGACATCTGGGTTGTTTCTAGGCTATTACAAATAAAGTTGCTATGAACATGAATGAACAAATGTCCTTGTTGCATACTTGAGAAACTTTTGGATATGTGCCCAGGAGTGGTATAGCTGGATCCTGAGGTAGCAGTATTCCTAATTGTCTGAGAAAGCACCAGATTGATTTCCAAAGTGGTTGTATAAGTTTGCATTCCCACCAGCAATGGAGGAGAGGTCCCCTTTCCCCACAACCTCTCTAGCATGTGTTGCCACTTGAGTATTTGATCTTAGCCATTCTGATTGGTTTCAGAGGAAATCTCAGAGTTGTTTTGATTTTCATCTCTCTGATGGCTAAGGACGTTTATCATTTCTTTAACTGTTTCTCTGCCATTCTGTATTCCTCTACTGAGAATTCTCTGTTTAGCTCTGTACCCCATTTTTTAATTGGATTGCTTGATTTGTTGCTTTTTAACTTCTTTAGTTCTTTATAAATACTGGATATCAGCCCTCTGTCAGATATATGTTTAGAAGCCTTTGTTTTGTTGGGGTCCTCCATTCCATCTGGCTCTTATACCATTTCTGCCTTCTCTTCTGCAGAGTTCCTGGAGCTCTGAGGGGCTAGATTTCTACAGAGACACCCCATTCAGGAATTATATTTTCAAGGTTTCTCTCTTTCCTTATTGTCCTACCTTATATCTCTGTATTTGTTTCCATCTACTGCTTGAGGAGACTTCTCTGACAGTGACCGGTCTATGAATATAACAGGTTGTAATTAGGAATCATTTTATTACTGTGTTCCTTTGGCAGAATGATTGTATTTGGATTTCCACTAGGTTCCTGACTAATTTCTGACTGTTGGCCAACTGAGCAATGTTGGACATAGGTTACATCTTATGGAACATAATAGGGCTTAAATCCAATCCTATAGTGTTTGGTTATTCCCACAAGCTTCGTGGCATTATTGTACCAGCATATCTTATAGGCAAATCATCATTGTAGATGAGAGGAAGATGAACAGGTGTCTACATTTCTCCTTTGTTAATGTGCAGAGTATCTCCCAATACCATGGATATTAGCCCATAAGGGTAAATGCTGCAGGTAGTCCCCAGATTGACTACTTCATGTTCAATGAGTTATGTTGGAGTTATGTGGGTGTTATGAATTGGTTGTGTAGGTGTTATGAATACTAGTTCATAAGGAAGAATGTTCGGGGTCGTCTTCAGATTGACTTCTCCATGTTCAATGAGTTGTGCAGGTGTCTCCAGCAATAGGGTCTTACTGTCATTTGTAGAGAGCAAATAGAAGCCTCAGTAATAGCTTGAGTTGATTCTTAGGTTCTTATGGAGCTCATTGGCTAGCAATCCTAGTAGGTAGAACCCATTACTGAAATAGGAGTCTTTCTTTTGTGATAAATGATGTGTAACTGGGGTCCTCTTTCCCCCAATTTTTCATTTTGGTGATTATATTTAAATCACCTTCATATATGTATACATATTAGGAAGCTTCCTACTGGATTAGAGATACATAAGGCTCCTCAACTGTCCCATAGTTTTAGCTTCTCTCCTCCCATTCCTTCTGTCACCTTCCTCTTGCCTCCCCATTTGATCCTCATGCTCCAGCACCCTTTTAACTTATCCATCCATAACTATATATTTTATTGCACTTGTAATTGGCCTGATTGGTGTAATTTTGAAAGATCGTTCTGGGCTCCGTTTACTAATTATGTGGCATCAGAAAATCATTTTTTGTCTATATGTCTTATACTCAAAAGACCTCTCTTTTATAATCTATCAATATTTTAATGAAGGAGAAGTTGAGAGAATGCATCAACGCTTGGGTAATTATGACTTCCTAGAGGACGTGGGCACACAGAAGTGAAGTCAGGAAAGCCTAAACTTCAAACACTTACCCTGTAGGTGTTCCTGTTGTCATCAGAGCAGGAATTATTGTACACTTAATGAATGATTAATAGAAACACAGCTGTGTCCTTCCTTGAGAAAGTTACAGTAGGTACAATTTAAATGTTCAGAATAGATGGTAAATTTTATTAAGTTTATAACATGCTTCCTTTAGTGAACAGCTTTAGTGCATTTAAATTGCAGTGGAAATTATCAGCAAAATGTGGTTTTACTTAACTTTAAGAAGGGATCACATGTGTAAAGGTGAAGAGAGAATACACTTCCTATTTCCCTCATAGAAATTTTCAAAAAAAAAATTAAAACATGAAGCAAATGCCATGAGTTCCAATTTTTAAATTTTCATTTGTTTTCTTAATGTTTGCTTGTTGTGCTGTGTGTGTGAGTGCATGTGTGTGTGTGTAAAAGCATGTGGAGGTTGGAGGCCAAATGAGGTAGTTCTTTTCTTATGTGGGTCGCTGAGACAGAAATCAAATCCTCAGTTTAGGAATAAGACAATTTAACATGCTGAGCTATCATACCAGTTCATTTCTTAATTTCTAATAGGGTATTTTGTAGTGATGTGATTGTTGTCATTAATTTATGTAATGTTTTATGTAAAACATAGCAAAATCTACTGATTGCATTTCCTAGGACCTTAGTACATGTTCATATCATATTATTTTATAAAAACTTACTTTTTAGTCACCATTCATTTGTAAATAAAAATGGCAATGTACTTGAATAGTGCTATCTTTAATATAAAATTTTACCAAAATTGGCATCCTACTCAGTAGATTATGCACCACAGTGTGATAACTCTATTAGCTTTAATGCCTAAGAGTTAGAATAAAAATAAAGAAAATATTGTTAGTTTAAAAATGATGTTAGTTACAGAAGTTACTGTGATTAAGAAGTATCCAGTGTACATCTGGGCATGATGGAGCACCCCTGTTATCCCAGCACTTAGGGAGTCAGAGGAAGGGGGATCTCTGTGAGTTCAAGGTGGGCCTGATCTACAAAGAAAGTCCAGGACAGCCCCAGCTATACAGAGAAACCTTGTCTTGAAAAAAAAAAAACAAAAACAAACAAACAAAGAAGAAGAAGAAGAAGAAGAAAAGAAAAAAAAGAGAAGTATCCACACACACAAGAAAAACCTCTTATCTGTCCCTTAACTGTGAGCCCCAAAGATCCTGTAACAACACAAAAGAACCGGAAAAACCCCATTGAACAGAGCTCTCCTGTGGAATGTTTTTCAGCACTATGTTATTCTACATCTGGTTAATGCTAAAGGCATGTTCATATTTAATTCTGGAATAACTTTCTCTGCTACCGTCTTACCATGCTTATGAAAAAACCCTAGGAAGCATTGGATTTCTCTCAATTATGATGATGATGTCATGGGTTCTTCCATTTAGGCGAGTACTGAGCCCTCCTCAATATGTCACCCTTAACAAGGAAACCAGATTTTTTTAATGGCTTAGAGCATGTGTCTTCAACATTATTCTGAACAAGGAGGCAAAATTGATGAGAGCAGAGAGAGAACGTCTATCAAAGACAGGGTTTTCTTGCTTTTCAAATTTAAGTTGTAGGCGTTCCCATTGTTTGCACTTACTATGCAGGGCATCAAGGAAGCCTGTGACTTATTTCTGCTTATAACTTAATGACAGAGCCTGACAAAAGGACTAAACTGCAGACCCTTAAGGAAGTGCTATAAAAATAGAATTTTCAATTTTTATTTGAAAATTTTTGAAAATTAATTTTAAAAATTAAATTTAAAGGCATTTTCAGACAGAAAAAAAAATCAAAGAATGCATGACCTGAATTCAGGAATATTCTGAGAACTAAGACTATCTTTTCAAAAAGTGTTTTCCAAATTCATTTTCTAGTATTATGAAAAAAATAAGGTTCATGTCAACTCTTTCACTTCTGTAGTAGCAGATTGGTCTACTGAACTGCTTTGCTAAAAATGAACTATTTAACCTGTAAGAAATACAGATATTTAACTTCCATAATAATTTTTAAAATGTTATCACTGCTTCAAATATCCATCAGAAATAAAATTCTGAATATAAATTCGAGCTTTGTTTTTGTTTTGTCCTGTGCAGATTGAATCCATGAAAAAGGAAATGATGTCAACGGTAACACTGTTCTGTCATTGTCATAATGGAAGTGCCAGGAACAGCATATGGAACTGAAATTTGAGTTTTTCCTTCAACTGAGAATGTGGATAATGTCCAATACTTTCCATATCATTTTTCCAACAGATAGAAAATAGGATAAACATTCTAAAATCTGTAGTCCTAACGAATCTAAACAACAAGGAGGACCCTAGGGAAGATGCTTAATCCTCATTTTGAAGGGCAAACAGGATAGATATCAGAAGTAGAAGAAGACAGGGAACAGGACAAGAGCATACCACAGAGGGCCTCTGAAAGACTCTACCCAGCAGAGTATTGAAGCAGATGCTGAGACTCATAACCAAACTTTGGGCGGAGTGCAAGGAATCTTATGGAAGAAGGAGGACATAGAAAGACCTTGAGGGGACAAGAGTTCCACAAGGAAAACAACAGAGCCAAAATATTTAGGCCCAGGGGGCCCTGCAGAGACTGATGTTCCAACTAGGGATCATTAATGGAGTAGAACTAGACCCCTGTATCCCATGGGCAGCCCAGTCTCCATGGGAATGCCCAGTAAAGGCATCAGAGGCAGTCTATTGCATGAACTAGATTGCCTTCTCTTTGATCACCTACCCCTGGCAAGGTGGCCTTACTAGGCTGCAGAAAAAGAGGATCCAGACAGTCTTGATAAGACCTGATAGGCTATGGTTAGAGAGTAGGGGAAGAGGACCTCACCTCTCAGTGGAATAGGAGAGGACATAAGAGAGGATGATGGAGGGAGGGTTGGACCTCGAGGAGATGAGGAAGGAACCTAAATCTAAGACACAAAAGGAATAAACTGTAATAAATAATAATTTTAAAGAGAAAACATAAGAAACTTAAGTGAGGCTGTTTAGGGTGAAGGAATGTGTTGGTTTAACTTTCCTAATACTGTGACCCTTTAATGCAGTTCTTCATGTTATGCTGACCATAAAATTATTTTCATTGCTACTTCATAACTATAAGTTTGCTATTGCTATGAATCTTAACATAAATATGTGTTTTCTGATGGTCTAAGGTAACCCTTGTGAAAGAGTTTTTGATCTCCCAAAGGTGTCACAGACAACATGTTCAGAATCACTAGATTAAAGAGTATATTACTCTTGCAGAATATTTGAGTTGACTTCAGTTCTTTTTAAAAAAAATGTTATTAATATTTAATAAATTAATTCAACATGCATTATGTGCATCCTGTGTGCCAGACTGTTCCATAGGCAGGGGATAGAGCAGTGACTATAACCACAGTAGAGATAAAACATCTTTGTTCTTCCAGAGTTTATATCTTATGAAGAAGAATAGCACAGTATATAAACAGTGACAAATGGGCATAGAATTAAAGTAAGAAACATGTATGTTGGTACTTAGGTAGGTAGTTCAGCTGAGATCTTAACATCCACTTTGGGAGGTTTACAATCACCTGTAGCTATAGCTCAAGAGAACAGTACACTGTCATCTGGGTTTTGAAGGTGTACACCTAAACACAAATATCACATGAACACACACATAAAATAAAATACATCTTGATAAAAGTTAATGAAATAAAAGTTTGTAGCATAACTACTTCATTTTATTTCCAACATTTGCTAACCTTGCATAAGCCTTGCATTTAAATCCAAGCACTATAAAATATTAAATTTCTAAATATAATTTAGATAATTTACATCTCATTCTAGTAATAACCTGGACATATGTGTTTCTTTTAGCCTCCCTGCATTAGGAAACCCTTCCTAGGCTGCAATAAGTAAAAACTTAAAGTTAACTTCTTTGATAAACTGTGATCTTAGTTTAAGGGTTTTAATACCAAAATCAAAGAGAAAAAATGAGAAGTCAAAGGACATTTGCTCGTGGAACTGTCGGTAAAAGGAAGGAGCAGGTCCTGAATTCTGCAGGTAATCTGCTCTCTATATTAGGTGTTTGCTGGCATCCAGATTAATTTTGGAAATCTTAGTTCTAGAGTATTCCACAAAGTAAATTATGTTAGAAGTAAAACAAAGCATAAATATTTTGTTCATTGAACAAGTTGTGGGTAGGTAATATTTTATTTCAAACTTCAATATTAATGTAGACATAATATATAATCTCTTGTAAAGTTAGCAGTGAAAATATACGTAAGGAGTGATACTGTTTATCACTTTATCAGTATAATGAATTTCTGTATCATGGGGAGACAACGCCTTTGTAATGTGTTTAAACATATTTAGAGATGACAAGTATTTCACTCATCTTTACTAAACCCAGTTTCTGTCCCCAAGAGAAATAGTAGTAGCAAACTGAATTATACTTGAAATTTTTTATTTCTAAATGCACACCCAGCTGAGAAAGATTATTTTGGAGAAAAACAAAGCACTTCTGACATAAAAGTACAGTGATTTTTTTTTAATTTTAGAAACATATTATAAAGTAAATATGACTGTCATGAATTAAATATGAAGTCTGTCTGGAAAACTATGTTCTTAAAATTCACTCCACTGCTACTATGATTTTATAATAAGTTCTTTTCCTTTTCATTGATATTTTGGTCATCATTCACAATCTTTGAAATAGAATACACATTAATTTCATTCACCATGGATGTAACCATACATAACAGCTGCATTTGCTTCTATTTATAATTTGAACTAAAATATAAAATGTTAAGACACGTTAGCTAAACATTTACTTTTGTGTAACTCACAATTATGCTTGTCATGACTTTAAGTTGAAAAATACTTCCTTTTATAATGATAGTGCTCAGCCTTCCTCATGCTGCTACCCTTTAATAATATTCATGTTGTGGTAACACAACCTATAAAATTATTTCATTACTACTTCATAACTTTGTTTTTGCTACTGTTATGAATCATAATATGAATATGGAGGACATCAAATATGCAACCCCAGTGAGAGCTGTTTGACAACAAAATGTGTTGTAACCCACAGCTTGAGAACCACTGATTTAGAATATAGGTGAAAGAAAAGCCTTAGAAAGACATAGAAAACAATTTTGCTGTAGAGAAGGCATAAGAAATTTAAAAAGACAACTATGCTCCTTACATAACAAGTTGGAAAAGAAAATCCCTCTCCTATATTCATATCTATTTATCACATGCAAGGATACTATGACAGCAAAACATAAAGTGAAGATCTCATCCTGGTATTTGTAGTATGACCCTGATATATCCCTTCTACAAGATTTCTAGACTTTCTACATCCTTCAAATAAAGTTCTTGTAAAAATCCTTATGTAGTACAAGAACCACATCTCCTTTATTGTTGATAGCAATTACATCTTGAGTTGATTTTTCACTTCTTACAGCCCATTCTCCCAAGAATTTGTCTCTAAAACAGGTCATACCAATCAACAAAGAAGGGTTTCTTTTTTCCTATATTCTAAAAGAAAATGTTATTCAGCATAAATTCATGAAAAAAGATGGTTATAATACAGCTGGGATACAAAATGAATAAACTGTAATTTATAAAAAAAATTTAAAAATCCTTGAAAAAAAACTAAATGCTCTACAAAAATAATAAGATCTAAATTTAATATATAAATTGTGACTGGGAAGAAATGCACTTGTAATATGAGGATATCTTCAAAGGATTTATGAAAATAAGTATATGCTTTAAAAATAAATACATTAAATATGAAAATTTTGTGTAAAATAATATGAAGAAAACATTGTGTATCGATAAAAGATACTATTTTAATGTCTTGACAGTTGTACCAGAAAAGAAGTTGCTATTAGTTGTTTTAACAAAATTGCACTGAAGAAGAGATGTAAATTTACATTTTGTCTTTTCATATTAATATACTGTGAAAATTCTCTCACACAGTGTGATTTCACAAAATAATCTTATATATGGTCATAAATTCTTTTTTAATATAAATATTAACTTTCTTTTTAAATTTTTTCTTCTCTCATACAATACATACCGACCATGGCCTCCCCTCCCCTCACTCTGTCCACCCCTACACTATCTCGCTTATCTCGAGGATCCTCTGCTTTTTCATTTCTTTTTAGAAAAGAGCAGGCCACCCAGCTGGCATCAAACAAACATGGCATAACAAGATACATTACAAGACTACACAAAAACCCTAACATCAAAGCTGAAGAAGACAACCCAGTAGGAGAAAAAGGGTCACTTGAGTAGGCAAGAGTTGAAGACACCTCCACTCCCACTCTTAGGAGTTGAACAAAAACTTCAAGCGATTACGAATAAAGCTGCTATAAACATGGTTTAGCAAAGGTCCTTCTTGTGTACTTGAGCATATTTTGGATATGCGCCTAGGAGTGGTGTAGATGGATCTTGAGGAAACACTATTCTTAATTGTCTGAGAAAGTGCCAGATTGATTTCCAAAGTGGTTGTACAAGTTTGCATTCCCATCAGCAATGGTGGATGGTTCCCCTTTCTCCACATCCTCTCCAGCACGATTTGTTATTTAAGTTTTTGATCTTAGCCATTCTCATGGGTTTGAGATGAAATCTCAGGGTAATTTTGATTTGCATTCCCCTGAGGCCTAAGAATGATGAGCATTTCTTTAACTGTTTCTCTGCCATTTGATATTCCTCTACTGAGAATTCTGTTTAGCTCTATACCCCATTTTTTTCACTTTTATTTTATATTAATCACAGGTTATGTACTTTGTATCGCAGCCGTAGCCCTCTCCTGCTTCCCCTCCCTATCCTCTCCTTCCCTCCCTCATCTCCTCCCTGCCCCTTTCTAAGTCCACTGATAGGGGAGGACCTCCTCCCCTTCCATCTAACTCTAGCTTATCAGGTCTCTTCAGGAATGGCTGCAATGTCCTCTTCTGTGGCCTAGCAAGGCTGCTCCTCCCTCGGGGGGGTGGGGGGGTCAAAGAGCCAGCCATTGAGTTCATGTCAGAAATAGTCCCTGTTCCCCTTACTCGTAAACCCACTTGGGTATTGAGCTACCATTTGCTACATACAAGCAGGGGTTCTAGGTTATAACAATACATGGTCCTTGGTTGGAGAGCCAGTCTCATAAAACACTCCTATGTCCTGATGTATTTGGTCCTTGCAGAGCTCCTGATCTCTCCTGGTCATACTAACTCCCCCTTCTTTCATATGATTCCCTGCACTCTGTCAAAGGGTTGGTTATATTTCTTAATCTTTGCTTTGATACCCTGCTAAGAAGAGTCTTTCCGAGGCCCTCTGTGGTAGGCTCTTGTCCTGCAATGTGTTTTCTCCTACATCCAATGTCCATCCCATTTGACTTTCTAAATGAGGATTAATCTTCTTATCCCAGGTCCTCTTTCTTGTTTATCTTCTTTACGTGTATAGATTTCAGTATGTTTATCCTATCGTATAGGTCTATGTACGTGAGTATATACTATGTGCGCCTTTCTGCTTTGGGGATACCTCACTCAGATTTGTTGCTGTTTAACTTTTTGTGTTCTTTATATATTCTGGATATTTGCCCTCTATCATATATAGAGTTGCTGAAGATCCTTTCCTAGTCTGCAGGCTGTCTTTTTGTTCTGATGACAGTGTCCTTTGCTTTACAGAAGCTTCTCAATTTCATAATAGCCAGAATATAGAAACAACCTACATGTCCCTCAACTGAGGAATAGATACAGAAATTGTGGTACATTTACACAATGGAATACTACTCAGCAACTAAAAACAAAGAAATCATGAAATTTTCAGGCAAATGGTGGGATTTAGAAAAGATCATACTGAGTGAGGTATCCCAGAAGAAGAATGACACGCATGGTATATACTCACTTATAGGTGGATATTAGGCATATAATATATGATAATCACACTAAAATCTATACACCTAAAGAAGCTAATCACGAAGAAGGACTCTGGGTAAGATGCTCAATCCTCATTCAGAAATACAAAAGGGGTGGACATCATAAAACGGAGAAAACAGGGAACAGGACAGAAACCTACCACAGAAGGCCTCTGAAAGATTCTGCCTCGCAGGGTATTGGAGCAGATGCTGAGGCTCACAGTAAACTTTGGGCAGAGTGCAGGGAATCTTACGAAAGGAGGAAATGAAAGACCTGGAGAGGACACGAGCTCCACAAGGAGAATAACAGAACCAAAAATATCTGGGCACAGGGTTTTGTTTTTGTTTTCTTCTGAGAATGATATTCCAACTCAGGATCATACATGAAGATAACCTAGAACCCCTGTACAGATGTATCCCATGGCAACTCAGTATCCAAGTTGGTTACCTTATAAGGGGAACAGGGGCTGTCTCTAACATGAACTCTGTGGCTGACTCTTTGATCACCTCCCCTTGAGGCAGGGACAGCCTTACCAGGCCACAAAGAAAGACAATGCAGCCAGTCCTGATGAGACCTGATAGGCTAGGGCCAGATGGAAGGGAGGAGGACTTCCCCTATCAGTGGACTGGGAGAGGAGCATGGGATGAGATGAGGGAGGAAGGGTGGGGTGGCTTCAACATTGTACTTACACATTCTCATACTCCACAGACATACACATAAACCCTAATTATTATAAGTCTTAGTTAAGTCACTGTGAAAGTAGAATATGAAATGAAATATTAAAATATATATTTAATTTACTAATGTGATTTGGCTGGCTTACTGAATTTGAAATGTTAATATTCCTTTTCTTTCTATACCTTATAGAGCATATATAGTAACACTGTTGTATTACTGAATGCATTTGTTTCTCCACTGAGATCTTAGAAAACAAACAAGTTCTTTGCAAAATATCCTTGGGCTTACTTTTTAAATGCCATCTGAGAGAGAATTAAATCTGTTTGTGAATTTGTGATAAATATTACACTATCAAAATGAAATTATAAAATGTTTGTGGAGGCAGGTCTAGATTCGAATAATGTGGATGAAACCTGAAACTCCCAAAGTTCTACTAAATTGAGCAAGTTACTTAACATGTTATGGTGGCAAGATTTTTATGGGTCCTTTGTGGAGAATAGCTAATGAATACTAAGCATCTAGAATATTGTGGGCACATAATAAGCACTCAGTCTCTTAAAGCTTTCATAATTACCATCACCATCATCTTCATAAATAATGCAATATGGAGTGGTTATCCACAATGCGGTTGCTTTAGTTTAATAACTTTCAAAGTGTTTAGAGAATACTGTGTTTTGTTTATAATAAGGCTTATATTATGCTATTTCAAGTGGGGCACATATTTTACAAGTGGATATTGATGATAAAGAGACAAATAGTGATATATCATAAACATGCAAATAATCCAGGATATCTATAACTTGTTCTCTTTGAGACTGTAGTATGTATGTATGTAACCCAGGGCTTCATGCATGCTAGGTGAGCAATCTACCTGGAGGCGTACAGTCCCAGTCCTTTGCAATCATTTCTAGCAGTTTAACTATACTTCATTTGTGGGCTTATTATTTTGTTTTGAAAAGTTCAGGACATACCGTAAAACATTCTGCAGCGGTTTGAATGAGAATGAAGCTAAAATATTTGACATGTGGTTTCTCGTTGGTGGCATCTTGTGATGATTTGAGGCAATGTACATCACCTGGAGCCATCTTTGAGAGTGAAGAGGCATCCACAAAGTTTCTAAGATAACCAAAGAGAAGAAATGTCTATTTCAGCTCAGTTTTGGGAGCCTTAGCACATGAGAATTTGGATCTGTTATCTTATGGCCTGTGGCAAGGCAGCTGTCACTCAAGGAATGTATGGTGGGGATGTACTAAAAGATGCTGCCCCTCACACTGGCTAGGATAGAAGGAGAACACTACATACCTAGGAGAGTTGTTGGGTCCCACATCTTGAAGGGTACAGCCCTAGTGACCAACTTCTACAAGATCTCTCTTCTTTTTTAAATTAATATCTCTAACCCAGCTTCCCCTGCCTCCTCTTCCTCTTAGCTCCTTCTTCTCCCAGTCCCCTTTCCTCAGTACACCCTTTCTCCTCAGAAAAGGGGAGGCCTCCCATGGATATCAACCAGCCTTGGAATACCAAGTTGCCAGGCAGATCTTCTGCTATTGAGGCTAGAGAAGTTATCACAGTTAGGGTAAAATCATACCAAGGCAGACAGAGCCAGAGGCAGCCCCCGCTCCTGCTGTTAGGAGTCCCACATAAAAACTAAGCTTCACAACTGTTACTTATGTGCAGAGGGCCCATGTCCATTTCCTGCATGCTCTCTGTTTGGCAGTTCAGTCTCTGTGGACCCTTATTGGCTTATGTTAGTTGATTCTTTCTTGTGGGGCCCTTAAATGCTCTGGCTCCTTTAATCCTTCCTCCTCTTCTTCCACAATATTCCACAAGCTCTGCCTAATGTTTGGCTGTGGGTCACTGCATCTGTTTTCATCAAATGTTGGGTGAAGCCTCCTAAATGAAAGTTATGCTAGGGTCCTGCCTACAATTATAACAGAATATCATTGATAGTGTCAGGGATGGGCTCTCTGTTATGACATGGGTCTCAGGCTGGGCCAGTCATTTGTTGGTCATTCCCTCAATTTCTGTCCATTTTTACCCCTGAACCTCTTGTATGCAAGAAAATTTGTGTGTGGATGGTTTTGTGGCTGGGTTGTTGTCTCAGTCCCTCCATCAGAAGTCATTTCTGGTTACAGTAGATAGCTTTTCCAGGTTCCATATGCCCCATTGCTACCAGTCTTAGCTAGATTTATCCTAGGAGTGCTATAGTTGCATCTTGAGGAAGCATTGTTCATAATTGTCTGAGAAAGCATCAGATTGATTTCCAAAGTGGTTGTACAAGATTACATTCCCACCAGCAATGGAGGAGAGTTCCCGTTTCTCCTCATACTCTCTAGAATGTGCTGTCACTTGAGTTTTTGACCTTAGCCATCTATATAGATGTAAGGTAAATACTCAGGGTCATATTTTTAATGTTTTTATTAATTACACTTTATTCACTTTGCATCCCCCCTGTAGCTCCCTTCTTCCTCCCGTCCTAATCCTCCCTTCCTCCCCCTTCTCCACACATGCCCCTTCCCAAGTCCACTGATAGGGGAGGTCTTCTTTTCCTTCCTTCTGATCCTAGTTGATATATCAAGTCTCATCAGGAGTGGCTGCATTATCTACCTCTGTGGCCTGGTAAGGCTGCTCCCCGTCAGGAGGTGATCAAAGAGCAGGCCAATCAGTTGGAAGTCAGAGACAGTCCCTGTCCCTTTACTATGGAATCCAATTGGAGGCTGATCTGCCATGGGCTACATCTGTGCAGAGGTTCTAGGTTATCTCCATGCATGCTACTTGGTTGGAGTATCAGTCTCAGGGAAGATGCAGAAAGGCAAAGAGGATGGACATCAGAAAAAGGAGAAAACAGGGAACAAGTCAGGAACCTGCCACAGAGGGCCTCTGAAAGGCTCTGCCATGCAGACTATCAAATCAGATGCTAAGACTTATTGCCAACCTTTGGGCAGAATGCAGGGAATCTTATGAAAAAAGTGGGAAATAGTAATATCTGGAGAGGATAGAAGGAGAGCAACAGAACCAAAAAAATCTCAGGGTCATTTGGATTTGCATTTTTCTGATGGATAAGAATGTTGAGCATTTCTTTAAGTGTTTTTCTGTCCATTTTTTAAATTGGGTTAATTGATTTGCTGCTGTTTAACTTCTTGGACTTAGCCATGTTTGTAACAGCTTTATTTATAGTAGCCAGAATCTAGAAGCAACCCAGATGTCCCTCAACTGAGGAATGTATACAGTAATTGTGATACATTTACACAATGGAATACTACTCAGCAATTAAGAAAAAAAGAAAAGAAAATCATGAAATTCTCAGGCAAATGATAGGAACTAGAAAAGATCATCCTGAGTGAGGTATCGCAGAAGCAGAAAGACACAGGTGGTATATGCTCACTTATAGGTGGATATAAGATATATACTATAAGATAAAGACACTAAAATCTGTACACCTAAAGAAGCTAAGCAAGAAGAGGACCCTGGGTAAGATGACCAATCTTCACTCCGAAAGGCAAACAGGACATACATTATAAGAAGGAGAAAACAGGGAACAGGACAGAAGCCTACCATAGAAGTCCTCTGAAAGACTCTACCCAGCAGTGTTTCAAAGTAGATGCTGAGGCTCATAGCCAAACTTTGGACAGAGTGCAGGGAATCCTATGAAAGAAGGGGAAGATAGAAAGACCTGGAGGGGACAGGAGCTACAGGAGAGCAAGACAACCAAAAATATCTGGGCATAGGGATCTTTTCTGAGACTGATACTCCAACCAAGGACCATATTTGGATATAACCTAGAACCCTTGTTGAGATGTAGTCCATGGCAGCTCAGTATCCAAGTGGGTATCCTAGTAAGGGAAACAGGGAATGTCTCTGAAGTGAACTCAGTGTCTGGCTCTTTGATCACCTTCCCCTGAGGGGGAAGCAGCCTTGTTTGGCCACAAAGTAAGACAATGCACCCTGTCATGATAAGACCTGATAGGCTGGGGTCAGATGGAAGGTGAGGAGGACCTCCCTTATCAGTAGAATTGTGGAGGGCCATTGGAGGATAGGAGGGTGGGAAGGATTGGGAGGAGTTGTGGGAGAGGGCTACAGCGGGGATACAAAATGAATAAACTAAAATTTATAAAAAACTAAAATTTAAAAACTTTAGTTAGGGCTAAGAATCTCATTTTGAGATGATCATCATTGAAAATGCTAAAAGTAAGTTATAATCATTATCAGATGGCAGGAAAAATAAACATTGAAACCAGTGGGAAAAAAATAAAAAAGGAACTTCTTCTTTCTTTCTTGTACTTTACCTAGGCTGCCAACAGAAGTTGTAACTGAGTTCAAGGTAGATTGTTGCACCAAAAAGAAAAAAAGAAAAAAGAAAGAAAAGAAAAGAAAGAGAAGAAAAGAAAAAAAGAGAAGAAAAGAAAGAAAGAAAGAAAGAAAGAAAGAAAACAGGTTCAGGATGTATCTTCCCATTTCAAATAACTCAAGCTAGGAATATCACTCATAGGTGTTCCTAACATCTTGTGTTTTTTGTTAATTCCGGAAGTAGCCAAGTTGACAAATAAGAGTAGCTATTACATTAACCACATTACTACAATATATTAGAACTTCTTATAGCTCACAAAACAATGACATGTATGTGTTTGTATGTGTGTATAAACCTCCAGCAATTAGAAAGAATGAAATTCTCATTAATATATAGCACTAAGTTTTAGAATTTAGTAAATTGACTTAAACATAGAACATGGGATGAAGAATAACTAAGTTAAATTTTCAGAGCAAATTAATTTTTTAATTATTTAAGAAAGTAAGTTAATTTATTTAGATACCATGGACTTCTGGAAAAATGAAAAGAAACATATTTTCATGAAGTAAATAAAGAAAAATGTGTATTTATGAGTTTTTTACACTTTCCTTTGCAGAAAATAATATTTTTTAAATTTATTTATTTTTATCTCAATCACAGGTTAGGTACTTTGAATCCCAGGCGTTGCCCCCTCCCTCATTCCCTCCCACCCTCCCACTCCCTCCCTCATCTCCCTCCTCCCCGCCCCCTCCAAGTCCACCAACAGGGGGAGGACCTCCTCCCCTTCCATCCAACCCCAGCTCATCCTGTAATATTTTTAAAATTAAATTAAAAGACCTATTAAAGCTTTTGAGATATTTATTTTGTTTAAATCACACATCCATTTCTTAGGACTTTAACATATGTAAAAATAACTTTTATTTGCAAACTTCTTCTGTACAATTGCTCTGTACCATTTGCTAGATAGAAACTCTCTCCATCTTACTGTGCTACTCTTAAATAGTATCTCTTTTATCTTCTCTTCTTATGAGTGTTGGGTGTATACTATCTCTGACTCATTCTGTCAAGTTATTCTCTGATTTGTCATGTTGTCTGTCCCTCAACTAGACATTACTGTTTGAGATTAAAGGTGTGTATTAAATGCCTGCCTCTATTCCACCGGATGGATTAAAGGTGTGTATTACAGTCAGAGGGATTAAAGGTGTTCAGTGTATCTTCATTCCAGCTCAAACACACAGCCCTAGAAGGTCTTTAAATATGATCTCTTGGCAGAGAAACCAGGTTGGTGGATTAGAATTCTTTACAAAAATGTCAAATAAGTAAATGGTTTGGGCTATTTCAAATGGACTGTGTGTGTGTGTGTGTGTGTGTGTTTTGTTTTGTTGGGGTGGATAAACAACGATTTTAATTAGGATGACCAACAAATTTTAGAATCATTAAGAATACTTACTTCAATGTGTCACTTACCCAAAAAATTGGGAATAACTTTACCTCAAGACCTAACTACACTACTCCCTGGTATATACCCAAAAGATGCCATACAACAAGGCCACTTGCTCAGCTATGTTCATAGCAGCTTTATTCACAATAGTTGGAATCTAGAAACAACCTAGATGCCCATCAACCAAAGAATGTATTAAGAAGCTGTGGCACATTTACACAATGGAGTACTACTCAGCTATTAAAAACAAATAAAATATAAAATTTGCAGGCAAATGGATAGAATTGGAAAAGATCATCCTGAGTGAGGTAACCAAGACCCAGAAATACACAAATGGTATATACTCACTTAAAAGCGCATTTTTTGCCATATAGTACAGGAGAAGCATATCCAAGGAAGATAATTAACATAGAGGATTCAAGGGAGGATGTATAAATTTCACTCAGAAGGGGAGAAGGAATAGACAAACGCAATGGCTAAAGAGAGGGAACGGAACAAGGTAGGAGAGGGCACAGAGAGTTAAGAGGGTGGAGATCAAATGTTGGGAGAGCTAGGGCAAGAGAGCAGAAGGCCTTTAGAGAAAAGAGAAACTCTGGTGACATGTCTGTGACAAACTAGAGATTTAAGGTAGGCCCCTAGGAGGATATGAGGGGGATTCAAGCACAGACTCCTAGCAACAGAGGCCATAGTGACCAAAAAGTACACCCTCTAACTAAACTAGCCTCCTAGCAGAGGGGTGGGAACACCAATCCACACAAAAATTTCAGCCCAAAATTTAGCCTTCTTATAATTTCCAGGGATAAAGACAGAGCACAGATTGAGGGAATGTCCAACCAATGTCTGGCCCAATCAAAGACCCAGTCTATCTGAGAGTACCCACTGACACTATAAACAATACTCTGCTAAGCCTGCAGGCAGAAACCTATCAGAGTTGTCCTCTGAGAGTCTGTACCCAGAACTGTCTCAAGTCAGATGCCCATATTCAGCCAAACATTGAGTAATGCATAGGGAATCTTGTGGAAAAATAGGAAGAAAGAGAAAATGACCTGGAGCTGACAGGAGCTATACAACTAGACTAACAGAGCCAACTAACCATGGTTCAAAGGGGCCTTGCTGAGACTGAAGTGCCAACCAAGGACAATGCATGAACTGGACCTAGGCCTTCTACAAAGATGTATCAGACAGGCAGCTTAAGCTTCATTTGTCTCCTCTAGTAAGGAAAGTGGGGCCTGTGGACTCACTTTCCAGTTTTTTGATCACTTCCCGTTGGCAGGACTACCTTACCAGTTCACAGAGGAAGAGAATATGCTCAGTCCTGATGCAACTTTATGAGCTGGAATAGGTAGGAAAGGAAGCTCCTCTTTTCTGATGAAAAGGGAAGGTGGGAGGGCAGGAGGGAAGGAGGGGGAGGAAGGAAATAGGGTGGGACTCGGAAGGGAGGAGGGATGGGGCTACAACAAGAATGTAAAGTCAATGAAAAGAGAGAGGACTATTCAAAAAAAATTTTTTAATAAAAAGATAAATTACAGAGGGGCAAGATGGCAGCAATCAGCAAGCATCGTTTTTTGAGGCAGAGCATTCGAAACTCCAAAATTGGTGAGTGTAGGGGCAACTAAATCCAGAAAATCGACCTTGTGGCTTTCTGAAAAGGGGGAGGGGCAGCAAAGAAGCGGAAAACTCTTTGATTCAGGTCTGACAGGGACTTCTCTGGGAATGGAGAGGGGCACTTTCCTTCTTGGGGCCTCCCTCCTCCCTGGAGGAACAGTGGGGCAGAACCATGGCACCAGTGACACAGATCTTGCTGCCTGAGAACCAAGACAGCAGAGGCGGGGACACGGGGACACTAGCACCTCAGCCTCAGCAGCCAGCGTCACCCCACCCGCATCCCAAGCCTGAGATCTGCAGTAAAAGCCTGCCTGGGTCCCAGGCCTGAGTGATCGGCTGTACCAACTCCACAGTGCTTGACTGTACAGTCTTCTCAGTCCCTCAGTAGTGGACAGCGGGCTGTGCAATGAGCTGTGCGGTGGACCTACAAAACCACACAGGTGCACCAAGTTGCCAAGCCACAGTACTGGTTCCACAGGGCTTCCTGGCAGGCATCTGGACACCCCAGTTCTGCAGCTGCAGCTGAACTCCTGGGTACAGAGGCTACAACACCACTGAGCTGTCAGAGTGCACATTTGGCTGGGCAGGTCCAAACCTGCCAGTAGAGAAAAGGAGGAATTCCTGTGCTTTATGATTTGACCTGCTAGAGAGTGGGTGCACCCCCAATTGCCTATAGAGCCCCAAATCCAGAGTGCTTCTAAGCTAGCAGCCAAACATCAGAAATCTCCCACCCACATATCCAGTACAGGAAACACATGATATACTGTGACATGGAAATCCTGGCTCTGTGGCACCACCAGCAGTGTTTAGACAAATAACTCCTGGAGCTCATTTAGAGACAAATACCAGAAGACTGTAGGCCACTGACATACTCAGGAAATTAGCACATGTGATCATTAACAGTGTACGTGATAATTTCAGCATCCAAGACCCCTTTGGTGACTGCAAGGCACCCTTCCCTCTACATTCTCTAGCACCCTGTCCCTCAAGGCAAACTTCCACGCACATGCACACCTACATCCTTGCCCACATTTGTCCTTCTGCGCCCAAGGAATTCCCACCCACAGTACAGCTGAAGTACCAATGCACACGCTGAAACCATTGAACCTCTCTCATCTCCCTGAAGAATGCTTCAGACATGAGAAAAAGGTGGTACCAATCTGAACCACAGAATCCAAGATCAAATAGTGACGGTTACATATAAAGAAATGGCCAGAGGTCAGTGAAAGAACACACCCAGCAAAAATCAGGAAATAATGGCCTCACCAGCAACCCCCAAAATCAATGGCTAGTCCAATTCATCAGAAACACAGGAAAATGACATTAAAGATATGCTTATCCAGTTATTAGAGTCACATAAAGAGGAAACAAACAAATCTCTCAGAGAAATAGCCATGCAAAGAGAAGGACAAGTAGAGGCAAAATTAGTGGCATATAGAGAAGAAACAAACAAACAAAAAATAGAGGCTGTCATACAGAGACAGGAAGCCACATTGAAACAGATGAAGGAAATGGTGCAAGACATAAAAATACAAATAGAATCAATAAAGAATACACAAACTGAGAAAACCCTGGAACTGGAGAACTTAGAGAAAAGAGCAGGAACCACAAAAGTAAGCATCACCAGCAGAATACAAGAGATGGAAGAGAGAATCTCTGGTGCTGAAGATACACTAGCAGAAATTGACACTTCTCTCAAAGAAAAAGTAAAATCAGAAAAGTCCCAAACACAAAACATCCAAGAAATCAAAGACACCATGAAAAGGCAAAATCTAAGAATAATAGGAATTGATGAAAAAGAAGACTCCAGTCTCCAAAGTCCAGAAAACATCTTCAAGAAAATCATAGAAGAAAGTTTTCCTAACTTAAAGAAAGAAATGTCCATAAACATAAAAGATGCCTACAGAACAACAAACAGACTAGACCAGAAAAGAAAACCTTCACATTACGTCACTACCAAAACATTAAATATACAGAAAAAGAAAAGATACTAAAAGCAGAAAGGAAAAAGGCCAAATAACTTATAAAAGTAGACCTATCAGAATCACACCGGACTTCGGATCAGAAACTATGAAAGCAAGAAGGGCCTGGGCAGAGGTCATCCGGGCTTTAAGGTACCTCAGATCTCATTCCAGACTACTATACCCAGCAAAGCTTTCAATCAACATAAATGGAGAAAACAAACTATTTCATGATAAAAGTAAACTTAAGCAATTTCTACACAGCAAACCAGCCCTACATAAAATACTAGAAGGAAAACTCCAATCCAATGAAAAAAAAAAAAAAACTATACCCAAGAAAACATAGGATACCGAAAATGTCCTTTCAAAAATTAAAAGAAAACAAGCAATGAATCACAGTAAGACCACCAACTCCACAATAAAATGAACTAACATTCATTGGTTATTATCTATCAACATCAATGGACTCAACTCACCAATAAAAAGATACAGACTAACAAAATGGGAGTGGAAAAAGGACCCAACATTCTGCTGCATCCAAGAAACACACCTCTGCAACAAAAATAAACACTATGTCAGAGTAAAGGTTGGAAAAATGTATTCTAAGCAAATGCTCCCAGAAAACAAGCTGGGATAGCTATCCTAATGTCTAATAAAATAGACTTTTAACCAAAATTAATCAAGAAAAGATGAGGAGGGGCACTACTTTCTCATCAAAGGAAAAGCCCACCAAGAGGACATCACAATCCTGAACATCTGTGCCCCAATTACATTTATAAATGAAACATTATTAGAGCTTATATCACACATTATACCAGCACCTTAATAGTGGGAGACTTTAATACCCCACTCCCACCAAGGGATAGATCATCTAGACAGAAGCCAAATAGGAAGGCCCTGATTCAAATGGACCTAATAGATGTCTATAGAACTTTTCACCGAAACTCAAAAGAGTATACCTTCTTTTCAGCAACTCATGGAACCTTCTCCAAAATAGACCATATAGTTGCTCACAAAGCAAGCCTCAATGGATGTAAGAAGATTGAAATAATCCCTTGTATTCTATCTGACCACCATGGAATAAAGCTAGACCTCAACAACAATAGAAATAACACAAAGCCTACACACACATGGGAATTAAAAAGTTGCTACTCAATGTTAGGGGGTTAAGGAAGAAATAAAGAAAGAAATTGAAGACTTCCTAGAACTGAATGAAAATGAAGGTACAACATACCTAAATGTATGGGACACAATGAAAGCAGTGCTCAGAGGAAAATTGATAGCACTAAGTGCCTTCAAGAAGAAATTTGTGACATCTCACACAAGCAACTTAATGGCCCAACTAAAAGCCCTAGGGGGAAAAAAAAAGCAGATACACCCAAGAGGAGCAGACTGCTAGAAATAATCAAACTCAGGGCTGAAATCAACCAAATGGAAATAAATAAAACTATTCAAAGAATCAATGAAACCAAGACCTGGTTATTTGAGAAAATCAACAAGATAGACAAACCATTACCCAAACTAACTAAAACACAAAGATAAACTATCCAAATCAGCAAAATCAGAAATGAAAAGGGGACATAACTACAGACACTGAGGAAATCCAAACAATCATCAGGCTGTACTACAAAAGCCTATGTGCCACAAAGTTTGAAAATCTAAATAAAATTGACAATTTTCTTGATAGATTCCATCTACCAAAGTTAAGTCAAGCTCTGGTAGAAAAATTGAATAGCCCTATATACCCCAAAGGAAATCGAAGAAGGCATCAATAGTCTTCCTTCCAAAAAAGCCCTGAGCCAGATGGTTTCAGTGCAGAATTCTACCAGACCTTCAAAGAACTGCTAATTCCAATTCTTTTCAAACTATTCCACAAAATAGAAACAGAAGGAACTTTACCAAACTCATTCTATGAAACTGCAGTGACCTTGATACCTAAACCACACAAAGGCCCAACAAAAAAAAGAGAACTTCAGACCTATCTCTCTTATGAACATTGATGCAAAAATATTCAATAAATACTTGCAAACCAGATGCAAGAACACATAGAAGATATCATTCACCATGACCAAGAAGGCTTCATCCCAGGCATGCAAGGGTGATTCAATATACAGAAATCCATCAATGTAATAGACCGTATAAAAAAAACTAAAGGAGAAAAACCACATGATCATCTCCTTAGATGCTAAAAAAGCATTTGATGAAGTCCAACACCCATTCATGTTTAAAGTCTTGGAGAGATCATGAATACAAGGCTCATACCTAAATATAATAAAGACAATATACAGCAAGCCTAGAGCCAACATCAAACTCAATGGAGAGAAACTTAAATCAATCCCACTGAAATCAGGGAAAAGGCAAGGCTGCCCACTCTCTCCATATCTCTTCATAGTACTGGAAGTCCTAGCTAGAACAATAAGATATGTAAAGGAGATCAAAGGGATACCAATCAGAAAGGAAAAGGTCAAAGTTACACGATTCACAGATGATATGATAGTATACATGAGTGACCCCAAACATTCAACCAGAAAACTCCTACAGCTGATAAACATCTTCAGCAATGTGGCTAGATACAAAATTAATTCAAAAAAATCAGAATCCCTCCTGTATACCCAAGACAAAAGGGCTGAGGAAAAAAAGCAGGGAAACAACACCCTTCACAATAGCCACCAATAACATAAAGTACATTGGGGTGACTTTAACCAAACAGGTGAAAGACCTGTTTGAAAAATACTTCAAGTCTCTGAAGAAAGAAATTGAAGAAGATATGAGAAGTTGGAAAGATCTCCCGTGCTCATGGATTAGTAGGATTAGCATAGTGAAAATGGCCATCCTGCCAAAAGTAATCTACAGATTCAATGCAATTCCCATCAAAATACCAATACAATTCTTTACAGACCTTGAAAGAAAGATTCTCAACTTCATATGGAGAAACAAAAAACCCATAATTTCCAAAACAATCCTGTACAACAACAGATCATCTGGAGGTATCTCCTTCCCTGATCTCAAGCTATACTACAGAGCAATAGTACTAAAAACTGTGTGGTATTGGCATAGAAGCGGAAAAGTAGATCAATGGAACTGAACAGAAGTTCCAGAAATAAAATAAACCAAAACACCTATGAATACTTGATTTTTGACAAAGAAGCCAAAACCATTCAATGGAAAAAAGTATCTTCAACAAATGGTGCTGGTCCAACTGAATGTCTACATGCAGAAAAATGAAAATAGATCCATATTTATCACCCTGCAAAAAGCTAAAGTCCAAGCAGATCAAAGACCTTAACATAAAACCAGAAACACTAAATCAGTTAGAAGAAAAAGTGGGGAAGACCCTAGAACTCATCAGCACAGGAGACTACTTCCTGAACAGAATACCAACAGCACAGACTCTTAAAGCAACAACTGATAAATGGTACCTCATGAAACTGAAAAGCTTCTGTAAAGCAAAAGATACTGTAAAGCAAAATGACAGCATACAGACTGGGAAACAATCTTCACCATATATCTGACAGAGGGCTGATATCCAGAATGTATAAAGAACTAAAAAAAATTAAAAAGCAATAAATCAAGCAATCCAATTAAAAATGGGGTACAGAGAAAAAGAGAAAATTCTCTGTAGAGGAATATAGAATGGCAGAGAAACACCTAAAGGGATGCTCAATGTTCTTAGCCATCTTAGAGATGCAAATCAAAACGACTCTGAGATTTCACCTTACACCCCTCAGAATGGCAAAGGTTAAAAACGTGAGTGACAACACATGCTGGAGAGGTTGTGGAGTATTGGGAATCCTCCTCCATTCCTGGTGGGAATGTAAACTTATACAACCACTTTGGAAATAAATCTGGTGCTTTCTCAGACAATTAGGAATAGTGCTTCCTCAAGATCTAGCTATACCACTCCTAGGCATATAGCCAAAAGAAGCTCAAATACACAACAAGGACATTTGCTCAAGCGTGTTTGTAGCAGCTTTATTCGTAATAGCCAGAAACTGGAAATAACCCAGATTCTATTAATGGAGGAATGGATAGAGAAATTATGGTACTTTTACACAATAGAATACTGCTCAGCAATTAAAAACAAGGTAATCATGGAATTTTGCAGGCAAATGGTAGGAACTAGAAAAGATCATCCTGAGTGAGGTATCCCAAAAGCAGAAAGACACACATGGTATATATCACTTATATAGTCCTATGAGATAGGATAAATATACTAAAAAAATGTGCACCTAAAGAAGATAAAATTGGAAGAGAACCCGGGGTAAGATGATCAATTCTCACTTAGAAAGACAAATGGTATGTACATGGGAAGTAGGAGAGAACAAGTAACAGGACGGTAGCTTACTGTAGAGGGCCTCTGAACTACTCTACCTAGCAGCATTTCAAAGCAGATGCTGAGACTCATAACCAAACCTTGGGCAGAGTGCAGGGAATTATATGATAAAAGGGGAAGTTAGCATGACCTGGAGAGGACAGGACCTCCACAAGGACAAAATAGATCAGGGCACACGGGGCTTATATGAGACTGTCTCTCCAACCAAGGACCATGTATGGATATAGCTTAGAAGCCCTGCTCTGATGGAGCCCATGGTAGCTCAGTTTCCAAGTGGGTTTCCCTAATAAGGGGAACAGAAACTATTTCTGACATGAACTCAATGACTGGTTCCTTTACCTCCCCCTACTCCCTAAGGGAGGAACAGCCTTGCTAGGCCACAGAGGAGGACATTGCAGCCAGTCCTGAAGATACCTGATAAGCTAGGGTCAGATGGAAGGCAAGGAAGATCTCCCCTAGTAGTGGACTTGGAAAGAGACAGGAAGGAGACGAGGGAGGGAGGGTAGGATTGGGAGTGAATGAGGAAGCGGGCTGAGGCTGGGATACAAAGTAAATAACCTGTGATTAATATTTAAAATATAAAAATTAATATGAAAAAGATAAATTACATTACTGAAAGTAAATAGACATTCTCACACTTTATAAGGGAAAAAAATCAAACTGGAAAGTTAGCTAAAAAAGGGTAATAAAGGAACTACGTATATGCCTATATATTAATAAGTATATATGCCTATATAGAAATCACATAAACACATTCCTTTGTTCAGTTGATACAACCAAACAAAACAAAACAAAAAAATTATAAATAAACACCCAAAAGATAATTTCATGACATAAAGACCTCTTTCACACATGTTTGGAGGTATTGGGGTAAGTTCCTCTGAGAGCCACAGAAGAGATGATAAAACAGACAATAGCCTTCTGTTTTGAGCAATGTCCTTAAATATACAAAATAGACCACATCTGTCCTCTACCCTTCCTTGCTTCGAAAGCCTGCCCAGGGAGAGATCTTGGAAGGAATTAAGAGGCTGCCTTGAGGTTTATTCTCTGAAAAATATGTTTAGAGATCTTACTACATTCCCTTAACAGCCCTCTCTTCCTTGTCTGGACCTTCATTGCCTACCACTTTAAGATTTTACAATATTTGTAAGGTAGCATATATGGGAGGCAAAAAGTATATATACAAAAAGCCTTACTTTCCTTTTCTGTGACTACTTTCTTAATTTTAAGAAAGAAATATTTCTTCTGAACCTCTGTGTGCACATTAAACTTCTTCCCCTGAGAAACCTTGGTACCCCATCTCTCTTCAGAAACTTAAAAATATACTTGTGTACAGAAAAATCTTATAATTAGCTTCAGCTAGAACTCATTCAAATCTGATAGAGATTTTACTTGCGACCCTATAGAGTGCTCTATGTTTACTGTAAGTCATTACAATATCACTAGCCCCAAAGAAATTTGTTTCCTGTAACTATTATTTAGTTCTTTTTCTGAATTTTGAAAGTAAATAATGATATGGAACAGTTAATTTTTTTATCCATGGCAATTTTGTTGAACCTTTTTCTTTCTTTTCTTTTCTTTTCTTTTCTTTCTTTCTTTCTTTCTTTCTTTCTTTCTTTCTTTCTTTCTTTCTTTCTTTCTTTCTTTCTTTCTTCTTTCTTTTTTTGAGATACATCTATATTGGTGTTCTTGTCAAGGGCTCCATTCTTTCCATTGTTTCAATCCTATCCTACATGCTTATTTACCTGTTGAAGGCCATTTGCATTATTTTAAATATAAGGATATTACAAAAATATTGCTATAAAAGCATACATTCAAATGTGTTTTACGTACATGAGTAAAAATAAGAAGTTGTGTTGCTGGGATATGACATTTGAAATATTTAATTTTTAAGGATCTGTTTTTCTGGAATGGTTTGTGCTAACTTGTTTCCCCAACCCTCCCCCCCAAATATGATATTATACCTGCACACTCTTGAACACTCTTGATTCTTTAAATCCTCACAAAGAATGGAGGTAAAATATTATAATATCCCCCATTTAAGGAAGGAAGCCTCAGTGTAAGCTGCAGCTATTGATATGATCAGCTATTGATATGATACTAGTCAGGAAAACTAACTCAACATCTGTGTGGTCGCACGTGTGATGTTAAGACAGAGAAGTACTCTCAAATGAACTTGTACTAACTAGAACTAAGAGCCAAGCAACCTAATGGCTTTACTTAGTGTTGTAGTCCTTAGACTCAGAGCAGTTGTACCATTTCAGCACATTTCCTCCCATAATTCATAGAGCGTGTAAAGTCAAATAATCAGTAAGGATCTTCATGAAAACCTTAATTACTATAATTCCTTTGTTTATTTTAGATTGGCAACATGCTTCAAATCCCACCTATTACAGGGACTGTGGAGGACTTTTAGTTTTCTTTCCTTTAGTATTCATAAACAAAGAGCTCAAAACATAAACTGAAGTTTTAGAAGAAGCACCAGTATTGAGGAGTGTAAGAAAGCAGTATCCTTTTTTTTTTTAATTTTCATTATTTAATGTCGATTAGAAGGTGAAAAGAAAGTAAGATTTCTCTACCCCCTTCTTTTTTCCCTCATTTTTTTTTCTATTTTGCTCTATGTTATCTTGTGGATATTCATGTGATAATCGGATATTGAGCAAGAGGAATTTGCAAGCAACTTTATGTATTGCACATAATTTTTTCAATTAAAAATTCAAATAAAATTATTTTAAAAATAAATTTTATTTGTTAAGTTAGAGGCCTAAATGTAGCATTTGTTTATATAGAAAGATTTTATAAATTGAAGCATTTTATAAGTTTTTAAGGAATTAGTATGTGTTTCTGAGTAATTTTGGATTTTAATTGCATAAATTACATTATTTTTAATTAGAACTGTTTTCTTGCTTACAATTTGTTATTTCTGAAGAAAAATAATGCCATTTAGTATTGTAAATTATGGTGTTTAGGTTTCTATAACTTTTAATTCTTTTAAAGACAGTAATTCTGTAATTCTTAAAAACACATTAGGTGCATTTTAATTTGTGTTAATTATATTTATGTGGTAGGGGACCTGTGAGCCCTATTTTATAAATGGTCAGGTAAACACAAAGTAGGAGGAAAACTAAGGACTTACTTAGGAAATAGCTGGAAAATCCACCCTCGTTACCCAATAACACGTCTAATGATTCACTCAGAATTCCTCTTCACTCATTCTGAAATTATCAAAATGAAGGGAGAATGAATTGTTTTGCATATGATTTGTTAGATTTTTTACAAATTAAATATTTGGTTTTATTTGACATTGGTATGTTGATTTTGAGTTCTAAAAGCATGATTTAGCAATAAAATAAAATACTTTTATTTTATATTATCTTTAGTTACCTTTATTTTTTTAAACAGTCTCAACATTATGTGCTTTAATCCTGTGCTTGCATGTGAAGATACCTGTAAATGAGTACAAGTAAATGCAGAGGCCAGAAGTTGGCCTTGGATCCTCTAGAACTCTGGTTATAGACAATGATGAGATGACTTCTTGGGGGCTAAAAACTAAACTCTGATCTACAGCGAATCAGATGTATTCTTAACCACCAAGAGCTTTCTCCAATTTAAATCTTTAATATATATATATAATATTATATATATATATTATATAATATTATATATATATATGTGTGTGTGTATATACATAAAATATACATAATTATTTTTCTATATTTTGATGAAGATTTTTACTATTGTAATCAATATAAATACAAAAATAACTTCCCATTGTCATTTATCTTAGTGTTTAATTAATGTCAGTACAGCTAGTTCTGCTTTCTTTTGGGTTCAAATTTCTTGAAACATCTCATTCCATCCCTTCATTTTCAGGTAATATGCATTCACAGAACTAGAGTAACTTTCTTGTAAGAAACATTACTTAGATCTAGTTGTTGCTTTTTGTTTGGTTGGTTGTTTTTACTTTTCTTAATCTACTCACTCACTACATTTTTTATTTGTAGAATTTAGATCATTGACATTGAAGATACATTGATCAGTTAGGTCTAACTTCAGTCACTAATAATACGCTGTTTGTCTTTGTGGTTTATTAAATTTTCTCTCATTTACTCTCATTGTGCATTTGATTCGATATAATTTTTGACTTGCTTATTATAGGTTTTATTTTGTGGATATGATGAGTGACAAAATACATTCCAAATATAAAAAGCAATTTTGAAATGAGAAAAATATTTTATCACATTCATTCATTCCTGTGTGTGAGCATGGGTCAGTGGAGGAGTACATGGGGCAGTGGAGGTCAGAGAAAAACCTTTTGGAGTTGATTCTCTCCTTGTACCATGTGCATTCCATGGACTGGATTCAGCTCACTAGAATCTTCCCACCTGCTCCTAAAGCAAAATCTTTTTAATTGTTGTTTTGTTTTGTTTTGCTTTGCTTTGCTTTATTTATTCATTCATTTATCTATCTATCTATCTACTATTTATTTATTTATTTATTTATTTACTTATTTACTTATTTATTTATTTTTGAGACAAGACTTCTCTGTCCTGATCTCACTTTGTAGACCAGGCTGGCCTCAAACTCACCCGTCTTTGCCTCCCAAAGTGCTGGGGTTACAAGCATGTTCCACTTTGCCCAGACTGCAGGAAAATGTTTAGTGCACCTTGTTTTAGAATAATCTTCTTGGTTAATTTCTCTTTTAATCTGAAATTTTTCTATTTTGTTATATCCAGTTTACATTAGTTGTTCCCATTGCTATATTTCAAGTGTAATATTACAAAATGTTTTGATGTTCTTATTATCATTTGGACTAGTTTTGAAATGTGGTTCCAAAGAGCCAAAAGAAGGGAATAGGCCTCATTGTCCATGATTTCAACAATTGTCGTCATAACAATAAACAATAACAACATAAACAATCTGTTTGCACAAATTCTAGCCTTGGCATAGCTGTCTTCTGAGAGGCTGCACCCAGCAGAAAATTGAAACAGATGCTGAGCCACACTGCTCAGCAAACTTTGTGGAAGCATAGGGAGTCTTGTGGAAAAGCAGGGGAGGGAAGGAAATAATACAAGGACCTGGAGGTGACAGGCACTCCACAAGACCAACAGAGCCAACTAACCAGAGTCCAGAGGGGCTTGTAGAGACTGAAGCACAAACCAAGGCCCATGCATGGACTAGACCTAGGCCTCCTACATAGATGTAGCCTATGAGAACATTGCTTTTCATGTGGGTACCCTAGTAAGGGGAACCAACATGGACTCTTCTGTCTGCTTTTTGATCACTTCCCCCTGGCAGTGCTGCCTCACCAGACCACAGGAGAAGAGCATGTTCTCAGCCCTTATGTGGTCTGACAAGGTGGGGTAAGTTGTTGTTGTTGTTGGAGGTCTCCCCTTTTCTGAGAAATAGGGGAAGGGAGAAGGAGCAAGAAGGAGGGAGGGTGGTAACAGAAGCAGAGGAGGGGGGCTATGATCAATATATAAACTGAATGAATAAATTAATTAATTAAAAATAAAATATACACAGATTTATAACTCCTCAAAATTAAGCCAGAAAAGCATGTATGATTAATAATATGTTTTAGCAAATGAACATCAACATGGATGTATCACAGAAAGCAAACAGTGGAAGGAACAAAAGAAAGTATACTCTATACTCTCTAGCTACTTATTTTTAGGTTAAATGTAAAGACATCATTGCATATTTGATTTTAACTGGACCAACAAATGTCCAGATAGTTTGTAGAATAGTATATTGACATTGTTGTGAGGATGTTTCCAGGAATAACTCACATTTGAATTTGTAGACATTGCAAATATGATAGCCAGTGTAATTGAATCTTATCCATCCAAAATAAAATAAAATGCAAATTTGTTCTCAATATTTCAACTAAGTGATCTATCTCTTGTGCTTCAATATCAGTTCTCCTTGTCCTTAGAAATTTGGACTTTAACTATAAAGTATGCCATTTCCTTTCTTCCCAAGAGACTAGTTCCAGGAATTAGAGATAAGAGCTAAAGCACTATTTTCTTTCCTTGACTTTTATTGCTTTGATTGCTGATCATAATATCTCTGTGCTTCAATAGTCAACTAAGAAAAATCCTTATCAGTCTCTTTGTCTGTATTGTTATATATATATATA
>CM053763.1:36895054-36923609 GCA_028658305.1 Pachyuromys duprasi
AATAAAGCAGCCAGGAACATGGTTGAGCAAATGTCCTTGTTGTGTACTTGAACATCTTTCTGATCAGCAGCACAGCAGGATCTGCACTGTGACCAGCAGACAGAACTCACAGTCCTAAAACACCAGCTACTTGTGTTTCCCAGGTGAGAGGACACCCCATGGTGTGGGATTCAATCAGCTGCAACTCTCCCAATTAAATCACTAAAGATGTCCCGGTTCCACCAGGCGCTTGATCGCCAGCCCAGAGCACACGCTGGCGTGCTCTGATCACTGTCCCGGACTGAACTGTGGGCCCCACAACACGGGAAACTGGGATTTCCAGTCGAGAGAAAACCCCACAGTGCAGGAAACACATCGGGACCGACCTCACATCACCCAGATAATCCCTGGAAAAAGACCCAGGTCCAGCGGACACCCAGCAACCAGCTCAAAGCTGGGGATGCAGGAGCTAGCAGAGTCCTGCCTGCACATCTGACTAGCTGCATCAAATAGAACTGTGGGTCACAAGGCTCCAGAGACTGAGCCTCTCTGTAGGGTGACCCACAGAGAGAGGAACAGCAGGTTTGATCTCAGAACACTCAGTAGACACTCCCCCTCCCCCGAAAAGTTTTCGGGAAAAGCTACAGTTTCGGCAGACATCCAGGCACCCAATCACCAGTAAGGCAGAGACACGCGTGCGCCTGTGCCTGTGGTTTCTACTCACCATCCCAGAAAGAATTTCAGTCCCCAAAACACAGTCTGGGTGTCCCTGCCGGGAGGAAACCTCACAGTGAAGGGATCATCATGTCCATCACTCAGGGCACCCAGCTCCAGAAGACTTTCTGGGTTCACACAGGCCCTAGGCTTGAGCCTTCTACTACAGGCATGAGTGCTCAGCTCACCTGCCATTGATTACTGCTAGGGAACAGGGGTACACAGCTGCAACCTCAGACTTACAAAAGCCAGAGAACCATCACAGGAGCCCTCAGATACTGGTCCAAGCTGCGACTGGTTATCCCTAGCTAAACTGACAAAACCCGCAGGACTCCCTGGTTCTTCAAGAGGGCTGCACCCCAAAAAATATACCTTAAGAACAGCAGATGCAGCTCACTAAACTCAGAGCGAAAAACCCAGCAACAGGGCAGGCATCTCCATGCCTTCTCCTGATGAGAGGAGAGTCTTCCTGAACAAAGTTACCACACAGGTCCGTATGCCTGAGTTGAACTGTGACAATTACTGAGAAGCACCACCATTCACTTGAATATACCCAAAAAGCTGAGGAGAGCTATTTCAGAACCCTGCCAAGAGGATTCTGCAGCAAGCAGCAGGCAGCAGGCAGCAGAAATTAACAGCCAGCACCTGAGAGAGCCCATGGGTAGAGGCCAATGTAAAAATACAGCCAACAAAAGGAAAAGCACTATGGCATCCCCAGAAGCCAGTTCCCCAGGGACAAGTAGCTCTGGATACCCTTACATAAGTGAAATGCAAGAAGATGACCTTATATCTATGCTTATGAAGGAGTTAATGGAGAATGCAATTAAAATATGTAAAGAGTTAGAGGGAGATACAGTAAAACAGATTATGTCCATCCATAAAGAAATACAGGAAGATGCAGCCGAACAGTTTGTGGCTTTCAGAGAGGAAATGATTAAATCACTGAAAGAAATAAAAGAAACAGCAGAATGTTCAAACAAACAAGGAAAGGAATTGAAGGAAAAGCAGGAAAATACAATCACATAGGTGAAGGAAATCAACAAAATAGTTCATGATCTGAAGATAGAATTGGAAAAATTAAAGAAAACACAAATGGAGGAAATCATGGAAAGGGAGAACCTAGGAAAGAAAACAAGAACTACAGAGGTAAGCATAACCAACAGACTACAAGAGATGGAAGAAAGAATATCAAGTGTGGAAGATACAATGGAAGAAACTGATGTGTCCCTCAAAGAAAGCAATAAATCTAAGAAGTTCCTGACACAAACCATCCAAGAAATCCAAGAAAACATAAAAAGACAAAACCAAAGAATAGGAATAGAGGAAAAAGAAGATTCCCTCCTCCAAGGCCCAGAAAATATTTTCAACAAAATCATTGGAGAAAATTTCCCTAACTTAAAGGAGAGGCCTATAAGAATATAAGAGGCCTACAGAACACCTAATAAATTAGACCAGAAAAGAAAATCCTCCCGCCACATAATAATCAAGCAGTAAGTATACAGAACACAGAAAAAATATTAAAAGCTGTAAGGAAAAAAGGCCAAGTAACATATAATGGCAAACCCATCAGAATCACACCTGACTTCTCAAATATGAAAGCCAGAAGAGCCTGGACTGATATCATGCAGATCCTAAGAGAATACAGATGTCAGCCTAGGCTACTATACCCAGCAAAACTCTCAGTCCTCATAGGTGGAGAAAACAAGATATCCAATGACAAAAACAAATTTCAACAATACCTACACACAAATCCAGGTTTACAAAAGATACTAGAAGGAAAAATACAACCAAAGAAAACTAACTACTTTCAAGAAAACACAGGAAATAAGTAACCTCACTACAGCAAAACAAAAAGTAGCCAAGCACACAAACATACTACCATAGCCAACACCAAAATCCAAGGATCTAAAAGCCACTGGTCATTAATCACTCTCAACATTAATGGACTCAATTCTCCAATAAAAAGACACAGACTAACAGAATGGATGCATAAACAACACCCAGCAATCTGTTGCATACCATAAACACACCTAAAACACAAAGATAGATATTGCCTGGGAGCAAAGGGCTGGAAGACGGTTCTCCAAGCAAATGGACCCAAGAAGCAAGCAGGAGTAGCCATTCCAATATCTAATAAAATAGACTTTCAACCAAAATTAATCAAAAGTGATGGAGAAGTACACTTCATTCTCATCAAGGGAAAATTCCAACAGGAAGATATCACAATCCTGAACATCTATGCCCTCAATACAAGGACATCTGTGAAAGAAACATTGATAAAGCTTAAAGCACACATAGGTCCCCACACATTAATAGTGGGAGACTTCAACACACAATTCTCAACAAAGGACAGATCAACAAAGCAAAAATTAAACAAAGATACAATAACTCGGACAGAGGTCATGAAACAAATGGATCTAAGAGATATCTACAGAACCTTTCACCCATACACAAAAGAATTTAACTTCTTCTCAGCAACTCATGGAACCTTCTCCAAAATAGACCATATGGTTGGTCACAAAGCAGGCCTCAACAGATACAAGATTGAAATAATCCCTTGTATCCTATCTGATCACCATGGAATAAAGCTGGACCTCAACAAAAAGAGAAATAGCAAAAAGCCTACACACACATGAAAACTGAACAACTTGCTACTAAATGACAGCTGGGTCAGGGAAGAAATAAAAAAGAAATCAAAGTCTTCCTAGAATTCGATGAAAATGAAGACACAACATACCCAAACTTATGGGACACAATGAAAGCAGTGATAAGAGGAAAGTTAATAGGACTAAGTGTCTTTAAGAAGAAATTCAAGACATCTCATTCAAGCAACTTAATGGATCACCTAAAAGCCCTGGGGAGTAGATGGCTGGAAAAAAATCAAACTTAGGGATGAATAAATTAGAAACAAATAAAACAATTCAAAGACTCAATGAAACAAAGAGCTGGTTCTTTGAGAAAATCAACAACATAGACAAACCCTTAGCCAAACTTACTAAAAGGCAGAAAGACACCATCCAAGTCAACAAAATCAGAAATGAAAAGGGGGATATAACAATACACACTGAAGAAATCTAAGCAATCATTAGGTCTTACTTCAAAAGCCTATATAGTACCAAATTGGAAAATCAAATGAAATGGACAATTTTCTTGATTGATTCCGCTTGCCAAAGCTTAATCAAGATCAGGTAAATCAATTACATAGTCCTATATCCCCTAAGGAAAGAGAAGCCATTATCAAAAGTCTCCCATGCAAAAATAGCCCAAGGCCAGAAGGTTTCAGCACATAATTCTACCAGACCTTCAAAGAAGAGCTAACACCAATACTCTTCAAACTATTCCATAAAATAGAAACAGAAGGAACATTACCAAATTCATTCTATGAAGCCACAATCACCTTGGTACTAAACCTCACAAAGACCTAACAAAGAAAGAGAATTTCAGGCCAATCTTCCTTATGAACATTGATGCAAAAATACTCAAAAAAATGTATATTGAATATAACAACATATCAAAGATATCATCCACTACGACCAAATAGGCTTCATCCCAGGCATGCAGGGGTCATTCAATATACAGAAATCCATCAATGTGATCCATCCCATAAACAAACTGAAGGAGAAAAACCACATGATCATCTCCCTAGATGCCGAAAAAGCATTTGACAAAATCCAACACCCATTCATGTTTAAAGTCTTGGAAAGATCAGGGATACAAGCATATACCTAAACATAGTAAAGGCAATATACAGCAAGACTATAGCCAAAATCAAACTAAACATAGAGAAACTTAAATCAATCCCACTGAAATCAAGGACAGGGCAAGGCTGCCAACTCTTTCTATATCTCTTCAACATAGTTCTGTAAGTCTTTGCTACAGCAATAAAACAATTAAAGGAGATCAAGGGGATACAAATTGGAAAGGAAGAAGTCAAGGTATCACTATTTGCAGATGATATGAGTGACCCCAAAAATTCTACCAGGGAGCTCCTACAGCTAATTAACACCTTCAGCAAAGTGGCTGGATACAAAATTAACTCAAAAGAAAAAAAAAAAAAACAGTAGCCTTCCTGTATACAAAAGACAAAAGGACTGAGAGAGAAATTGAGGAGACAACACCCTTCACAGTAGCCACAAAGGTCATAAAGTACCTTGGTGTGAACCTAACCAAGCAAGTCAAAGATCTGTATGAAAAAAAAATCTCCAGTCACTAAAAAAATAATTCGAAAAAGATATCAGAAGATGGAAAGATCTCCCATGCTCATGGCTTGGCAGGACTAACATAGTAAAAATGGCCATCTTACCAAAAGCAATCTACAGATTCAATCCAATTCTCATCAAATAACTGACAGAATTCTTTACAGACCTTGAAAGAAAAATTCTCAACTTCATATGGAACAACAAGAAACCCATAATTGCTAAAACAATCCTCCAGTAAAAGATCTTCTGGAGGTATTTCCATCTCTGATCTCAAGCTGTTCTATAAAAAGCAACAATACTAAAAACTGCATGGTACTGTCATCGAAACAGAATAGTGAATGAGTGGAATTGAATAGAAGACCCTGAAATAAATCCGCACACTTCTGGACACCTGATTTTTGACAAAGATGCCAAAATCATTCGATGGAAAAAAAGACAGCATCTTCAACAAACGGTGCTGGTCTAACTGAATGTCTACATGTAGAAAAATGCAAATAGATCCATACTTATCACCCTGCACAACACTAAAGTCTAAGTGGATCAAAGACACATAAAACCAGACACATTAAACCACTTGGAAGAAAAAGTGGGGAAGAGCCTTGAACTCATAGGTACAGGAGACAACTTCGTGAATAGAACACCAACAGCACAGGCTCTAAGAGCAACAATCAATAAATGGGACCTCATGAAACTGAAAAGCTTCTATAAAGCAAAGGACACTGTCGTCAGAACAAAACAACTGCCTTGGGAAAAGTTGGGAAAGGATCTTCACCAGCCCTATATCTGAGTGAGGACTAATATCCACTATATATAAAGAACTCAAAAACTTAGACAGCAAAAAATCAAATAATCCAATTAAAATGCGGTACTGAGCTAAACAGAGAATCTCAATGGAGGAATATCAAATTTCAGAGAAACACTTAAAGAAATGCTTAACATCCTTACTCATCAGGGAAATGCAAATCAAAACAACCCTGAGATTTTACCTTACACCCATCAGAATGGCCAAGATCAAAAACTCAAGTGACAACACATGCTGGAGAGGATGTGGAGAAAGAAAAACCCTCCTCTACTGCTGGTGGGAATGTAAACTTGTACAACCACTCTATAAATCAATCTGACGCTTCCTCAGACAACTAGGAATAGCGCTTCCTCAACATCCATCTATACCATTCCTAGGTATACATCCAAAAGAGGCTCAAGTACAAAATAAGCACATTCACTCACCCATGTTTGTAGCAGATTTATTTGTAATAGCCAGAACGTGGAAACAACCCAGCTGTCCCTCAACTGAGGAATGGATACAGAAACTGTGGTACATCTACACAATGGAATATTACTCAGCATTAAAAAACAAGAATATAATGAAATTTGCAGGTAAATGGTGGGAACTGGAAAGGATTATCCTGAGTGAGCTATCCCAGAAGCAGATAGACACTTACAGTATATACACACTCATACAGTCATATACTATTGGATGAACTAAAATCTGTACACCTAAAGAAACTAATCAAGAAGGACTCTTGCTAAAATGCCCAATCCCTATCCAGAAGGGCAAAGGGGATGGGCATCGGAAGGAGAGGGCAGGGAACTGGTCAGAAGCCTGCCACGGAGGGCCTTGGAAAGGCTATGCCCTGCAGACTATCAAAGCAGATGCTGAAACTAATGGCCAACACTTAGGCAGAGTGCAGGGAATCTTAGGAGGGGAGTGGGAAATAGTGGGATCTGGGGAGGACAGGAAATCTACAAGGAGAGCAACAGAACCAAGTGGTCTGAGCACAGGGGGCTTTCCTGAGACTGATGATCCAACCAGGTATCATGCATGGAGGTAGCCTAGGACCCCTGCACAGGTGTGGCCCATGGCATTTCAGTGTCCAAGTGAGTTCCATAGTAATGGAAACAGGGACTGTCTCTGACATGAACTAATTGGCTTGCTGTTTGATCACATCCCCCTGAGGGGCGAGCAGCTTTGCAGGGCCACAGAGGAAGACAATGCAGCCACTCCTGATGAGACCTGATGGACTGGGATCGAAGGGAAGAAAAGGAGGACTTTTCCTATCAGTGGTCTTGGGGAGGGACATGGTTGCAGAGGGGGGAGGAAGGAAGGGATTGGGATGGGAGGAGTGAGGGAACTACAGGGGTATATAAGGTGAATAAAGTGTAATTAATAAAGAATTTAGTAAAAAATAGAAAACATTACAGATAGGATATTACAAAAATAATATTTCCTATCACATCTTATCATAAAACTCCGATAATCTTATTCTATAAGACAAAGGTGTAATGTTACCTTTGCTGTAGGTGCTCCTAATTAACACTCTGATTTACAAGGTCTCCAATGATAAATTTTCAAGGCAGACAACAGCATATAAATTATAGTTATATTTAAAGGGACACTTAACTTAGATCCAATTTCACCTTCTTACACTCTTTTGCAGATAATACATAAATCTATATACATTTTTTCATTTAGAAAGCATTCTCCTGCTATAACAATTAATTTCCTTTCATTTCGAGGTAAATAGAGTGAGTGGGCTAACAGGTGTGACAAATACTAGCTGTCTGCCTTGTCAAGAAACAACACAAGGACCAAATATATCAGGGCACAGGGATCTTTTATGAGACTGTTTCTCCAACCAAGGACCATGTGTTGATATAACCTAGAACCTCTGCTTGAATGTAGCAAATAGTAGCTCAATGTCCAAGTGGGTACCCTAGTAAGGGGAACAGGGACTATTTTCGACAAGAACGCAGTGGCTGGCTGTTTGCCCCCCTCGCCCCCTGAGGGAGGAGCAGCCTTGCTAGGCCACAGAAGAGAACATTGAAGCCAGTCCTGAAGAGGCCTGATAAGCTAGAGTTAGATGGAAGGGAAAGAGGTCCTCCCTCCAAGTCCCTTTCCAGTGGACTTGGAAAGGGACAGGGAGGAGATGAGGGAGGGAAGGGGGGATTGGGAGGGAATGTGGGAGGGGGCTATGGCTGGGATACAAAGTTCATAACCTGTGATTAATATAAAATAAAAATGTTAAAAATAAAATAAAAATTGTATATATTGTTCAAAACAACAACAAAAAAAGAAACAACACAAAATAGAAAAGATTTACAGCTTAGGCATAGCTATGTGGTGGAGTACTGAACTAACTTGTACAAAAGTCTGTGTTAAACAGCAAAAATAAGTAAATAACATAGAAAGCAAAAATAAAAATGTTAATCTTGATTTCATTTATGATGTGAAACTGAAATTTAGTTGAATTTGTCCCATAAAATGTCATGATATATATGTATGTAATATATGTATGTATATAATACATATATAGGTATTATATTCATATATATATATCTTAAGTTATCATGCTAAAAAGATCATTTTAATACTAAGAACATTTAAAATACCTATTAATTCTTTTTAACACTTTTTTATTTTTGTTTTTTTATATTAATTACAGTTTATTTAATTTTTCCCAGCTGTAGTCCCCTCTCTCCTTCCCTCCCAATCCCACCTACCTTCCCTCATCTCCTCCCTGCCCTTCTCTAAGTCCACTGATAGGGGAGGTCCTCCTCCCCTTCCGTCTGACCCTAGTTTATCATGTCTCATCAGGACTGACCTATTAATTCTTCATGAGGTTTTTTAGTGGCATGAAATAGTTTGTAAATTTCCTTTGCAATCATCATTGGAAAATCAGTTACAGTTCTGTGAATGCAAACAGAAAGAACAATTTTATTTCCAGTTTTTATTTTCCAACTGCTATTCCTCTTAGGACATTAAATAACCCAACCAAATATTATATCCTCCTATTCTTGTTCATAATACTATAGCAAGGAAGAAAACTCCTCTTTACATTAGAAAGTTCCAATCAAGCCATTTGTTCATTCACTCACTGGTTCATACAGTCACTATTTCATTTTTTTTTTCACTATAAGACAGATGCTGTGCTAAATTTACCGAGGATTGATAGGAAATGAGAATAACTCATTGTGTAATAAAATGTAGAGTTCATTAGGATCAGGGTCAATGAGAGCATTAATTGAAATCCATTAAAATGGTTAAAAAGGAGAGTTCTTTTCTCTTTTCTTTTTTTATTTCTATTGTTAATTATAGTTTATTCACTTCATTTCCCACCTGTAGCTCCCTCCCTCCTCCCTTCTCACCGGACCCTCGCTCCCTCTTCTCCACCCGTGCCCCTTTCCCAGACCACTGATAGAGGAGGTCTTCCTCCCCTTCCTTCTGATCTTATTCTATCAGGTCTCATCAGGTCTTCCTCTGTGGCCTGGTAAGGCTGCTCCCCCCTCAGGGGGAGGTGATCAAAGAGCAGGCCAATCAGTTCATGTCAGAGACAGTCCGTGTTCCCATTACTATGGAACCCATATTGGACTGCCATAGGCTACTTCTGTGCAGGGGTTCTAGGTTATCTCCATGCATGGTCCTTGGTTGTAATATCAGTCTCAGGAAAAGACCCCTGTGCCCATATTTTTTGGTTCCGTTGCTCTCCTTGTGGAGCTCTTGTCCTCTCTAGGTCTTACCCACTCCTTTCATAAATTTTTTAATCAGCAGTAATCGTAAAAGCACGGTTAGAGTTGAGTAAACAATCAAAGACAAGGAAACACTGTAACTCACAGTGGTGTTGATAGAATAAGATCAGTTCAAAAGGCTATTCTATCCAGTGAGATTTGGAGCTATCCAGAAAAGAGCCAGATGGCAGGAATCAGTGAGGTGGTTCTAATTCACATCTGAGGTTGAAGGCAAAGGAATGTTATATTGATACTTCCACTTTCTCCGTAAGTTTCATTCTCCTCCTTTGATTTTTCTTTATTTAGTTATAACCACTAGCCATGAAGAGAATTTTAAAATACAATCCAGGTAGGTCAATCTCCAGCGAACCAGTGCAGAACCAAGAAGAGTAAAGAGAGGTGGATGATTAAATAGGCAAGACCAAGCTTAGTTTGTCTTGTTTGATTTGGTTGGTTAGGTTTTTTTGTTTTTGTGTTTGTTTGTTTGTTTTTGATGGTCCTGTCTCCACTTTTTTTCATCATTCAGAAAGTATCTGAGTTCTACATGGAGAACATGAGGCCAGACAAGAAGTAACTGTGTTGCTCTCAGAGCCTGCGCTGTTGGTGTTCTGTTCAGGAAGTTGTCACCTGTGCCAATGAGTTCTAGGGTCTTCCCCACTTTTTCTTCTAACCGACTGATTGTGTCTGGTTTTATGTTGAGGTCTTTGATCCACTTAGACTTTAGTTTTGTGCATGGTGTTAAATATGGATCTATTTTCATTTTTCTGCATATAGACATCCAGTGGACCAGTACCATTTGTTGAAGATGCTATCTTTTTGTCATTGCATGGTTTTGGATTCTTTGTCAAAAATGAAGTTTCCATAGGTGTGTGAGTTTATTTCTGGGTCTTCTATCCAGTTCCATTGATCCACTATTCTGTTTCTATGCCAATACCATGCAGTTTTTATTACTATTGCTCTGTAGTACAGCTTGAGGTCAGGGATGGAGATACCTTCAGATGATCTGTTGTTGTACAGGATCATTTTGGAAATTCTAGCTTTGTTTCACCACATGAAGTTGATAATTTTTCTCTCAAGGTCTATAAAGAATTGTTTTGGTATTTTCATGGGAATTGCATTGAATCTGTAGCGAGGAAATCATGAAATTTTCAGGCAAATGGTGGGACCTAGAAACGATCATCCTGAGTGAGGTATCCCAAAAAGCAGAAAGACAAACATGGTATATACTCATTTATATAGACCTATAAAATAGGATAAACATATTGAAATCTACACACCTAAAGAAGATAAAGAAGAAACAGGACCTGGGGTAAGAAGATTAATCCTCACTTAGAAAGACAAATGGGACGGACATTAGATGTAGGAGAAAACAAGTAACAGGACAGGAGCCTATCACAGAGGGGCTCTGAAAGACTCTACCTAGCAGTGTATCAAAGCAGATACTAAGATTCATAACCAAACTTTGGGCAGAATGCAAGGAATCATATGAAAGAAGGGGAGTTAGTAAGACCTGGAGAGGATAGGAACTCCAGAAGGACCAATTATATCTTGGTACAGGGGTCTTTTATGAGACTGTTTCTCCAACCAAGGACCATGTATGGATATAATCTAAAACCTCTGCTCAGATGTAGCCCATTGTAGCTCAGTATCCAAATGGGTAGCCTATTAAGGGGAACAGAGACTATCTCTGACATGAACTCAATGGCGGGCTCTTCGACATCCCCCCTCCCTCAGGGAGGAGCAGCCTTCCTAGGCCACAGAGGACTTTGCAGCCAGTCCTGAAGATACCTGATAAACCAGGGTCAGATGAAAGGGGAGGAGGTCCTCCCTTATCAGTGGACTTGTAAAGGGGCAGGGAAGAGATGAGGGAGGGAGGATGGGATTGGGAGGGAATGAGGGCGCGGGATACAGCTAGGATATAAAGTTAATAAAATGTAATTAATATTTTAAAATTTAATAAAAAAGGAAAAAATTAAAATATATATGAAGTAACTGTGTTTTTCATTATGGGCTCATTTCCACTCAGTGTTTCCACTGGAAACCACAATCACAATGTGTTTCTTCTGTAGATCATTGCTATGTCCTATACCACAGTGTTGTTTCCAGCTTTCTAATATTCTACAGATACACCTTTTGACAAACTAATTTCGGGCAAGGAAGGAAAATGTATGTTGGTTAATTATCTTTATTATCATGCAAAACAAAATAGAAGAAAAAAAATATACATTCCTTTGTAGAAAATCCAATGTTGCTTTATCATCTTTTTTTTTTTTGATAGGATTGACTCATCTTCCTACTGAGAACTAGAGGTTCTGTGCTCAGCACTTAATAGTCTCCAAAGCATGCCATTCAAGAGAAGAAGTATAAGCACTTGAGATTTTGTGCAGCGTTTGCTCTTTCATTAAAGACATCCTAAAAGTGTTTCTAATGACTGAACATATGAATGATGGAAAAATGACAAAATGACAAAAATGTAATTATTGAGAATACCTTCCCAGTCAATGCTTTTATTTATATAAGAAATTCCTATATTTATCATTAATCGTGCCTATCTGTATGATCTAGATTACCTTATTCTTATTTCCAAATTATAAATTAGAATCTTGTTTCTTCTTTAAATCATAAGGTCCTACTTAACATATTAATCACTCTGCACACATTAATGTTGAGACATGGGCCATATTTCCACACATTGAGAATACTTTCATTACTATCTTTCAGCTGCATGCCCTTGGGATGCTGGACTGTTGCAGTCTCCACTTTCTACCAAAGAGTATATTATGAAGGAAGGACAACAGGAAAATCAGGGCTGCAGTTTTAAAATAATGTCTTTTATTTTTTGAGATTTCTTCCTATACTTTCTTCCCTCTAAATCCTTCCATAGACTTCTGTTTCTGTATTTTTTTTCTTTTAAAATTCATGGACTCTACTTTTCATTAATTGGTGTGTGTATATGTGTACAAGTAAGTGTCACTTACATGGAAATTTTCAGGAATGACCAATTGTCATCATTTATTTTTGTCATAATTTAGTGGTAAATTTTGAACAAAGTGAAAAATATTGTGTGTGTGATAACCAACTAAGCTTTTTTTCTTTGTATCCTTCTTTTTAAATCAGTTCAAAGATGCCATTTCCATCAAATGATCGAATTCTTCTGGTTATGACCTTTTTCTAAACTTTATGGTTTGATTAAATTACCAGAAATGTGGGATCACATACCAAATATGAACGTTACAATAGTTCCTATTTTGCCATGTTCTTGAAGCAGTTTCTCAGCTGAATAGTCCTGCTAAGAAAAGGTATCGCTTCTCTAAACATTCCTAGTATTGTCATCATTTGTCTTATTATTACTTGGCAATGGTACTAATAATACATACCAGCTTCTAAGGGGACTCAAAGCCATGCTGGCTCATGATGGCCATGTCACCATATTGTTTATATCAAAATGTAAAGATTCCATCTTTGGCACCATTGTAAGAAGGTGTTCATATTACTCATTGATTTGATTAGTAACACATATTCAGCATAGCATACTCACAAATACAAGGTTCACCAACCAATATTCATGGTTCCAAATCTCACTGAGGAGACAAGAGGCAGAGTCTTGCATTATACTTTAGAGGCATACACTGCCAGTATTTCTTAGTTTACTGAATGAAGCCTTAGAAGCTTTGTCAATGAGGAACAGCATTGCAAAGGATACTTAATATCATGAGGAAAAATTCTTTTAAGAGTATTTAAAACATGCTCTTCATTATTAATGCATAATTAGCACAATTTAACATAATGAGAGACTAGCTAAATTTCTTGGAGATTTCACTATTTTTATCTCTGGGATAAAAGAAAGGTGATGTCATCTTGAAAAAAGAGTGAGGACTAAGCATGGATCTGAACTGCTAAAAGACACTATTATGTTCTGTCCACATTTTAATAGAGAAGAAGCTGGCAACATAATTTATGACAATAATGACAAGAACACTCAGAATAAAAAGGAAATCTACTAATACTTGTTGTGAATTTTTAAATGTGATTGTTCCTGGCAAATTTTGATCGTTCTGTGGAGTTTATAATAATTTTATTTAAATCACATCTATCCCGCTTCAATTTAATATTGAGGCATGTTTAATTTACAAACCGTTTTATACCATAAGAAATAGCTGAATTATGTTTGAAAACTCATATCTACATTCTAATAGTTGACATTTATTTTTTTGCTTTTGTTGCTTTATCAAAACTGAGATAAATCTGTAACAAAAGCTGAAGTTTGCTTTTGCGTATCCTGCAAATATTGAGATGATGCTCTAAAAAACTGTCCATCTTGTATTTTTAATAATTCTTCTTTTATTAAGAAACTTTCCTTTTTATATTTAATTCCCCCTTTCAGGTCTTTGCCATGTGGGTGTACTACATCATTTTAGAGATATTACAAATGAACTCTGTATATTTCCCAGGTATTTTAGGAATCATTTCAGTGAAATTCAGATGAAAAATGAATGCAATTTACTTTTGCCTAATAATAAAGGATCATCTGGCCTCAGCTGGGCTCCTATGACAGAGCTTGATAAAACATTTGATGAAATCTTGATTAGGCCACACAAAGCATGGTATTTGGGAAACATCAAGTGTGATTTGATTTTTTTTTTATATAACTCTAACCCTAATGTCCTTTGGGATGAATAAAATAATCAGTTTAAATGTATGAGTACTAATGATGTGTTTGTCATGAAACAGAACATACAATTCCTTCATCAGCATTTCTGGGGAGGACTATTGATTTAGTTCACTGCTGATTTCTAAATATTTTCATGTTGGAATGCTTTTGAGATCTCTAATATATTTGAAATTATCTTTTGTGGGTAATTTGTGTGGTTCATAGATGACAAGAAAGGTTTTATCTCCAGTGACTTTGTTTTTCTTTATTTAAGTTTAAAAGACAAATAGATAAGAGAATACTCAGAAATGTTGTTGTTCTTCTTCTTCTAAAGGTAGTGACTTCATATCTTTATGCATCTTTAAAAAAATCTCATTTCCTTCTGCAACATTCTATTTGCTGCTTGTAGTTTAGCTATAAAAATCTTCTTATCTCAGTAGTTTTCATTTCTTTGCTTTGTTTTAAATACATTTCCAAGAAATAAGTCTTTGGCTCTGTGGTTATAAAAAATGTGTACAGATCTGTTCATTTTGCTCTTTGTAAATGTAGAAGATGTGTATGAGGGTAAGCATGAGTTTAGATGATGAAGAAAATGTACATTCTTGTAGAAGCCTTATTTTATGACCTCATGCATGAAACATCTTTTACCAAATAATAACATACATTGTGCTTAAAGAAAACAGTATCCAGTCCATCTGGTTTTGTACATCAACTTATTACAGTTTATTCATGTAATATATCTCATATTGCCAAGAGTGGGGTTGTGTGGAAAGTTTCTACACAGGAAATAAGTGTGTCTGCACTCCCATTTTTTCATCCTATATAGGTCTTGCAATAAAACTTAAAAAAGGTCTGGAAAAATATGTCACAGAATGGAGGAAATAACTATAAACAAACCACAAATTTGTTTGTGACATGATTACTAGAGAAACATGAAGGAATATATATTAAGCCCAAATAGAGAATTCCTGATAAGCCCAAGTAATTATACAGCCAAGGTCCAATTAATGAACTAATGAGCTCGCTGGGATAATTAACAGGACTATGGATGAAGGGTTTCTTACAGAAATATGAATGACTCAAAAGAAGCTATATTACTGAATTCCACCTCACCATGAGTGACAACTCACAAAATCAGGAATTTTGGAGCTCTCTGCAGAAACTATAGCAGTTACAAAAGCCCAAGAGTCTGTCATCTGAAAATTCCTTACTACTTGAATAACTTTTGAAGGTGGGTAGCTTTTGGGCCTTCTATGGGAGTTAGATTTTGAGAACAGTTGTTGATTCCCAACCATACCTGTAGCTTCTCTAGTTGCATTTCTTTGTTTAGCAGAATATGTTAGGAGCAGAATGCACCTAAAACCCAATTAAAGGCAAACAATTTTACTTGTATATACAAATTCCTTTTCTGTGAAGCTCCAGGAGCCTGGGCTTTTGTCTGGCAATGAAAATTAATGTAGATAACACTCTTTCTCTCACATTTACATTAATTAATTAAGTTGTGAAAATGTTGCAACTCTTATTGGTGTCATTGCCTTCACAATGATGGAATACAGCAGCAACAATCAACTAATTATCTGTGAGTCTAGGTTTTTGAGGTTGATGATCCTCATTATTAAATTTTTAATTTTTTGAGATTATAATGTAATTACATTTCCATTACCTTCTCTCATCAGCCCCTCCCATATATCTCTCTCTGCTTTCTTTCAAATTATTGCTTGTTTATTCATTGTTATCACATGCATATATAACCTGTTGAGTCCCTATAATTTTATTTGTATGTATGTTTTCAGGGCTTGCCATTTGTTACCGGACAATTAGATAGTGTGTTGTTCTCTGCAGAAGATCACTTCACCAACCTGAGCTTATTTCATTTGCTTATAGTTCTTTGTGCAAAGGAAGGACTCGTAAAAGTATAGAAGACATGATTAGGGAGTCTGATGAGAAGTGTTTTTCTTTTAAAGATAACAGAAGCTACATTCATAAAGTCTTACCAGTTTGACTTGCAAGCCTGAGTTGAACAAGGATGTCACCAGTGGACACGCCATATTTTGGATGGAAACAAGCCAACAAAAGTGCTAATGGACAGTCTCAAGCATTGTGATTTTGATTTCTTTTATTTAAAGAAATTTCCCTGTGCCCAAATCCAAGGATTAAAAGCAATTATCATAGATTCGAAGTATGGAGACTGGTGGGCTCACCAGTAGGTATGCAAATAAGTATTACAATGACTCCATCTCTCCATGAAATTGATCCATAGCAAAAAAAATGAACCCATCTCTTATCCATGACTGTTGCCAGGGCTATACTTGTTCAAGCATAGAGCAGACTTTCTGAAAATTTCATTATTCTCCAGATATGTTTTCGTAGGAAAATCATTTCACTAAATCCAAATTAAGGTTTAAATGGTTATTCTATCTTCTATTCCTTCCTCCTTTTTTTCCATCCAGGTCTTAAAATGTTCATAAATGTGGACATTATGCAATTAATAATAAGTCATGAATAAGGTCTTACATCCATCTATAAAAGGGTATAGGTTATAATTACATTGTTTTTATAATTTTTCTAAAAGCATATACTCTTTTACATTGTGCTCATACAACTCATTATTATCTGAATCCTTATAACAACACACCAACTGCCAATAAATGGGAAATAAGAATGTATACTACTAACTTTGTGCATTACTATGCACATGTATGCACAAATCTTATAATCATTATTTTAAGTATAAGTATAGATTTCGATACCAGAAAAAAAAATCTATGTTCACAGATTCTTCCATAAGGAGGTCAAAGAACAGTATTAATATTGAAAATATACTTTCAAGGTAATTTTGTCATCATAAATTATTTTAGGCTGGAATAACTCACTGGCTTTAAAGTTTAAATTTCATATTAATAAATGTATATATGTTTATTATTAATGAAATAAAATATTTCTCTCTTACCCTGAACAAAATTCCTCTCCAAATCTATCAAGGATCTCAAAGAATGTTAGATTAGTAACTTTTGTGTTTCATTAAAAATACTTAATCTGAGTATTTATTAAATAAAGAATTTTGATTCATAGTTCTCTGCCTAGATGATTCAAACAACACAATACCTGAATGCTGGGGAGTATATCCTAGATTCACCATAAGATGGTGAAACCGCTAAAGGACCAGCATGTACATAAGGGACCAATTTCAATGGATAACTTCATTTCATAACGAAATTCTCTCAAAAATGAACTCACTCCATAGGAAAGACCTTTGATAATTTCTTTTAGGATTGTACACCAAAGAATAATTATCTTTAAGTAGGCTTAACCTCTTAAATGTTTCACTGTCTCTTCCTTGATACACTGAGAACTAAGCTTTCAGGACATGAAACTTTGGAGAATGTATAGAGATCATATGCAAAGTATATAATTGTATACTCCCCCTATATCCTGTCCTCTGACTCCTTTTCTTTTCAAAGATGATTGAGTTCATCCCATCTAAACTGCACATACTCCTCAACTCTGAAAAGATAAAAGGAAGGTATGCCACCTACCCTCTCTCACGTTGCAAATTTCGCACAAGCATTTGTTTGTGAGAGTGCAAAATGCTACAGCCAATTTGGAAAACTATGTCACAGCTTATAAGAATACATACAGGTAACATTATATGGATTCTTCAGACTGCGTGTAGGAATATATATGCATATATAAATATACATATGTGTACAAATATACAACATACAAATATAAAATAACAATCAATGTAAAAGAGGGCCATGAATTTGAAAAAAAAAGTAGGAGGATTATGGGGAAAAATTTGTGGGGAGGAAGAAAAGAAGAAAATGATGTAGTTAAATTAAAGTCTAAAACATGAATAACTAGAGAAAGGAAGCAGATAATATATAAACATCACATAGTAAACTCTGATCTACCTACATAATTCAAACAAACCAAATGAGTGTCCATGTGAAAATGACATATACAAAGAAGCAGACCTCAGCAAAAAGGCAGGAATATTTAGTCCATAAAACATAAATGATAAACTTTGAAAGTATGATGCTGAGTAAGAAACAAACAAACAAAAAAAACCCACATTGTATGTGAATAAAATATAATTGCCAACAAAATTAAACTGTGAACACAGAAATTCAAACATGTAATTTTTGAAAATGTGGCATTGTTTGCCTGGTTATCAGCTCTAAGACATTTTCTTGGTATAATGTAAATTATATATAACTTTTTAAGGATGGGTTTTATTCAGGATGTGAAAAAATTATTTCATCCAATTGCACACATTGGATTTTTCCTATACTTCATATAAATTTCATATCATTGGGTGTATTTGCGCAGCAAGGAAGAGTTAAATTAAGTAGAGAGGAAAGAAATATCATAAGGTAAAATAAGAGGAAGTTGCAATGCACAAGTGCATTTGAATCAGAAACTCACTGTTAACTCTGAGAATGGTTAGGAGCCTTAGCTTCTTTAAAACCATGAAATAACTGAGACAATCCCAAAGTCACTGCCTTGTAAGGTTGTTGTGAGGAAAACATACTTTAAACAGTACAGTGCAGAACACAGAGCACTTTTAGTCAAGTTGGCCAGTGACCTAAATTCCTGGTGGTGGTGGGGGTTACATTTTTTACATTTCTTCTCTACCCATGTCTAACTGTACCCTTATTCTCATTTGTGCTTCTCCTACTCCAATTTTGCTATACTAAGAGTCACTTAATATATAAAATCAGCACTTTAGATGTGCAAACAACCATCAGGGCTGGAAGTGAACCACATGACCTGAGCAAGACCAGAGACAGCTGGTACAGGAGCTGCTAACTGGAAGCAGGCCAGGAAAAGGAGTGGTGAACGCTGAACATCAACATCTGGAGCAAGTGCTGCAAGTTTGGATTGAGATGATGCTGGGAACTGTGTCTTTCAAGGCAAAGGTGGTGTGTACGCTTTCTGTCCAGACTGAAGATGACGTCAATCTGTCAGATTTTATCCTGTTGGAGTTACCCAGAAATTGTTAAAAAAAAAAACAACAACTATCTTTAAATTGTTAGGAATTGTGAACATTTTTAGATGAACAGTAAAATGAGTTGTTCCTATGGAAATGTAAACACTATTTTTTCTAAACACACTGTTTTTCTATTTTAATTTTTTATTTAGAGTTCCAAATATTGGCACAATATTTACATTATTCTACTCTTTTTCCTCTCCCCGTGCAACCTTGTGACCCATCCACTCCCTCTCAATTCATAATCTCATATATATATATATATATATATATATATATATATATATATATATATATATGTGTGTGTGTGTGTGTGTGTGTGTGTGTGTGTGTGTGTGTGTGTGTTTATTCAGTATTACCTTATGTGTCCTGATCATAAAAAATGATTTTTCAAAGGTAAGTGGGTTTACATGGAATGGAAAAACATAAAATGCTAAGGCTTTACAATGATGAGTATTTCTCATGAAGACAAAAGTCCAACATAAGTAACTTAATATACCCTTCCTAAGGCAGTGGCTCTAAATGCTGCTGGACAATGCTGAAAGGTAGGCAACAAAACCATAAGTCCTTAGAAGGCTTTTCTAAGAAACATTACTTTTTAGGTACATATGTTAACTACAATAAAAAAATTCTAAATCCTATGTTATTTATCACGGATTGTCTCACAACCTTAATTTTTCATGCCAGAATCACTGTGTTCTGTACAATGGCTAGTTGCTTGGTTCTATCTGAATTTTACCTTTTTAAAAACATTCGAGGATGTGACATTTAAAAATGGAAATTTCATAGTGTATAATATTCAATATATAATGATGGAGATGTTGAACACAGCACAGCAGGCCTCTTGAAGTGACACCTTTTCCCCCCCAGTTCTCATATGCACTTTTAATTTGAAATAAAGAGCAGGTGGTATTACCTTTAATATTATATATTTACTGAATATACATGTAAAAATCATGTTTCCTATACACATCATAAGATCACTAATGAGATTTTTCTTGTACCGTTTAGTTACCAATTCTTTCAAAGCCAGTGAGTCAATTTGTATTCTTCCACCCCACTCCACCCCTGCATCTCTCACCATCCACATCTCAAATCATCAGCTACCACAGGTAGCACAAGGCTGTGAACTGGCCCCTGAAGGTTACCAGGGGCACCAAACTACCTTTGCTGGTGGTAGGCACCTGTTTATGAACACTGCTTCCTGTCTGTTCACAAGTTCTCCACACTGCAAAGGGAAGAGTTTCTACAAACACCTCCAAAATCAATGTCTGCTTTTGGGGACTCCCTCATAAGAAGGTCAGTCATGAGACCAAATGTTCTCCCTATGGCAATGCAAGGATGAAAGTCTTAGCAGAGTTGTTGGGGCAGCAGCAGAGTCAGCTGTCCATCCACTCATTGATTCACCTCCTCATTCACACCCTTTAAGTCTGGAGTGAGCACTGTTCTAAGAGGAACAGGTCTTTAACTCCCATCACAGACCTGCAGCTTGGTGGAGCAGCTCCACAAGGTTCTATGAATCAGACTAGCATTTTGGTCACATGCGTTAAGCATACTTTCCAGCCCATTGGCACTGCCTTTCATGATTCATGGGTGCCTCTGAGAAGCATCCCACATCATTAACTGCCTATATTTGTTGCACACCACTCCCCAAAGCTGAAATCAAGGTTTTTTTGTGACATCTCTTTCCCATCAGTGACTTGTGATTAGCTTGTTGTTCCTTAAAAAGGCCCATCCCTCATCAGCTTTGCAATTTCCCCTTGATTTTCTTGTTTGGTAAATTGCATTTCCCTATATAGAGACGGGTTTAGGAGTCTACTCACTTCCCCCCTTGTTACTCAGCCAGAAAACACAGCTAACACAGGCTGTGTCTCCTTTAGAGACCTAGTGGTTCAACACTTTCAGAGATATGAAAACTGAGGACTAGGATGGGGAAATTACTTGCCCCAAATCACATGATAAAATAGTGCCCTAATGAGAGAGGAATATCCATCAGGTGTTTTTTATTTCATTTTTTTACTTTAACCTGCTCCAGCCCCTGACTCACAGGGCTCAATACTGCTTGTCATGTAGGTATCTGCTGGCCTCGTAGCCAAATGTAACATAACTGTCAATTTCTAGACTATTTAAGAGACTCTCATTAGTCAGTCACATTCATCATGATATTAAGCACAGTTCTAAACTCCCATGCATGTGGCACTGCAAACTGACAAGATGCAAACTTGTCTGAAAATTGAGCTAAAATATAACTGGGGTCTTGTATTAGATTATCTTATGTGAGAACATACTGACAAAATGTTTCTCTTTTTCTTTTATTCTCACTCAGACGTAGTTATATTTTAATGTACATTTTACAATATGAAATAAGGAAGTCAGTGGTATCTACTGCCCAATTCCTATTAAACATGTTTCTCTAAAATGATACATAAGATTTTTATTATAAGCTAATATAATAAGATAGAACCTTCCACAGTATCCACCCACCGGGGAATGTGCTCAGATAAACATCTGTTTGCACACGTCCTGATTCTCCTTATAGACATACAGGACTCCAGATGCTTCTGAAATCAGATGCGTGGTTACAGGTGAAGGAACAGCTGCCCCACGCGTGGGTAGGCAAGCTTGCACACTTATAAAACAGAAGCCAATGTGAATCTTTTGACGGTTTAAAAATGTCCAGTAGACTTTTTCATTAGGAAATTGTGCTTGCCTTTGCACTTCTGCTTTCAAAATAGAAATCACCAAGCTGAGAACTGAAATCTTCTAATCTATATTTGGCAAGATTTATAACTCCTGAGGAGATTATGGAGACTCAAATATTTCACCCAAACAGACTTACACGAAGGCCAGCATTAGCTTTCAGATCTAGTTTCTGTAAAGTGGAGTACTGTAAAGTGGAGGCTCTATGCACAAATCCCTCACAAATATCATTTATTTGTTATAACTTAGATGTAAAATCCATCAATATAGGAAAGCAAAAGAATGATTCTGTATACTGATTTGACACAGGTATCAGTACAGGAGCTGATGTCAAAAGTATATTCCATTGTTCAATAACTATAGGTTGGACGTAGAATGAGAGAGGGCATGCAGTTATGAGACTATATGCACAGGCCTGTGCGCTCTCGGCATTACTATGCTATTTGCACTTCCACCTGGTCATCAAAAACCCCAGATGTATTGCTAATTACAGACTCACCAACTTTAAGCAGAATTGCTTTGCAGATACCTTCTGTTATCCAGCATTAGAACCATTCTTCACCATATTACTATTTTTAATTATTTTTATAAACTTTAAACATGAGCTGAATTACCCTGCTCATCTCCTCCAACTCTTCCTGTGTGCCCTTATTTGACTTACTTAACCTCTTATTTAAATTTATTTATAATAAATTTACAGTATAGTTAAATAAAATTGTTAAAATTCACATATACAAACATACCTATCTACCTACCTATCTACATACATACATACATACATACATACATACATACATAGCCTATTGACTCCATTTAACTTTGTTCGTATGTGCATGAATTTATGGCTAATCTCTTGGAGGAGTCCATTGGTGTTCAAGCTAGTCTGTAAAGCAATGATTCTCTCTCTCTCCTTCTCCCGCCCGCCCCCCCCCCCATCTCTCTATGTCTCACATCAGCCAGTGATTACTTGGATAATCAATCCATGGACAGAACTTTGGGAAAATGTCCTCTTGCACACATAATTATTGGTCATTATTTCGGAGCAGGCATAAAGTCTTTCTGATCCATTTTCCATGTTGTTCACTGAGCTTTATATAAGACATTATACTGTAAATGTATGTATCAATTGTGGTTGATCACCTCATTAAATACTATTCTCTAACTGTGATTACACTCTACATCTGTTATGAAAAGAAACATTTTTCTGAGGGGCTGAGAATTAAAATTATCTGTGGTTATAAGAATAAATAATTAAAATGCAGGTAGAAATTGCATACACTTATAATTTGGCGGGAACTTTTCTGGAGTCCATAGCTTCTTCAGCCATGTGTAATTGATTAGGTTTACTTTACCAGTCATGAATTTCCTTCTCTTGAATAGGCTTTAATTTCAATAAGAATAATATTGGTTACACACAAGATAAAAGTGTCACATTTGAACTATTTTGTATATCTTGCTTTTCAGACATTACTATGTTTCTTAGACATTACAGGTGGTTCGGACTACCAACTGGTCTTTCCACTAACAGCTTGCAAAACACTTTCTGCTACTATGAAAGCCAAACATCATGAAGGAGGCTTCAAGTTCAGTTTAACTCGTTTCCTCAAAGTCCACTATTTGAAATATTTGGTTATTTCAGCAATAAATAAAGTCTTACCTTCAAATTCTAGAAGACAATCGAAATATGAACTAAGAGTTCTCAAATGAAAGGAAATAAAAGTGGTTCTGAAATATCTTTAAGAGTGTCCAGCAGCCTTAGCATTTATATAAATATAAATATATTTATGAAAACAGAAATACTGTGAGATTTCACCTTCCTCCAGTCAGAATGGCTAAGATTGACAAAACAACTGGACACAGAGGCTAATGACAATGCAGGAAAATGAAAACACTCATTTGTTCTTGGTGGGAATACAGATTGGTGTAGCTGCTCTGGAAATCACTATGGTGAATACTTAAAAATCTAAAAATAGATCTACAATAGGACACATCTATAGTTCACCTTGACATATTTCCAAAGGACTTGACATCCTACTCAACAAATATCTTGCGGGTTGACAGTATAAACCTCATGTCTAGGTATGGCAGTGCCAGTAAGAGGCCTTTCCAGATGTTGAATTTTTCCAGCTTCCATAAACTTATATTTCACATTGTATCTAACAAACTCAGTAGCCAACTATGCTTTGGGGATATCACTGAGTTTTTGTAATGCAACTAGCAGTGATTCTTTCTGCTCACATATGGAACAGAAAGGTGATTTTTTTTTTCTAATGCTGCTCATATGATCTCATCTTCAGCCTGAGAACAATACTTCTTTTGATGGATCTTCATGACATCTGAAAAATTGGAAGATGGCCTGGATGGTAAAAAGAGCACTTGGTATTTCTGTATTCATTTCTGTCTCACTTTCTCTTTGTAGAGAGTTCAGTTATGAATTAAGCATGCCACTGTTTTACTCCTAATCACTCTTGATGATCTTTCCTGATAAGAGAAACTTTAAAAACACATTCATCTCTGTAGCATGTTTTATGGCAGACTATTTGTCTTTACTACCTTCCGTGAGACTAATTCCATGTTCTTAAATAATAATCTATATTTCCTGGAAATATGATTGTCAGAGCTCTCATCAAAGCAAATTTTGTGTATAAGCAGATTTTTAGTTTACCCTTGTTTGAAGGATTCATAGGAAATCTGCTAAAGACTAATTATTATGCACCATGCTCAAAATTAATTAACTTGTGTTTAAACAAAAAGTTCCATTGCATAAATCTCTTGAGTATTTGTCATTGTAAGGATTTTTAGTTACTTAATCAGAAAAAAAGATACATGTAGAGTATGCTAAAACAGACCAAAGAAATAGAATATCATGAAAAGGTTTAGTGTGTCTAGTTTTATGCTGAGGTCTTTGATCCACTTGGACTTGAATTTTGTGCAGGGTGATGAATGTGGAACTATTTGCATTTTTGTGATGTAGACATCGTTAGAACAACACCATTTTTAAAGATGCTGTCCTTTTTCACTGTATGATTTTAGCTTCTTTGTCAAAGATAAGTATCCCTAGGTATATGGGTGTGTTTCTGGGTCTTCAATTCAATTCAATTTGTTTCTATGCCAGTATCATGCTGTTTTTATTACTGTTACTCTGTAGTACCGCTTGAGATCAGGGATGGAAATACTTCCAGAATATTTTTTTTATTGTACAAGGTTGTTTTATTAATGCAGAGGATTTTTTGTTTGATTTTCTGTATTATATAATTAAGAATGGTTCTTTTAAGGTCTGTAAATAATTGTGTTGGCATTTTGATGGAATTGCTTTGAATCTGTAAATTGCTTTTGGTAGAATGGCCATGAAGTAACCCAGAAACAGAAAGACACACATGGTATGTATTTACTTTTAAGTGGATATTAGTCATATCATATAGGATATACATACTAAAATATATAGTCCTAACGATGCTAAACAAAAACAAAGACCCTAGGGAAGATACTTAATTCTCATTCAGAAGGACAAAAAGGACACATATTGGAGGTGGGAGAAGACAGGGAATAGGACAGGAGCCTTCCACAGAGGGCCTCTGAAAGACTACCCTGCAGGGTATCAAAACAGATGCTAAGACTCATAGCCAAACTTTGGGAATAATGCAGGGGATCTTATGGAAGAAGGGGAATATAGAAAGACTTGGAGAGGACAGGAGCTCCACAATGAAACAAACAGAGGCAAAATATCTGGGCCCAGGGGTCCTGCAGAGACTGATGCTCTAACCAAGGAGCATGAATGGAGAGGACCTAAAAACACTGCTCAGATGTAGCCTGTAGGCTGCTCAGTCTCCATGCATGCTCCTTAGTAAAGGGAGAAGGGGCTGTGTCTGACATGGACTCAGTGGCTGGCTCTATGATCACCTCTCTCTGAGGTGGACAACCTTGCCAGGCCATAGAGGAAGAAGATGCAGTCAGTCCTGATGAGTCCTGATAGGCTAGGGTCAGAAAGTAGAGGAGGGGGACCTCCCATATCAGTGGACTAAAAGAGGGCCAGAGGAGGAGAAGAGGGAAAAAAGGTGGGACTGGAAAGAAATAATCCAGATACAGCTTGGATACATGATGAATAAATTGCAATAAAAAAGAAAGAAAATCATCAAAAATGTTTTTTTCCTAAATTAAACCTCTCATTTTATAAAGACACATGATCTACCCTTTAATAAAAAGAAATTAAGTACAAACACAATGTTCAGTAAACTTCTTCAACTTATTTACCTAGCATAACTGAGAATTTATACTTTTTGATCATCCCATTATATCCTATATCATCAACACTTTGAAACCTGTTGTCTTCTCTTGTAAGCATAACATTAGTAAAAAAAAAAAATCAAGCAATATTTCTCTTTCCATGATTTGTCTTTCTCAGATACTCTGCCCCACTACATAAAATCTGGAACCAATAAAAATAAATTACACTAACCAGAATTACACAATGTAATTTATTATGAAATTACTGACAAAACTTTAGTTTGTGGATACGAGAAAACCAGTGATTGCCCTTAATTTGGAATAGAAGAATCCAGGACAATAATGATTTCATCCATGTTGGAATGTAGTTCAATAATCTCAAGGTAATATTTAACAGTTATACACATCTCCCATGCCAGGACTAACTATAAAGCCAGAGTCCTCTCTAAGTGGTTTTGTCTATGACATATAGGGAAAATATGCAAGAAAAACTAAACTTTAGGGGAACTCAAGCAGTTTTGAACCAAGAAAGGTTATTTTATTTTGAACCAAATACATATATCTTGTTTATTTTATTACATTCAATGTCTTTTATATTATTCCATATTGCTGAAAATGACATAAATTCTTTCTTGTATGGATTTCTAATATTCTACTGTGTTTATGCAGTATTTTTATTATCTATTAATCTACCACTGATATTATTGTTTCTTACTGTAAAATGCTATAATAAGCATATAAATAGAGATATGTCCTTGAAATACTAATTTAAATTTGATAGTTCCATTATTTATTTTGAGGAGAATCTCATACCTTTTAAGTCATGTTGTAACATTTTATCCAACAGTACTTAAAAGTTTTGATATTTTCACAGCCACATGAAAATAACATGTAGTCGTAAAATGGTCTTCTGGCTAGATCTCATAATAACATAGATGTGATCTTCTCTTATAATTAATTTTCACATATTCATTAGCCAGTTATTTACATTCATAGAAAATCATATTTAAAACCACAAATATCAAATATCAAGTTGCATAGTACAGTTGTGTCAAAAAAGTATGCTGTACAGAAAAAATGAGACAATACATACATGAAATAAAACCAGTGGAATCTAAGATAATATCTATAGTTTTTATATCTGATTAGGGGTTTAAATTCTAATATATATACGTATCTTTGTGACTTAATAACAAAAAAACCATTTGGATGAAAATGAGCAAAGGGCTTCAATAATATTTTTGCATCTTTATATAAAAATTTGAAGAGAAATTTCAAAGCATTATTAAACACTAATGTGAAAGTAAAATATCTGAATATATTTTAAAATATTTTACTTTTTAACTTTAAAATGTTAATTGTTCAGAATCCAAGATGGCGGCCCCAGGAGGACACTGTGTCTGAGGAGAAATCTAGGACCTAAAACACCAGCATTTGTGATGGCCAGGTGAACAGAATTCCTATGGTGAGCAAATCAAGTTGGAAAGTCCTAGGGAAACACAGTTAATCCCTGGAAAAATTCCTGATGACCAGCTGTGCACAGCCCTGATCTGAATACATAGCCTCCCTCGGTGCCACCAGCCACCACCCGGGACCAGGACACATAGTAACCTGTCCAGACTGAGGCACCCCAGATACTATCTCAGACCTGGGAGAAACAGCAGGAATGCAGCCTCCTGCGGCCCAGCCAGCTGCCATCCTGCTCCAGGGTATATAGTATCCGATCCAGACTGAGATGTCCCCAGATACCATCCCAACCTGGGGTGCACAGCCCCTGGCTCAGAAGGAGGCACCAAGTTCCCCGACCAGAGGAGAGCCCTTAGCAGCAAGCCCAGGTCGAACATGGAGCCTCCAGACCAGAGGAGCGCCCCCAACCGCCATCTCAAACCTGGACACTCAGCCTCTGGCTCAGAGTGAGGTGCCAAGCCTCCAGACCAGAGTGGAGAACAGCCTTCGGTTCTCACAGCTTCTAGTACAGAGCTCAGAGCTGGGCACACAGAGCCCACAATACAGTACGTGTCCTGCCCGCAGTGCCACCCACTGACCTCAGAGTCCAGCCTGTGGAACCCGCCACAGATTGAAGACCACTGGGAATCCAGGAATCAATTGCAGGCTCTTGGCACTCTCAATCTGCACTTGCTAAATGCACTAGCACCCTCATCCCCTCCTGCGCTTGCTCCTAAACCCCATAGCCCAGGCATATACATTCCCTAGCACTCTCCTTCAAGACACCTTCTGACACACACACACACACACACACACACACACACACAATTACTCCTACCCCAACCCAAATAATGATACTGTGCCAGTGGCCTTCCTCCCATAGGAATTACTAAGGCAACAACATACTCTCTCAAACCACTGGAACTCCCTGATCTTCTTAAAGAATACTCCAGACACCAAAGATTGACAGTTCCAGTCTGAAGTTCAGCCTCAAGAAACAAACAGCTCCTTGATTATATATTAACAAATGGCCAAAGGTCAATGTAAGAACTCACCCAACAAAAATCAGGACACCATCGCACCACCAGAAACACCCAAAAGCATTGGAGATATTAATTCAACAGAGACACAGGAAAATTATGT
>CM053763.1:36923709-36934493 GCA_028658305.1 Pachyuromys duprasi
CATAAACATACAAGAAGCCTACAGAACACCAAATAGACTACACCAGAAAAGAAATACTTCTTGTCATATCTGAGTCAAAACATTAAACCTACAAAACAAAGAAAAAATATTAAAGGCAGCAAGGGAAAAGGGTCAAGTAACATACAAAGGTAGACCGATCAGAATCACACCAAATTTCTTATCAGAAACTATGAAAGCCAAAAGGGCCTGGACAGAGGTCATGCAGTCTTTAAGGGAACACAGATGCCAACCCAGAATATTAGACCCAGCAAAGCTTTCAATCAGCATAGATGGAGAAAACAAAATATTCCATGACAAAACAAAATTTAAGCAATATCTACACAGCAACCCAGCCCTACAGAAGATACTAGAAGGAAAACTTCAATCCAATGAAAACAACTATACCAAAGAAAATGTAGGATACAGATAATTTCTCAACAAAAAGGGGGAAAAAAAGCAATGAATGACAGTAAGAACACCAACTCCACAATAAAAGAAACTAACAGTCATTGATCAGTATTATCTATTAATATCAATGGACTCAACTCTCCAATAAAAAGACACAGACTAACAGAATGGTTGCAGAAACATGATCCAACACTCAGCTGCATCCAAGAAACACACCTATGCAACAAAGATAAACACTACCTGAGAGTAAAGGGTTGGAAAAATGTTTTTCAAATGGACCCAGAAAACAAGCTGGGGTAGTGATCCTAGTATCTAATAAAATAGACTTTCAACAAAAACTAATCAAGAAAGTTGAGTACGGGCACTTCCTGCTCATGAAAAGAAAATGCCAACAGGAGGACATCACAATATTCCCCAAATACAAGACCACCTACATTTGTGAAAATCATTATTAAACCAGAAATCACACATTGATCCTAATATCCTAATAGTGGGAGACTTCAACACTCCACTTTCACCAAGGGACAGATCATTCGGTCAGAAGCAAAACAGGGAAACAAGGGCACATACAGAGGCCCTAAATAAAATGGAACTAATAGATATCTACAGAACTTTTCACCCCAGATCAAAACAGTATACCTTCTTTTCAGCACCTCATGGAACCTTCTCCAAAATAGAACATATAGTTGGTCACAGAGCAAGCCTCAGCAGATAAAAGAAAATTGAAATAATCCCTAGTACTTTCTGACCATCATGGTCTAAAGCTGGACCTTAACAAAAATAGAAACAGCAAAAAGTCTGCACATATATGGAAACTGAACAACTTGCTACTCAAGGACAGCTTGGTTAGGGAAGAAATAAAGAAAGAAATTAAAGACTTCCTAGAATTCAATGAAAATGAAAGCACAACACACCTAAAATTATGGGACACAATGAAGGCAGTGCTAAGAGGAAAATTCATAGCACTAAGTGCCTTCAAGAAGAAATTTGAAGTAGCTCATACAAGCAACTTAATGGCCCAACTGAAAGACCTAGAAAAAAAAGGAGCAGATACACCCAAGAGGAGCAGACGGCTGGAAATAATCAAACTCAGGTCTCAAATCAATAAATTAGAAACGAATAAAACTATTCAAAGAATCATTGAAACCAAGAGCTGGTTCTTTGAGAAAATCAACAAGATAGAAAAGCCCCTAGCCAAACTAAAAAAAAGGCAGAGAGAAACGGTCCAAATCAGCAAAATCAGAAAGGAAAAGGGGGACATAACTACAGACACTGAGGAAATCCAAACAATCAGTAGGTCTTACTACCAAAGCCTATATGCCACAAAATTTGAATATCTAAATGAAATGGACGTTTTCCTTGATAAATTCCATCTACATAAATTAAGTCAAGATCAGGTAGAAAGATTGAATAGAACTATATCCCCAAAGAAAAGAGAAGCAGTCATCAACAGCCTCCCTACCAAAAAATGCCCTGTGCCAGATGGTTTTAGTGCAAAATACTACCAGACCTTCAAAGATGCCCTAACACCAATTCTCACTAAACTATTTCACAAAATCAAAATAGAAGGAAAATTACTGAACGCTTTCTATGAAGCCACAATCACATTGATACCTAAACCACACAAAGATCCAACAAAAAAAGAGAACTTCAGACCTACCTCTGTTATGAACGTTGACATAAAAATGCTCAATAAAATACTTGCACACCAAATCCAAGAGCACATAAAAGATATCAATCACCATAACCAAGTAGGCTTCATCCCAGGCATGCAAGGGTGTTTCAATATTAAATCCATCAATACACAAATCCATCAATGTGATCCACCCCATAAAGAAACTGAAGGAGAAAAACCACGTGATAATCTCCCTAGATGCCGGAAAAACATTTGATAAAATACAACACCCATTCATGTTTAAAGTCTTGGAGAGAATAGGGATACAAGGCACATACCTAAACATAGTAAAGGCAAAATACAGCAAGCCTATAGCTAACAGCAAACTCAATGGAGAGAAACTTAAATCAATCCCACTGAAATCAGGGACAAGGCAAGGCTGCCCATTGTCTCCATATCTCTTCAAGAAAGTACTTGAAGTCCTAGCTAGAGCAATAAGGCAACTAAAGGAGATCAAGGGGATGCAAATTGGAAAGGAAGAAGTCAAAGTATCACTATTTGCAGACAATGTGATAATATACATGAGTGACCCTAAAATTTCAAACACAGAACTCTTTCAACTGATAAACACCTTCAGCAAAGTGGCTGGATACAAAGTCAACTCAAAAAAATCAGAAGCCCCCCTGTACACCAAAGAAAAAAGGGCCTAGAAGGAAATTAGGGAAACAACACCATTTGCCACAGCCAATAATAACATAAAGTACCTTGGGGTGACTCAAACCAAGCAAGTGAAAGACCTTTATAAAAAAAAAAAAACTTCAAATCTCTGAAGAAAGAAATTGAAGAAGATATTAGAAGATGGAAAGACCTCCCATGCTCATGGAATGGTAGGATTAACATATGAAAATGAACATATTGCCAAAAGCAATCTACAGATTCAATGCAATTCCCATCGAAATACCAACACAATTCTTCACAGACCTTGAAAGAAAAATACTTAACTTCATATGGAGAAACAACAACAACAAAAAAAAAACCAGAATCTCCAAAACAAAACTCTACAACAGATCATCTGGACCATCCCTGATCTCAAGCTGTACTACAGAGAAATAGTAATAAAAATTGCATGGTATTGGCATAGAAACAGAATAGTGGATCAATGGAACCGAATAGAAGACCCAGAAATGAACTCACATACCTATGGAAACTTAATTTTTGACAAAGAAGCCAAAACCATTCAATGGAAACAAGACAGCATCCTCAACAAATGGTGCTGGATATCTGTATGCAGAAAAATGAAAATAGATCCGTATTTACCACCCTGCACAAAGCTAAAGTCCAAGTGGATCAAAGATATCAACATAAAAACAGACACACTAAGCTGGTTAGAAGAAAAAGTGGGGAAGACCCTAGAAATCATTGGCACAGGAGACTACTTTCTGAATAGAACACCAACAGCACAGGCTCTAAGATCAACAATCAATAAATGGGATTGCATGAAACTGAAAAGCTTCTGTAAAGCAAAAGACACTGTCATAAAAAAAAAAAAAACAGTCTACAGACTGGGAAAGGATCATTACCAACCCTATTTCTGACAGAGGGCTTATATCCAGTATAGTTAAAGAACTCAAGATGTTAAAAAACAAGAAATCAAGTAATCAAATTAAAAAATGGGGTATACAGCTAAAAAGAGAACTCACTGTAGAGGATTATAAAATGGCAGAAAAACACTTAAAGAAATGCTCAGTGTCCTAAGTGATCAGAGAGAGGCAAATCACAACGACCCTGAGATTTCACCTTACACCCACCAGAATGGCTATGATCAAAAACTCTAGTGACAACGCATGCTAGAGAGGTTGTGGAGATAGAGGAACCCTCCTCCATTGATGGTGGGAATGCAAACTTGTACAACTACTCTGGAAATCAATTTGGCGCTTTCTTAGACAATTAAGAATAGTGATTCCTCAAAACCCAGCTATAACACTCTTACGAATATATCCAAAAGATGCTCAAGTACACAACAAGGACATTTGCTCGACTATGTTCATGGCTGCTTTATTTGTAATAGCCAGAAACTGGAAACAACCCAGATGTTCTTCAGTTGAGGAATGGATACAGAAATTATGGTACTTTTACACAATGGAATACTACTGAGCAATTAAAAAGGAGGAAATCATGAAATTCGCAGGCAAACAGTTGGACCTGGAAACGATCATCCTAAGTGAGGTATCCCAAAAGCAGAAAGAAACATATGGTATATACTCACTCATATAGACCTATAGGAATTGAAGGTCATGCTGAAATCTATACACCTAGGGAAGATAAGCAAGAAGGAGGACCCAGGCTGGTATGATCAATGCTGGTTTAGATGAACAAATGGGATGGACATTGAATGGAGGATAAAACAAGCAACAGGACAGTTGCATACCAAAGAGTGCCTCTGAAAGAATCAATATAGCAATGTATCAAAGCAGATATTAAGACTCACAACTAAGCCTTTGGCAGAGGGCTGGGAATAATAATGAAAATAGGGGAAGTTAGTAAGACTTAGGGAGTACAAGAGCTCTACAAAGACCAAATTGAGCAGGGCACAGGGGTCTTTTAAGAGACAGTTTCTCCAACCAAAGATCATGTATGGATATGGCCTAGAACCCCTGCTCAGATGTGGCCCATGGTAGCTCAGTGTCCAACTGAAGACCCTAGTAAGGGGAACAGGGACAGTTTCTGTCATGAACTGCATGGCTGGCTCTTTGACCCTCCCCCACACACGCCAGGCAGTAACAGCTTGGCTAGATCCCAGGGGAGGACATTGCAGTCAGCCCTGAGGAGACAAGATAAACTGGGGTCAGATCGAAGTGGAGGAGGCCCTCCTGCATCAGTGGTCTTGGCGGTTGGCAGGGAGAAGATGAGGAAGGGATGGGGAGAGTGGGAGGGACTAAGGGAGGGTGCTATGCCTGGGATGCAAAGTACCTAACCTGTGATTAATATAAAAATTAATAAATTACATTAAAAAATAAAGTCTTAGCGAGATCAGGTATACAAGGCATATACCTACACATAGTAAAGGCAATTATACAGCAAGTCTCTGGCTAACATCAAACTCAATGGAGAGAAACTAAAATCAATCCCACTGAATTCAGGGACAAGGCAAGGCTGCCCATTGCCTCCATATCTCTTCAACATAGTACTTGAAGTCCTAGCTAGAGCAATAAGACAACTAAAGGAGATCAAGGGGATGCAAATTGGAAAGGAAGAAGTCAAAGTATCACTATTTGCAGATGATATGATATTATACATGAGTGACCCTAAAAATTCAATCAGAGAACTCTTTCAACTGATAAACACCTTCAGCAAAGTGGCTGGATACAAAATCAACTCAAAAAAAAAAAATCAGAATCCCTCCTATACACCAAAGACAAGAGGGCCGAGAAGGATATTAGGGAAACAACACCCTTCACAATAGCCACTAATAACATAAAGTACCTTGGGGTGACTCTAACCAAGCAAGTGAAAGACCTATTTAAAAAAAAAACTTCAAATCTCTGAAGAAATTAAGAAGATATCAGAAAGTGGAAAAACCTCCCATGCTCATGGATTGGTAGGATTAACATAGTGAAAATGGCCATTCTGTCAAAAGCAATCTACAGATTCAAGGCAATTCCCATCAAAATACCAACACAATTCTTCACAGACCTTGAAAGAAGAATTCTCAACTTCATACGGGGAAACAAAAAATCCAGAATCTTAAAAACATGCTCTACAACAACAGATCATCTGGAGGTACCTCCATCCCTGACCTCAAGCTGTACTAAAGCTTATAGTAATAAAAACTGCATAGCATTGGCATAGAAACAGAATAGTGGATCAATGGAACCGAATAGAAGACCCAGGAATGAACCCACACACCTATGGAAACTGGATTTTTGATAAAGAAGCCATATCCATCCAATGGAAAAAAGACAGCATCTTCAACAAATGGTGCTGGTCCAACTGAATATCTATATGCAGAAAAATGAAAATAGATCCTTATTTATCACCCTGCACAAATCTAAATTCCAAGTGGATCAAAGACCTCAACATAAAACCAGACACACTAAGCTGGTTAGAAGAAAAAGTGGGGGAGACCTTAGAAATCATTGGCACATGAGACTACTTCCTGAATAGAACACCAACAGCACAGGCTCTAAGATCAACAATCAATAAATGGGACCTCATGAAACTGAAAAGCTTCTGTATAGCAAAAGACACTGTCATCAAAACAAAACTAAAGCCTACAGACAGGGAAAGGATCATTACTAATCCTACTTCTGACAGAGGGCTAATATCCAGTATATATAAAGAACTCAAAAAGTTAAAAAGCAAAAAATCAAGTAATCCAATTAAAAAATGTGGTATAGAGCTAAAAAGAAAACTCACTGTGGAGGATTATAGAATGGCAAAAAAACACTTAAAGAAAAGGTCAATGTCCTTAGCCATCAGGGAGATGCAAATCAAAACGACTCTGAGATTTCACCTTACACCTGTCAGAATGGCTAAGATCAAAAACTCAAGTGACAACACATGCTGGAGAGGTTGTGGAGAAAGGGGAACCCTCCTCCATTGCTAGTGTGAATGCAAACTTGTACAACACTGCTGGAAATCAATTTGGAGCTTTCTTAGACAATTGGAAATAGTGATTCCTCAAAACCCAGCTATAGGACTCTTAGGCATATATCCAACAATGCTCAAGTACACAAGGACCTTTGCCCAACCATGTTCGTAGAAGCTTTATTCATAATAGCCAGAACCTGGAAACAACCCAGATGTTCCTCAGTTGAGGAATGGATACAGAAATTATGATACTTTTACACAGTGGAATACTACTCAGCAATTGAAAAGGAGGAAATCATGAAATTCGCAGGCAAATGGTGGGACCTGGAAACAATCATCCTGAGTTAGGTATCCCAAAAGCAGAAAGAAACACTTGGTATATATTCACTTATATAGACCTATAGGGTAGGATGGACATGCTGAAATCTATACACCTAGGGAAGATAAGCAAGAAGGAGGACCCAAGGTGGGATAATCAATCATCGGTTAGATGGACAAATGGGATGGACATTGAATGTAGGAGAAAAGAAGGAGAAAAGAAGGAACAGGACAGGAGCTTACCACAGAGGGGCTCTGAAAGACTCTAACTAGCAATGTATCAAAGCAGATATTAAGACTCACAACCAAGCCTTCATCAGAGTGCAGGGAATCATATGAAAGAAGAGGGAGTTATTAAGACTTGGTGAGGACAATAGCTCCACAAAGACCAAATGTATAAGGGCACAGGAGTCTTTTAAGAGACAGTATCTCCAACCAAGCACCATGTATGGGTATAACCTAGAACCCCTGCTTGGATGTCGCCCATGGTAACTCAGTATCCATCTAGGTACCCTAGTAAGTGGAACAGGGACTATTTCTGTCATGAACTCAATGGCTGGCTCTTCAACACCCCCACCCCCAAGCGAGGGAGGAGTAGCCCTCCTAGATCCCAGAAGACATTACAGCGAGCCCTGAAGAGACATCATAAGCTAGGGTCAGATGGAAAAGGGGGGAGGTCCTTCCCTATCAGTGGACTGTGAGGGGGGCAGGGAGAAGATGAGGGAGGGATGGGGAGAGTGGGAGGGAATGAGGGAGTGGGCATACAAAATACATAACCTATTATTAATATAAAAATAAATAAATTACTTAAAATGTTAATTGTTCATATAGTTTGAGAACTCTAAAGATTACCCAGATAAAATTATTTATAGGGTTCTAGATGTCCAGTGTCCAGACTTTTCTTCATTTGTCTGTACTCTCATGTAAATGAGATAGAATATTCTATGGTGATCATCCTATCCCCGCGCTCCTCCACCCATCACCTTGTTTGGATTTTGCACTAATATTCCAATGAAGAGAATGATATATATGTAAATTGTTCACTGACTATTTTGCTAATATATTACAATTTCCAATGTTGGTGGAAGTAGATTAGGTCAAATTATTTTAAATCCAGGGCAAATTTTCTAATGTTAACCTCTTGAGGCCCTTTAATATTTCACCAAATAAGTGTCTTCCAAATTTTGTGAATACAGATTTATTTCTAAGTATCTAAAGGATATTGTTGAGAATATATTTGCTATGGCCCTCTTTCCATCTCTACTAATTTGGTTTTTTCTCCATCACAGCAGGATACCAGGCAGCTTTGTCCTATAAAGGAGCAGTGCAATCTTATTGAACTTCAAATCATGAGCTGAATGTTTTCATAGAAAAGAATAACATGGTCATTTATGTTGTCATCTGAGTTCTGTTACATATTGCCATCAATCATATCACAAGCTGGAAGCTTTCTAAGAAATATATCTAAGATTTTAGGTTTTTCCAAGTGCCATTGTCTGGAAGAATTCTGCCTAAATTGTTCTTTTTTCTTCCTAGCAGTCAACCAATACAAAATATAAAAGACATTGGATTAAACATGAATGTAAGGCCGCACAATGCTATAGTCAACACTTCTGACATTGTCATTCTTCTCTTGCTAAAGAGAATGATCAGTAAAAGTTTTTTGAATATGGAAACACTGAGGAAATTCCCTTGTGATATCATTTGCCTTCAGTATCACTGTCTAGTGAGGACATAGTCATGGAAACATAAATAGTAAAAACTGGCAGGCTATTCAACTTCTTTGACTTGCACAACAATATAGTAGAAACACAGTGAAAGAACTGAGAGCAAAGGTGATAGGAAATGCAAACAGACTATCATTTGACTAGATTTTCTAAATTTTCTTATTGTTCTTTTTATTGTAGCATTTGACAGAATTATCTGAAAATGTACTTGCACATATTTTTCCTTTTAAAATTTATTCTTCTCTCATATAGTATATCCTGACTTTAGTTCCCCTCCCTCCTCCAAATCTCTCTCCCCTACCGCCGCTTTTCCTAAGATCCAGTTTTTCTCCACCTGCCATCAGAAATGAGCAGGCCTCCCAAGGGTATCAACCAAAGAAGGCCTATCAGTCTAAGTAAGACCAGGCACATCTTAAGGCTGGCCAAGGAAACCCAATGGAGAAAAAAGGGTCACAAAGGCAGGCAAAAAGTCAGAGACAGCCCCCTCTCACATTGTTAGGAATCCAACAAGAACACCAAGCTGCACAACCGTATTCTATGGGTGGGCAATTGAGGTCAGACCCATAAAGGCTCCCTGTTCTCCATGAGCCCCAATTGGGTGTCTGTGAGTTGGTTCTATGTGCTATGTTCTTGTGATATCCTTGAGCCTTATGTGTCTTCCAGCTCTTCCTCCCACTTCTCTGCAAGGCTCCCTGAGTTCCATCCAGTATTTGCCTGTGGGACTCTGCATCTGCTCCTATCAGTTGCTGGATGAAGTCGCTGTGATGTCTATTAATCTAGGCTGTGGTCCCAGCACATCCTGCAGGCATGACAAACTATATGCTACAGGTTCTGTGGCAGCAGGCTTTGTGTCCCAGTCCCTCCCCTCAAAGCCTTTCCTGGTGACACATAATGGCCTGTTCAGACTCTGTATCCCCATTACTAGTAGACTTCACTAGAGTCATCCTCAAAGATTCCATGGAGCTTCCATTGCACTAGGTTTCTACATATCTCCCAAAATGCCACCCAATTCCAATTGTCTCGCCCAGTACTCTCTTCTTCCACACATCTCCCATCTGATACCTCCAATGCCTGTCCCCAAGTGACCCCCTTCTCCACTATATCTACTCTATTTCCCATTCCCAGAGAGACAGCTATTCCTCCCCTTAAGCTCTGTATATTACTTATCCTTTCTGGGTCAGTAAATAGTAGCATGATAATCCTTTACATGTAATATCGACTAATTAGGGAGTACATGCCATATTTGTCTCTCTGGGTATGGGTTAACTCTCTAAGTATATACCTTTCTAGTTCCATCCATGTTTTTTTAATTTATTTATTTTTATATCAATCACAGGTTCGGTACTTTGCAACCCAGGCGTAGCCCCCTCCCTCACTCCCTCCCACCCTCCCCATCCCTCCCTCATCTCCTCCCTGTCCCCTCCAAGTCCACTAACAGGGGAGGACATCCTCCCCTTCCATCCAACCCCAGCTCATCCTGTCTCCTCAGGGCTGGCTGCAATGTCCTCCCCTGGGATCTAGCCAGTCTGTCACTCCCTGGCATGTATGGGGGAGGGTCAAAGAGTCAGCCATCAAGTTCATGACTGAAACAGTCCTTGTTTCCCTCACTAGGGTCTTCAGTCTGAAACCAAGCTATCATGGGCCCCAATTGAGCAGGGGTTCCAGGCCACATCCACACATGGTCCTTGGTTATAGAAACTGTCTCATAGAAGACCCCTGTGCCCTGCTCAGTTTGGTCTTTGTGGAGCTCTTGTTCTCCCCAAGTCTCACCAAACTCCCCCATTTCTATCATCACTTCTTGCCCCCTGCCAAAAGCTTGATCACAAGTCTTAATATCTGCTCTGATACATCACTACATTGACCCCCCCCCAGAGGTCCTCCTTGGCATGCTCCTGTCCTTTTGATTGTTTTCTCCTCCATTCAATATTCATCCCATTTGTTCATCCAAACGAGCATTGATCATACGAACCTGGGTCCTCCTTCCTGTATACCCTCCATAGGTGTGTAGATTTCAGCATGACCTTCCTATCCTATAGGTCTATATACCATAGAGACTCCTATAGGAGTATATACCATATGTTTCTTTCTGCTTTTGGGATATCTCACTTAGGATGATCACTTCCAGG
>CM053763.1:36934993-36950829 GCA_028658305.1 Pachyuromys duprasi
TAACAGACCAGATGAAACTAACCAAATTAACAAAATCAGAAACAAAAATGAGAAATTAACAGGAGACACTAAAGAATCATAAAAACATACTTTAGAAACTTGTATTGAACAAAATTGAAAAATATAAAAGTAATGAATAATTTTTGATAGCTACCACTTACTAAAGTTAAATCAGATAAGCCATTCTAATACATACACAATCATCAAGGAAATAGCAGTACTCATTAAAAGTCTCCCAACCAAAAGAGTTCAGAGTCAGAGATTTTAGCAGAGAATTCTAACAGACTTTCAGAGAAGAGCTAACACCAATACCCCTCATGTTATTCCACAAAAGAGAAACAAAAAGAATGACAAACTGAAAGGAAAACAAAAACACGGTCACCTCCTTGGATGCCAAAATGCCTGTGTCAATATCCGATAATCCTTTATGATAAAGGAGAAAGTAGGCATATGAGGAACATACCTCAACATAATAGACAATTTACAATAAGTCTATATCCAGCATCAAATTAAATGGATAGAAAAATCAAAACAATGCTACTGCAATCAGGAAAAAGAAATGGTTGTCCACTCAGGAATAATATAAACTATCTGAGGGTAGCTGTAACCAAGCACGCACAAGTTTTGTATCATTAAAAAGGCAAAAGTTTTTGAGGAAAGAAATTGAAGAGGAGATTAGAAGATTGAAGGACCTCTCATTCGAATGGATTGTAGGATTAACATAGTAAAAATGGTTATCCTACCAAAAACAGGCTATGGATTCAACACAATCCCCATTAAATTTCCAACACATTTCATTTATTTAGACCTGAAAGGGCAATGTTCAACTTCATATGAAACACAAAACAAAAACAAAAAACAAAACACACACACACACACACACACACACACACAGACAAGATAGTGAAAACAATAAATGAACTTCCAGTTATCACTATCCCTGATTTCAAGCCGAACTGTGGAGATACAGCAACAAAAATCACATGGTACTGATGTAAAAATAGACATGTAGATCAATTCAATTAAGAAGACCCTGAAGTAAATCCCCACCTCTGTGGAATGAAGTGGAATTTTCCGTTTTTGTTGGGAACTCAGTCATGTCATGTGAATATGTTTTTTGTTGTTGTTGTTCATTTGTTTTGGTCCCACATGTGGAATGTGGGATTGTTTTTCCCTAGCAGAAAACAGCCCTCATGAACAAGGTATGTGATGGGTCACCTGAAAACTGCCTCATACAAGGGGTGTGGTTTTTAAGAGCTGGAAAATATCCTCTTCTAAACTCTGAGAAGGAATAAATGCAAGCCCACAGATAAGAAGACAGTACATTTTGCATCTCTACATTTTGCAGTGGTTTGCATTGCTTTTCTTTTGACAGAGAGAAATGCTTCAGAGAACTTCTTTTGCTGCTTTGGAGGAGTTTTGTCACTTCAGTGGACTCTTGCTATATGGACAGAGTCCAACAACTATTGTTAACGTGTTAGCAGCACTTTTGCTGTTGTTTGCTGTTTGCTGCTGCTGCTGTTCCTGTTGCTTGATGCTTTGCTGTTTGGCTGGGCTGCTGGGGTCCTGTTGACTGAGACTGGTATATCTCAAAAGAACCCAATGACTATAACCAGTGGGAAGTATCTAAAGGAGGACTGTAACCCCACTAATCTTCTACCTAAAGTCAGGGTGTTGAAAGGGAGGTAGAGGCAGTTAAGAACCTTAAATAAAGTAGGTATTTCAAAATCTAAACCTACAATGGAGACCTGATTTTTTGATAAAGGAGCTGGAAATACACAGTGGAAAAAAGACAGCATCTTCAACAAACTTTGCTGGTCTAACTGGATATCTGCATGTAGAAGAATGCTAATAAATCCATATATATCACCCTCCACAAAACTTAAGTTCAAATGTACCAAAGACCTCAATATAAAGCCATATAAAATGAACCTGGTGGATGTGAAAGAAGCAATGGACTGAAACACATTGGCATAGGAGACAACTTTCAGAACACGACACAAAAAAGCACAGGAACCAAGATCAAAAATTAATAAAAGGAACCTTATGAAATGAAAAGCTGCTATAGGCAAAGAACATCACCAATAGGACAAAATGACAGTCTACAGAATGGGAATGTATTTTCTCCAGCTACACATCAGATAGAGGGCTAATATCCAAAAAAAGTATAAAGAACTCAAAACACTAAGTGTAAGAAAACAAATACTCCAGTTTAAGTGGGGTTCATATCTAAACAGAGAATTCTCACTAGAAGAAACTTAAATGGCTAAGAAACATGTAAAAGAAATGCTCAATACCCTTAGCCATCAGGGGTATGCAAATCAACACTATTTTGATATTCCATGTCAGAATGGCTAAGAACAATAACACAGGTGACTCCATTGCTGATGGGAGTGCAAACTGGTAAAGCCACTATGGAAATCAATGAGGTGATTCCTCACAAAACTGGGAATCAATCTACCTCAAGATTCAGCTACACCACTCCTAGGCATGTACCAAAAGGATGTTCCATCCTACCACCAACACACTTGCAAAACTATGTTCAGAGCAGCTTTATTCACAATAGGCAGAAACTTGAAACAACCTAGATGTTCCTGAATGGAAGAATGGATAAAGAATATGTGGTACATTTACACAATAGAGTTTTACTCAACTACTTAAAAACAAATGATAACATGAAATTTGCTGTTATATAGATGGAACTAGAAAAAAAATCATCCTTAGTGAAGTATCTCACACCCAGAAAGACAAAAAAGTATATTTTTATTTATAAATAGATATTAGTTGTTATGTCAATGATAATCACCCTACAAGCCACAACTAAATATAAGGAGGGATGAATGGATCTTCCGGGGAAGTAAAAATAGCATAGCTTTTGTGGGTGGATTGGACGCACTGGGGAATGGGTATCAGGTTAGGGTCAGGGAAGGATGGAGGGAGAGAATACTGGGAGAGAAGATCAGACTTTGAGGGCATTTTGGAGCCCATGTGGAAACCTAATTAAGTAAAAACTCTCAGGATTCTAAGAGGGAAATCCTAGTGAGGACTCCTTGTAGAGGATTTGAAACCTGAACTAGCCATCCTCTGTAGCCAGGCAAGGCATCCAGAAGTGGAACTTGGAGACTAACCTTACCACAAATTTTTCTACCTGTATACTCTATGCTGCCTGCAAGATGTACTAGAGCAATGGAGGAAGAGAATTTGTGAAAGTGGTCAAGGAGTGATGGGCATGATTTGAGGTCCATACCATATCAGAAGAGGAAGCCCATGCCTGGCACTCCCTGGATGACCAGGAATCAGAAGCTGGATATCCCAAAGACCTATGATTAAAAAAGAACTAATATATCATTCCTAATAATATCATTACATAATCATATATTGGTGCTTAGTCAAATTATCATAGAAGAGGCTAGTGCTGGCAGCTGATAGGTGCAGATGCAGAGACCCACAGTCAAACATTAGGCAGAGAGAGACAGAGAGACAGAGAGACAGAGAGAGAGAGACAGAGACAGAGACAGAGACAGAGACAGAGAGACAGAGAGAAGCCAAGAGAGGCCAACTGGGAGATCCCCACTGGTTCCTCCCCTTCAATTTCAGAGAACCTCATGTCAGAGGGTCAGGAAGAAATATAGGAGCAAGAGGAGTAAAGGACAAAGTTCAGAGACAGCAGATAAGTAGGCCTCAAAAGGGCTCAGAGACTGAAGCAGCAGTCATGGAGCCTACATGGGACTGAACCAGGTCCTCTGCAAATATATTATGGTTGTGTGGCTTGGTGTTCTCCTGAGATTCCTAACAGTGGGAGTGGGCATACCTCTGACTTTTTTGTCTGCTCTTGGGACCATTTTCCTCCTACTGGGTTTGTTGAGATCCTTAAGCAGGCATCTCTACAGCCAGCCCCAAGGGACTGGTTACCCAGCATCTGTGAGGCCACCTGCAGACCACTAGACCACCTGAGGACCACCTGAAACTACCTGCATAAGCTCTGGATCGTCTTATAAGAGAACTCAAATCCCCTCCTCTCTCCCCTTTCCCTCCTGCTCTGTCCAGAGACGGTCTCTGTGACCCCTTCCCCTAATAAACCTCCCACGTGGAACAAATTGCATGCCGTGATTTGTGAACCCGCTGTGTAACCCTTTTGCACAATCCTATCAGGGTTGCCTTATGCAGCCCTGATATAAGACTTTGTGCCTAGTCTTATTCTATCGTGTTATGCTGTGTTCTGTGGATATCCTTGGGCAATCTGCTCCTTTCTAAAGGGAAATGGAGGAGGAGTGGACCTATGGATGAGGGGGAGGGATGGTGTCATAGGGGTAGAAAGAATAAAGTGAGGGAACCATTGGAAACAAAAATAACCAAATAAAAAATTAAAATTAAATTATCATAACAAGTAGGAGTGAAGATCCGAATTCAGTATCATCTAGTTCTCTCCATGTCTTATGCCATAATTATACAATGTACTTTTTCTCATCAATTTTGCTAGGGTAACTAATATCACTGGAAATACCCTTCAGAGTTTGAGAAGGTCTGTGGGCCTCCTTAATCAAATGACTAAAAGTAGTTGTGCCCAATTGCTGATAAAAGGAATTTTATGGGGTAGCATTTGATGTCTCATTGGCGTATTGCCTATTTCATGTTAAAGTTACTACATTTAAATTTCTATATATATGTATATATTTCAGAAAGCAGGTTTTTATGGCTTTTTAAAAGGCCTTTAGTGTTAGATATCTAACACTATCTGTCTACCAAGCCACTTAATTCTCAACCCATTAAATTCTCCTTTTCCCATTTAAAAATTAAATATCAAGTAATACTATATTTTACTTTGTAACATCTCTTTGTTAATTCACTACATCAACAATAGGAATGCAAACAGATAATTGTAAAACAGCATAGTGCCATAAAAAGAAATTCAAAACATTTGTTTGCTGTTTATTACTGTGGTATCTTTGAAAAGAGAGGGGGATTTCAGTTTTCATATAATTAAATTAGATCTGGAACTGAGTTTTATAACAATTAATTGTACATAGTTTCCATAAATTTAACTTGAATCTCAGTATATAATACATAAAAAATGAGATCATAGTCAAAGATAATCCTAACAAAATTTGAAATTTCTCTCTTACACTCAAATATTATATGTATCATGTTGTGCTTTGCAATATGTCCTTATGTCATTATTTGAATTATCTTGTTATTTTTGTGAGAAACAAAATGAAAAATTATTTTCAGCAGTAATTCACTCCTGAGTTTGATGAACTGATGTTTGATAGTAAAGAAAGCTATTGTTGCTTAATGTAACAAAAACTATAGCTTTAAAATAAATGTGTGCCTCTCACTTCTCTCAAAAATCAGTTTCTTTCCTAAATAAGCCATAAAAAAACATTTCTAGAGAATCAAAATTGCTTCGAAATATTAGGGCTTGAAACATATTATTTAGGTAAATTAGAAATGAATTTATGAATAGTATGTTTATTCTTTAGTGTTTATTCATAAAAGTGAAAAGCCATCTTTATAGAAATTTATACAAACTTGACTGTCAACAAGGATCAATGGTATTATCTGATTATAGTTTGAAAATACTACCGATTTGGCACCCATGTTGAAGTTAATCACCAAAGCATTGTGAATATCTCTGTTACACAAAACCAAGATAAAGAATTACAGTTCCAAAATGTTGGGACTGTTGACTGACAGGTTCTAAAAGTGGGCAGTTAATCTCCAATTTTAAGCTCAATATGACACTGCCAACCAATTCTATTTTTGCCTCCTTAAAAGCATTGCTTTAGCCGGAAGAAAATTTTGCAAATTGCAATTGGGAAATTCTTTATGACTTCATTTTGGAGTTTTGCTGTAAAGCTATACTGTATACAGGTAATCAAAAATGTTTGCATACTTTGGTATGAACTAATCAAAATACCCATTAAGCATGCTAACAAGCACACCTGTTATCATTAAAGGATTTATTCTCTAATTTTATATGATTAGCACAATCAAATTAAAAGGTGAAAATATGTGGATGATACTCCATGAAGTAGGGGTAATTATTAGTGTAAATAGTATTAGTTGCAGTAGAAATATAAATTACTTGGAGTGGAAATCTGATGTGGCAGCAGTATCATCATTCATAAATACATTTTTGGATGTAGATTATTTATTTATTTATTTTTAATTTTTTAAATTTATTACAATTTATTCACTTTGTATCCCATCTGTAGCTCTGTCCCTTGTCCCCTCCTATTCCAGTTCTCCCTACCTCTTCTTTGCTCATGCCCCTCCCCCAGTCCACTGGTACAGGAGGTCCTCCTCCTCCCCTTCTATTCGACCCTAGCCTATCAGGTCTCATCAGGACTGGCTGCTTGTCCTCCTCTGTGGCCTGGCAAGGATGCTTCCCCCTCAGGGGGAAATAATCAAAGTGCCAGCCATTGAGTTCATGTCAGAGACAGCCCCTGTTCCCCTTACAAGAGAACCCACTTGGAGACTGAGTTGCCATGGGCTAAATCCATGCAGGTTTTCTAGGTTATCTCCATGAATGGTCCTTGGTTGGTGTATCCATCTCAAAAAAGAAACCTGTGCCCAGTTTGTTGTTGTTCTTGTTGTTTTTCATTCTGTGTTCTCCTTGTGGTGCTACTGTCCCCTGCAGGTCTTTCTATCTCCCCTAAATTTCATAAGATTCCCTGCATTCTGCCCAAATGGCTGTGAGTCTCAGCATCTGCTTCAATATTCTATTGGATAGAGTCTTTCAGAGGCCCTTTGTGGTAGGCTCCTGTCCTGTTCCCGGTTTCCCTCTTCTGAAATCTATCCCATTTGCCTTTTGAATGAGTATTGAGCATCTTACCCAGAGTCGTCCTTCTTGCTTAGCTCCTTTATGTTTACAGATCATAAATAATTTTTAATGTATTTATGGGAAGGAAGGCTTTCCAAAGCATTTTGTTTTTCATTAACTCTATGAATAAATAGACCTAAAGTCTTTGCATGACATGTTTGTCCAATATAGGTCCCAATTCCCCGCATTAAGTTTAGGCTTCTGCATTCTACACTATTGATTGGTTCTTTATACCTACCAAAATTAAGATACTGCTGTCTTTTTAATTGTGTCTACATGTGCAATTATAACAGTAAGTAATTTTAGGATATTTTGTTATGATTTAGATAGTAATTAATTTTCAAACACTAGCATGTAAAAACAATGCTGCTGTAGTTCTGGTTTCTTCATTAGTTCTAGCTACAGATCTTAACAAGTAAGAAGGTAGTCACTAATCTCCATCCTATGCACTGTCAGTCTTTTTTTTTAAGGCAGTGTTTCTTATTTGACTTGCACTGACCAAGTTTACTGGGCTGGGAGAGCACACATGTTCACACACATACACACAACACACACACAGTGTGCATGTTTATATAAAATGAAAAGTAAAAACTCAGAAATGAAAATGTCAATAGTTGGAACTAAGGACCAATTAATTGTATTTAACTGTAGGAATACAGGTTGTTCACTCCTTTATTTCTTACTCTTCTCAATAACCAAATATCTAACTATCCAACTGAAGGGCAACAGAATATATTTTGACTCATGGTTTGAGGAGGTAGAGATTTATAACATAGGAAAGATATCTAAAACTTTATGGCCCCAGGACCATGAGGAAGCTGCCTAAGCTATTAGAAATCAATACATATCATCCTGAGTGAGCTATCCCAGAAGCATAAAGACACACATGGTATATAATCATTTATAAGTGGATATTAGACATATAATATAGGATAAACATACTAAAATCTGTATACCTAAAGAAGCTAAGCAAGAAGGAGGACCCTGGGTAAGATGATCAATCCTCACTCAGAAAGACAAATGGGATGGACATTGGAAGAAGGAGGCAACAGGAAACAACAGGAGTTTACCATAGAGGGACTCTAAATGACTCTCTCCAGCACTGTATCAAAGCAGATGCTGAGACACACAAACATTTGGCAGTGTGCAGGGAATCTTGGGAAAGAAAGGGTAGACAGTGAGACCTGGAGAGAAGAGGAACTCCACAATGAGAGCAACAGAACCAAAAAATTTGGGCTCAGGGGTCTTTTCTGAGACTGATATTCCAATCAAGGACCATTCTTGGATATAAGCTAGATAACCTAGAACCCCTGCTCTGATGTAGCCCTTGGCAGCTCAGTATCCAAGTGGGCACCCTAATAAGAGGAACAAGAGCTGTCTCTGACATGAAATCAGTGGCTGACTCTTTGATCACATCCCCCTGAAGGCCACAGAGGAGGACAATGTAGCCATTTCTGATGAGACCTGATAAGATAGGGTCAGATGGAAGGGAAAGAGGACTTCCCTTATCAGTGAACTTGGAAAGGGGCAGGGGAGGAGATGAGGGAGAGATGGTGGTATTGGGAGGGAATGAGAGAAGGGGCTAGAGCTCAGATACAAAACGAATAAACTGTAATTAATATAAAAATAAAAATTTAATAATAATTTAAGACAGAAGGAGAGAAGAGGAAAAAGGAGAAGGGGAAGGAAAAAGAGAACAGAAAACAGGAGGGGGAGGAAGAGGACTGGGAAGTTGGACAGAGTGATGGGGTGAAGAATAAGATAAGGAAAAGAAAGATAATGATGAGGAGGGTTGAAGCTGAGATACTGGAGGTACAGAACAAAAGAAAAGCAGAGACCTTGACTAAGCTTGCAGTCAGCTAGGACATAAACACCCAGGCGGACCACTCACTGACCCACCTCAAATTCTGAGTGTTTTCATAGCTTTTCCAAGGAAGAGTACATCAATCCATTATCCTATGTCAAATAATGAGTGCTGAAAACGTATATACATTTAACATAGAAACTGAGCAGGTTATATTAAGAATCTATGCTCATGAAAGTATACATATATGCATGTAATAATAAAAAGGGATAAAAATATAAAATAATAATAATAAAAGGTATAATAATATAAAAGAGGAAAAGGAGGCATATATGAAAGGGGTTGGAAGGAGGGAAGAAGAGGGAGAGATGACGTAATTATATTATAATCTCAAAAAAAAAGAAAAATGCTGGAAGACAAGTGCCCAAATATGTGATATTTGATATGTAGGATATTTCCCATCCAAATGCATAAACTTGTAAACAAATTATCAGTTTAAGAGCAAGAGAAGACCACATTTAACAGCTGAATATAGAACCCCCATTTTAAACACTGCAGGCCTCTTCATCTTCATGAACATGACAACAAACTTTATTCATATAAAATTAAAGGTCAGTGAGGCACTTTGTGAGCACATACTGACAGCTTTCATCAACACTAACATTTCTATGTGATCTTAAAAGCCAGTGAATTTAAGGTGTTTGATTGACACGCTTACTGAAAATGTATTAGGAAAAAGAAAAATGCATTTTATCAGTCATAATGAATTTACTATATGCTCAATAATCTGTGTAATTTTAACTTGAAATTGGAGTTTCTTGGCTAGTGAATCTTTCTTATATAAGTGAAAACAGAATCAACAGAAATTGTTACAAAAGTGTAGAGAGGAAATAAAATAAGGAAACAAGGCCATGGCAAAATCAAACCCCAATTAATGTACAAAACCTGAGCTGATGAGTTGTCTTCAGCCACCCATGCTAACTGACCTGCAGTACTGAAGACTACATAAAATTAGACCCTCTCATAAGCAGTTTTTTTTAATGTATATAATTCTATATTGTCAGGAGTAAACCAATGTAAAAATTCTCACCACGTAGTATTGGATGTATTTCTGAGAGCTTGTGAGCTACAGAGTTCCAATGCAAAGGAGTACTTTTACATGGATTTAACTAATTGGAAGCATAGGCCAGCTTTCATGCTGTGCTTTATATGATCCCGATGAGCAGAGAGTACTGAGAACTTGATACTTGATATATATTGACTTAGATATTAAATTACTATCTCTTGAAACCACAGCTTAAAACATTTTTTCCTTCTCTCTATAAAATACTCTAATTTTGGCAAAAACTGAAAACCAAAGAAATTAGAATTAATTCTTTAGGATTCTAAAATAGGAATGGTGTTGCTGTTGACAATAATGGGATTCTGAAGGTGGGAGAGATAATTTCTCATCATTACAGAGTAAAAGTAAGCTAGCAAACCAACTGCTTTTTTTATGGGCTGCGTTCATTAACAGAGAAAGTGATTTCAGCCATAGTGTCAAGTAATGGGATTCTGGAAGTGCCAAGAAGATCCCTTTGGTAAGCTGCACAGTGTAATAGCCTCAGAATTTGTTTCCTCAACAGCCAACAAAGGATTTAAAAGAGATGGGGAAGAAGAACTTAACAATATGTCTATTTTCAGAAAATTGCTGCATATGAGTTACCCTCAAGGCACGTAGAAAGCTGCCCTCAACAGCAATAGAGTGCATGCAAGCGTTCTATGGAAATTGAAAGTGGATACGCAATTAGACGTTTCGGTTATTACATAAGAGTTTGAACGAATGTTTCTTTTATGATTTTACTTAGAAAAAAATGAGACAAAATGTGGTTGCCAGTAGTAAATAAGGTTTAAATAATTAGTTACAGATAACTTAAGAACAAATGGTAAGATAATCTGAGGAAATACATAGCCTTTGTAATTTTACAATAAAATATTTGTTCATACTTAGAAATAAAAACAAATAACTTATTTTATCAACAGACCAACTTAAAAAAAACCAAAAATCAGCAAATATAACAGTAATATATGGTTTTCATTACCATTATGTGTAGCTATTGTCTCACTTAATATTTATGTCTAGTTTATAGATCTTTAACTTTTATATCAATGTATACGCTTTAAAAATGAATAATACAATACACTGATACATTTAATTTGTTAATTTGTTAATGAAAATGTAATTGTAATAGCAAGTATGATGATTAAAGATTAATAATAAAGATTGTCCCTTAATCAAAATCCAAATAAACATAATGCTGAACATTTTTGACCATAACATCAAAAGTTAAAATTTATCAACATCTGCCAAGAGTTTTATTTTACTTAACATAAGATATTACCTATAAAAGTAAACTAAAAATCATGCATAAGAGCATAAATAATAATTACATTTATATGTGTTTATATTTAAAACCATTATGAGCATCGCAGATTGTATTGCTGCATTTCTCACTGCTGTAAAAAAATCCTTGACTCTGAGTAACTTATGGAGAAGACATATGCATTCAGTTTACAGTTTTATAGGAAGTTAAAACTATTAGTAGTTTGCGTTTTATGATAACAGCTTTCTGTATTCATGGTTGCATATTTATTGTTTATATTATTTAGTGCCATTTTATTTTATTAGTCATTGAGTTTATGTATTGTTTGCTTTAGTATCCTGCTATTACAGTGGAACTAATATTTTAAAATTTCTAATACCTCAATTCTGTCTAGCATATATGCATTTTCTTTAATTTTAATTTTTATATTAATTATAGGTTATTAACTTTGTATCCCAGCTGTAACCCCCACACTAGTTCCCTCCCAATCCCACCCTTCCTCCCTCATCTCCTCCCTGCCCCTCTCTTAAGTCCACTGATAGCGGAGGTCCTCTTCCCCTTCCATCTGACCCTAGCTTATCAGGTCTCATTAGGACTGGCTGCAATATCCTCCTCTGTGGGCAAGCAAGGCTGCTCCAGGGAGGGTTGTGGTCAAAGACCCATCCAGTGAGATCATGTCAGAGACAGTCCCTGTTGCCCTTACTAGGGTACCCACTTGGATGCTGTACTGCCATGGGCTGCATCTGAGCAGACGCTCTAGGTTATACTCATGCATGTTCCTTGATTGGAGACTCAGTCTCAGAAAAGACCCCTGTGCTCAGATATATTTGGTCCATGTGGAGCTCCTATCCTCTCCAGGTCTTACTAATTCCCCCTTCTTTCATATGATTCCGTGCACTCTACCCAAGGTTTTGTTATGAGTCTCAGCATCTGCTTTGATACAGTGATACGTAGAGTCTTTCAGAGGCCCTCTATGGTAGGCTCCTGTCCTATTTCTTGTTTTCTCCTACTTCCAATGTCCATCCCATTTGTCTTTCTAAGTGAGGATTGATCATCTTACCCCGGGTCCTCTTTCTTGTTTATCTTCTTTAGGTGTATAGATTTCAGTATGTTTGTTTTATCTTATAGGTCTACATAAGTGATTATTTACCATGTGTGTCTTTCTGCTTTTGGGGTACCTCACTCAGGATGATCTTTTTTAGGTTCCACCATTTGTCTGCAAATTTCATGATTTCCTTGTTTTTAATTGCTGAGTAGTATTCCATTGTGTAAAAGCACTACAATTTCTCTATCCATTCCTCAGTTGATGGACATCTGGGTTGTTTCCAGGTTCTGGCTATTACGAATAAAGCTGCTACAAACATGGTTGAGTAAATGTCCTTGTAGCATCTTCTGGATATATGCTTAGGAGTGGTATAGCTGGATCTTGAGGAAGAACTATTCCTAATTGTCTGAGATATCATCAGATTGATTTCCAAGGTGGTTGTACAAGTTTACATTGCCACCAGCAATGGAGGAGGGTTCCCCTTTCTCCACATCCTCTCCAGCAAGTATTGTCACTTGAGTTTTTCATCTTAGCCATTCTGGTGGGTGTAAGGTGAAATCTCAGGGTTGTTTAGATTTACATCTCTCTAATGGCTAAGGAAGTTGAATATTTATTTAAGTGTTTCTCTGCCATTCTATATTCTTCTACAGAGAATTCTCTGTTTAGCTCCATACCCCATTTTTTGATTGGCTTGCTTTATTTGTTGCTTTTTAACTTCTTATTTCTTTATAAATTCTGGGTATTAGCCCTCTGTCAAGTATAGGGTTGGTGTTGGAACAAAACTCAGATAAACAAAAACAGATTTTACTTAGAAGTTTAGCACATAGTGAAACAATTGGTTTTTCAAAAATTTTATTGGCGACATTTTCTATATTCTTTTTATTTTAGTTTTTTATTAATTATAGTTCATTTACTTTGTATCCCAGCTGTAGGCCCCTTCCTTGTCCTCCCCCAAACCCACTCTCCCTCCGTCATCTCATCCCATACCCCTCCCCAAGTCCATTGATAAAGCAAGTCCTCCTCCCCTTCCATCTGACCCTATTCTATCAGGTCTCTTCAGGAGGGGCTGCATTGTCTTTCTCTATGGCTACTTAAGACTGCTCTCCCCTCAGGGGGAAGTGATCAAAGAGCCAGCCACTGAGCTCATGTCAGAGACAGTCCCTGTTCCCATTACTAGGGTACCCACTTGGATAATGAGATGCCATAGGTTATGTCTGTGCAGGGGTTCTACATTATATCTATGCATGGTCCTTGGTTGGAGTATCAGTCTCAGAAAAGACCCCTGGGCCAGGATGTTTTGGTTCTCTTGTTCTCCTTGTGAAACTCCGGTCCCCTCCAGGTCTTTCTATCTCTCCCTTCTTTCCTAAGATTCCCTGTACTCTGCTCAAAGTTTGGTTATGAGCCTCAGCATCTTCTTTGATACACTGCTGGGTAGGGTCTTTCAGAGGCCTTCTGTGGTAGGCTCCAGTCCTGTTCCCTGTTTTTTCTTTCTTCTGATGTCTGTCCTGTTTTCCTTTCTGAATTAGAATTGATCATCTTATCCAGGGTCCTCCATCTTGCTTAGTATATTCTTATTAACTAATTTTATTATTTATACTTAATTATTTTAAGCTTCCAGACTATAATTTTTTTGGCTTATAAGATCATTACAATTTTTAAATGTGTATGTGATTTTCATCCATATTCATAAACATTATAAAGGTTTATACACATGCCTCATTGATTTAAATAAAATATTATAATATTATAGCTTTTCTGATGCACACTCTTGGATTTGCATTGTTAGTTCTTTGTTATTAAATTCCTTTTACGGTTAAAATGAGATTAATGTGACTAAATTGTTTCATATGTAATAGTATTATTTCTTATAACTCTAACAATAATGAAAATTTCTCTCTTCAGAATTCTTTAGCAAAATTTTTTAAATCATATATATTATTTTTCCATATGCTGTAAGAGAATGAGCACTCATATTTATTTCCTGGTCAAAGTGAGCATTTTCTGTGTGTGTATTTTATAATCTTAACTTTAATTTAAAATTAATAATTACTGAATCTGTCTGCTAAAATTATTTTAAGCATTTAATATAATATTCTAATTAGGACTATTGACTGAGTCTTTTGTATTTTAATCTCACATTCAGTACAGATTTTTATTTCTTACACATTCACCATATGCATCAGTCATATATTTCCTTTGGCATCTTCAAAAAAAAAACATAGCCAATTGCATTTTTAAGATAATTATTTCCTCTCTAACTTTGATTATTTTTTGCAAAACCTTGTTTTGATTTGCTGTGGTTTTGATGTGTGAGGTGTGTGTCTCTATGTTCTTCACAGTTATGGTTTTCTGACATATTTATGTATTTTTTACCTGAAGTTAAAACCTGTACAAAATAAAATATCCTATTGCTTTACTGCCACTCCAAACATGGTTGTGCAACACCAGTCTGGGTTAAAGAAGATAATGTAGATAGGCTAGGAGGAAATCAAGTAGAAGAGGATGCTGCAAAATAGACCATTAGATATGATTTATAATCAGGTTGCCTTCTAATCATGCTTTTTTAGTATTGATGATGCATGGTAAGTTGTTTTCATTAACTGCTGAACCCGCCTCTCATTCACTATTTGAAGGGCCAAAAGAGGAATGAGCAACATGTTATAAGTTCTTAGAAAACACAGATACTTTATATTAAAATAATTTCCCAATATCATCTCAAACGTGCTTGAACTGTATTTCATGTGTCCCTCTTCTTCTCCTTACTTTTTGATTGCTCAGTTGGATTGCATATGCTTCAGTTTGGAAACAGGCACTGTGAGTAATTGCTTAAAACAATGTAGCACTGAGTTTTCTGCTTCTCAGACATAGGACCATGAATTCTATCTCCAGCCACAATGAAAATAAAGCTTGACTCACCGTTTCACACACCTATTCATTTGTTTGCTGATGTTCACTTTAATAACTCTTTCTAGAGTTCACATCTAACTATCTCATGAATTTCTTACAAGAGTAGTGAATGGCATCAGTTTTAGAGAAACAATACACTACATGGTCCTTAGTACCATTTTTAGATAGTACAGAATATAACCCAAATCATCGATATCACTGTGCTTATTTGTTCTTCATTAATTGTACCTAATAAGATTTACTTGCAGAAGGACCGTGACATGAAACTATCTTCCAAACACTTGGATATGAGACACAAAACAAATGCTATTCAATATTAATTTTCTTTTCTCTTAATCTTGAGAATTAAAAATATAGAATGAATGTTCATACATGTAGTTGAGGAGAAATAAAAATATTAGTAGTTCTAGAGTTCTTGTTTACTCTTTATCCCAACACAGTGTAAAATTATTTTCAAATAATATTCAGTGGCCAAACATATATCTTACGGTGTCATTTGTAATAAATTAGAGTGAAAATCAGTCTTCAACTGCAGTGAAAAAATATGTTCAGCAAATTAACCATAACACAAAAGAACCATTCATAACTTTAAGAATTCCACAGCAAACATGGTAAGATTATCAAATCATTGCTAAATTTCACATCTCTGTGAAGGATATTATTAAATAATGTGCATACAGTGTTGCTGATTTCACAATAGAGTATTGACTTTTGCTTTCATACAGTATTATTTCCCCTGATTGTTGACATGCAGGAGCCATTTCTGAAGTATTTACTATTCAGAAAAATATTATTGCAATATTGGAATTATGTTTAGTCAAAAAATATAAACTTAAATATTGGTATTGACATAAATTCTGTTACAAAACTTATATATTCTGTTAGATGCACAAA
>CM053763.1:36951329-36974299 GCA_028658305.1 Pachyuromys duprasi
CACATGGTCCTTGATTGTAGAAACCGTCTCTTACAAGACCCCTGTGCCCGGCTCAGTTTGGTCTTTGTGGAGCTCTTGTTCTCCCCAAGTCTCAACAACCTCCCCCAGATCTATCATTACTCTCGCCCTTTGTCAGAGGCTTGATCTCGAGTCTTAATATCCGCTCTGATACATCGCTACATTGACCCCCCCCATAGGTACTCTTTGGCATGCTCCTGAAATAAATAACTCTAGAAATAAATAGTTAAGCCCTATCAATATTAAAAATTATATATCCATTTTAGCAAATTAAATACGTTTTTATATTTATTATTTGAAACCATTTTTAAATATATTTTGATCATATTCTTGCCCCTTCCAAGTCCTTAGAGATCCTCTCCTCTTCCTGACACGCCTAAATTTAATTTCTTTCTCAAAAACCAAGCAAAACAAAAACAATAAAAAAGTACTTCTCCACAAACCGATAAAACCGCTTATTTGGTACCATATAGACGTCCCTGGTGGACACCTCCAGAAATGCCTTGTAAATATGTGAAGGAAGATGATCAGCTTTATTAGTAATGCATGTTCCCTCCATTCTGATTTGATGAAAAGGCTAATTGACTTTGGGCATGGTAATGCTCTGCTTAGCATAACATAGTATGATACAGCAAGCAGTTTCAAATGCCTGGCCTTTTCCTCTGGAGCTTCAAATCCTATCATTTAGTTCTACCTTTTGTTTTTCTTTTCTTTTTTTTTTTTTTTTGCAGTCAAGCATTCTATTCAGTCTTTTAATTTTTGTCATTCCAATCTTTTTATTTTTATTAATTATAGTTTATTCACTTTGTATCCCCCCCTGTAGCTCCCTTCCAACTCCCCTCCTTCCCCCTTCTCCACTCATGTCCCTCCCCAAGTCCACTGATAGGGGAGATCTTCCTCATAGACTAGAATCAGAAGGAAGGAGAGAAAGATCTCCCCTATCTTTTCATTTTTTAAAATAAATTATTTGCCTCTTTTTTTTTTTGAGACAATGTTGGTATAATGTTCTTTTGGAATGTATACTATTTATCCTTGTTCATTCAAATGCTGATTTCTCTACACCACCATCTGGTTTCAATCTGGACATTGCATTGTGATGCTTATTCTAAGCACCACCAGTCTCAAGTTTGTGTAAACATGCTACCAATTGTTCTCTATATTGTCAATTAAACAACCAGCCCCAAAGCTGAGCAATGGAAAGGATAGGGTGGGACATCCTGGTGGGGGAGGGAGAGAGAGAGAGAGGAAGCAGGAAGCAGGACAGAGAATTAGGAGGAGAGAATTTGGAACCAAGTGGAGGGATAAACCAGACCTAAGATTTGACTAAAAGCAAGTATAATGGGTAAAATCTAAGTGGCAGAAAACTGTTCGGGATTGGAGGTTTAGGATGGAGTAACTATTGCCCAGCATTGTGCTCTAGATTAATTAATAAATCCTAGTCTCTCTGTGGTGATTTGGGTATACAGTTTGTTTAGGAATAACCACTGGTTAACTAAAAGATAAAACATAGTAAATATTAATAACCACAACAAGACAAGGTTTCTTTGTGTAGTCGTGGCAGCCCTGGAATTCACTCTGTATGCAAGGCTGGACTCAAACTCACAGAGACCTGCCTGCCTCTACCTCCCAAGAGCCAAGATTACAGGCATGTGCCACCATCTTCCAGCTCAGGTCCACACATTTTGTAGACAGCTTTGATTTCTCCTCTTGTTTGCTCATTAACAATATGCTGTGTTCCAAGTACTATTCCTGTCACTGGGAAGAAGATGAAATAAATCAGCAAGGCTACCTTGATCATTTCTTTCTTACTCAAACTGTGACAACCTCTTAGAGTACAAAGATAGATGATGATCTTATCCTCACAATGCTATTTTACAAAATTCTTTCAAAACTGGCCCCTCTCTAAACGTATTCCCATACTTCTCTTTTCAAACATATTCTGAGTAATATTTTATGGTTAATCCAGCATAGATGTTTATGTATAGATTGTCCTTCCTGCCCAAAATGCCTTTACATTTCACCCTGAATAAAATTAGCTTCTTGTAAAAAGTTCAAAACCAAAAAACAAACAAACAAAAAAAACAAAAAAGAACTCCCTTTGTAAAGCTTTTACTAACTTTTCAAGCAAGGTTCTGTTCTCCATTCCTCACCCTGTACACTGTATACTGAGTCTCTTCACTAGAAAAGTAGTTGTTCTTACTACAGAATGATATCACATATGATTCTGAAGAATACAATTTGCATAAGCTCACAGGTTTATCACAGATGAGCTAATCCTGGGTTTAAAGGATGATAATCATAGTAAATATAGATAATGTACTGCTGAAAATTTTTAGCATGAAAACGATGCATTTCCCAAGGAAATGTGAAAACACCTTTAACAAAGATTTCCTTGTCTATTTGTATATTTTGGGTTTTCTAAACCCAATTTTGCTAAGTCAATTACCAAGTCTAAAGAAGCAGTGTTACCAGCCAATATACATATGTCCTGCTGATACCTCCATTCAAATCCAAAGAACTGATGTGTAACTACTGCCATTTTCTGCTTGAGCTCTTCATCTGAAGTATTTTCAGTTTCTAGAAGTGACCATTTTCCTGTAAGTACTAGTTTGTTGGTGCATTATTAACTTTCAAATATGCCAAGGTTTATATAATTGTTATGTTGAGAAACTGTTCCTTGTACCTAGATGATTTTCATATAGTAACAGACAATAGTCTCTGATGAAGCTTTCATTCACAGTTAATTAGCACAGCAAAAGGTTCAGCAATGGTTCTGTCCTTTCAGTGGATGGTACTATGACACAGATTTGCATTCATACAGCACAGCTGGTTTTCATGAAAAGAGCATTTGCCATCAGAATAATTTCAAACAAGTGTAGATGTAGAAGACTTTGCATGCATAGAATACGCTAACTCCTAAAAGAGTAAAGTGTGGTGCAAAGCAAGTAGCTTCAATGTGATTTAGGCAAAGTGTCTCTTCCATTCATACTATTTTAAATATTTCTTCAAACAACTTCCCTTTGTTCATCCATTGAAAAACTCTGAGATAAAAGAAAAATACTTGGCAAAATTCTACATAACCACATAACAGGATTATTTGAGATGCAAATAATTTTACAGCACAAGACGATTCTAAGCCACATTGCCAGACATTTATTCTAATCAGTGCTATTAATTCAATCAACTGGAGGTAAGAATATCTCACAGCAGTTTAGTGAACATTAGAATCTGTGCTTTTTTTCATGTAATTTTATTTTATTTTAATTAAAATTTTAACATTAATTACATTTTATTTGCTTTGAATCCCAGTTGTAGCCCCCTCCCTCATTTACTCCCAATCCCACCCTCCCTCATCTCCTCCCATGCCCCACTCCATGTCCACCATTGGGGAGGTCCACTCCCCCTTCCAACTGACCTAGCTTATCAGGTCTCATCAGGACTGGCTGCAATGTCCTCCTCTGGGTCCTGGCAAGGCTGAAACTCCCTCACTGGGGGTGGGCCAGCCACTGAGTACATATCAGAGATTTTTCCCTATACTAGGGAAAAATCATTTGGTTACTGAGCTGCAATGGGCTAGGTCCAAGCAGGAGTTCTAGGTTATCTCCATAAATGGTCCTTGGTTGGAGTATCAGTCTCAGTAAAGAACCCTGGGCCCAGAGATATTTGGTCCTTGTGGAGCTTCTCTCCTCTCCAGGTCATACTAACTCCCCATTCTTTCATATGATTCCTGCACTAGGTCCAAGGTTTGGTTATGAGTCTCAGCATCTGCTTTCATACACTGGTAGATAGAGTCTTTCAGAGGCCCTCTATTGTAGGCTCCTGTCCTGTTTCTTGTTTTCTCCTACTTCCAATGTCCATCCCATTTGTCTTTCTTTTTTTTTTTTATTTTAATCACAGGTCATTCACTTGTATCCCAACCATAGGCCCCTTCCTCTTTCCCTCTCAATCCCACCCTCCCTTCCTCAACTCCTCCCTGCTCCCTTCCAAGTCCACTGATAGGGGAGGTCTCATTCCTCTTCAATCTGATCCTAGATTATCAAGTATCTTCAGGGTTGTCTGCAATGTCCTCCTCTGTGGCCTAGCAAGGCTGATCCTCCCTTGGGGTGGGGGCAGGGGAGATTAATGAGTAAGTCTTTGAGTTCATGTCAGAAATAATCCTTGCTCCCCTTACTAGGCAACCCACTTCAATACTGAGCTACCATGGACTACATCCAAGCAGGGGTTCTAGGTTAAATCCATGCATGGCCCTTGGTGTGAGAAACAGTCTCAGAAGACCCCTATGCCCTGATATATTTGGTCCTTGGGGAGCTCCTGTCCTCTCTAGGTCATACTAACTCCCCCTTCTTTCATATGATTCCCTGCTCTCTGCCGAAAGTTTAGTTATGAGTCTCAGCATCTGCTTTGATACACTGCTAGGTAGAGGCTCTCTGTGGTAGGCTCCTGTCCTGTTACTTGTTTTCTCATATTTCCAATGTCCATCCCATTTGTCTTTCTAAGTGAGTATTGAGTATTGAGTATTGAGTGAGTATTGATCATCTATTGCATTCCCACTAGCAATAGAGAAAGGTTCCCCTTTCTCTACAACCCCTCTAGCATGTGTTGTCACTTGAGTTTTTGATCTTAGCCATTCTGGTAGGTGTAAGGTGAAATCTCATGGTCGTTTTCATTTGCATCTCTCTGATATCTAAGGATGTTGAGCATCTCTTTAACTGTCCAGAATATATAAAGAACTAGAGAAGTTAAAAGGCAACATTCAAGCAGTCCAATTAAAAAAATGGGATACTTAGCTAAACAGAGAATTCTCTGTAGAAGAATATAGAGTGGCAGAGAAATCATTTGTCTTTCTAAGGATTGATCATCTTACCATGGGTACTCTTTCTTGTTTATCTTCTTTAGGTGTTTAGATTTCAGTATGTTTATCCTATCTTATAGGTCTATATAAGTAAGTATTTACCATGTGTGTCTTTCTGCTTTTGGGATACCTCAGTCAAGATGATCGTTTCTAGGTCCCACCATTTGCCTGCAAATTTCATGGTTTCCTCATTTTTAATTGCTGAGTAGTATTCCATTGTGTAAAAGTACCACAGTTTCTGTATCCATTCCTCAACTGAGGGACAACTGGGTTGTTTCCAGGTTCTGGCTATTATGAATAAAGCTGCTAAAAACATGGTTGAGCCAATGTTCTTATTGTGTACTTGAGCATCTTTTGGATATATGCCTAGGAGTGGTATATCTGGATCTTGAGAAAGAACTATTCCTAAATGTCTGAGAAAGTGCCAGATTGATTTCCAAAGTGGTTGTACAAGTTTGCATTCCCACCAACAATGGAGGAGGGTTCCCCTCTCCAGCACAGGCTCTAAGAGCAACAATCAATAAATGGGACCTCATGAAATTGAAAAGCTTCTGTAAAGCAAAAGACACTGTCATCAAAGCAAAATGACAGCCTACAGGCTGGGAAAGATCTTCACCAACCCTACATCTGACAGAGGGCTAATATCCAGCCCTCTGGATATTAAAAAATGGGGTACAGAGCTAAACAGAGAACTCTCTGTAGAGGATTGTAGAATGGCAGAAAAAACACTTAAAGAAATGTTCAACATCCTTAGCCTTCAGGGAGATGCAAATCAAAAGGACCCTGAGATTTCACCTTACACCCACCAGAATGACTAAGATCAAAAACTCAAGTGATAACCCTGTTTTATATTGGTAGTCACCACAGGAAGTTTTGAAGATATCATTCATATTAGGCTGCAGGACTTACACTTTGCTAAAACTGACCTTTTTCTGATAAGATTCTGATTTTCTTTCTAATACCTTTGTCTTTAGACATACTGGTAGCTACCTGAACTTAAAAGTTCTTGGTTTATTTTATTATGTTGACATAAACACTCTAGTCACTCTTCTGCATGTCTGTAAAACTTCAGTGGCAAAGAAAATGTCCTGCCATTCTTGCCCCTTATCAGTGGAAGTCATTTTCTCTCATCTGAAATGAGCACTATCAATCTCCACTTTGTCTCCAAGGTCAGAGAAAATTCAGGAAATGATACTTGCTGCTGCTTCTTGCATGGTGGGTTATATGACTTTGAAAACCTGACTTCCATTACTAATTATTCCAATTAAATAATTATTCATTTCATTGTTTTGTGAGTTTTGGTATAGCTCTAAAGGACTCCAAGCATAAATTCTGTTTGAGCAGAAAGGCTTTTTCCATGTCAAAGACTAAAGGAGGCTAGTATTTAGCTGGGCCTACAAGGTGCCTTGCTCAACTGAGCCAATATCACAGCCAGAACTGTATTAACTAAGTGATGAAAGCTGCATTTTGCCACTGTGTTGATGGCCCAGCCTAATTTAAGTTAACAGCCAGATATGTTTTGAAAATATTTGTCTGACACATTATTTAAAATCTGCTCCCACAATATGGTGATATTTTATTTTATGCTGAATATAGTTTCTTGAAAAATAAATATTTTGAATAAAAATTACTCTCAATCTGTTAAGAGAATATGTACCTAAAATTAAGCTATAGGAGTAGAACTATGTGTTAGGAAAATTTACCATTCAAAGGAGAGAAGTTTCAGAATCAGCCATCCTAAATACCAAAAGTTAAAATATGTATATTTATTTCTGTATTTATTTTCATTGAAGTAAAATGTTTGTGATAGCTAGGGTATATATGAAGTGTAGCATAATAAAGTACTAGCAAATCTACATTCAAAGAACAGTGGTAAAACAAAGTCCTTTAATAAAGTTCTCTTGGAACAGTCTCTATAAGTCGTCTAATAAAGATCTTACTGAATGTGTTCAACTTATTTTAAAAATATGACTGCATGAAAATTATTAAATATAAGAGGAACATGCTCTTAGAATTAAGGGTTTTTGTGCCTGTTCTAGCTCCCAAATATAAAACAGAGACCCCTTACATTTATATTTAGCTTACAGCACTATAAGTGGGCAGGTATTTATCTATTCTAACTTAACTATGCTAGCCTGGCCTACTTCCCAGCTATGTGCTGGTCCATTTCCTGTCCTCTATTATCACCCTTGTCCCCTTTGTTCCATCTTTGTCCCCATGGTGACTCCTCCTTAGTGTCCTCTTCCTTGTGGCATGTTAACTTTCTTATTCTCCTGTCCTGGCCTCATGGCTACATCCTCATGACCTGGTGACCTTTTCCTTTTCTATTCTATCCCTCTGTCCATGGGACACCAAGACTGTGAACAGAATTCCCAACTACAGTCTCCTCTGCCAAGTCATAGGCTCTTCAGCTTTTTTTTTATTAAACAATCACAGATAAGTGGAGAATTTTTTTACACAACAATGAAACAGGAAATCCATCGAAAGCAACGACAATACCAGAACTAAATACTGTTAGCATTTAGTTCACTGCTGGTCCAGCAATTAACAATAGAATATAAAGAGACATACCTTAATACATTGTAAATGATGGTCATTCCTACATCTCCCCCTTTTATCCATGTAATGGCTGTTTTTCTAACATCGATAAACTATATGCAATATGGAAAGCCACTGCTGGAGAGATGGCTCAACAGTTAAGAGCACTGGCTGCCACCTTCCAGGGGTCGTGAGTTCAATTCCCAGCCAACACATGGTGGCTCACAATCATCTAAAATAAGAGCAGGTACCCTCTTCTGGCATGAAGGCATACATGCAAACAGAAATACAGAATAATGTATAATAAATAAATAAATAAATAAATCTTAAAAAAAAAAAGAAGAAGAACAAGGATTAACAATGTGGAGAGCCATTTGTTTGTCAGGCTTGTTTCTTATTGAACTCTCAGTGAAAAACATGTTTTCATCCTGGCCTTCACCTGGAGACAGGGATAGGCAGGATGTTTTGCCAAGTTTACTTTCTTTTGTTTGTGTGAGAATCACACAGACAAGTGGTCGAAGTAAACAAGTTTCACTTTTTGATGAATTCCTTAATTGTATGGAGGTGCTTTGCTCTGGCTATAAAAAGGAATTGTGGAATAAACCAGCACGACAGTTTCTGCTGGCAGCCCTCTCGAACAGATACCACCTGTAGTGTGGGGTTTTTTTTTTTGTTTGTTTGTTTGTTTTGTTTTTTACTTTCTTTCATCCTCACTCCCAATTAAGGAACTGTTCAACTCTGCCAGCAGGCTCCAACAATACAGTAAGAACAATTATGAAAGCTATCATGTAAGAATTACTTTCACACTGTCCAGTCCATTTGTATCTGGCAACGTGGGTGAAAGTATTCTATTATCTGGCTATTCTGATGAGTCCAAGTTCCATACCTAAATCGCTCTCTTCTTACCATCTACGCTTTTATAGCCTCTAACTTTTACAGCTTACAAAAAAAACAACCTTAAAACACCTGTTTAAAACTTCCTCCAAACTTCACAGAACACCTTCATAAATCCTGTAACCTTCATGTATCAATCTTTAAACAGGTTGTTACAACTTAATCTTTCATGCCCTTTAACCTTCATTACTTGAACTTAAAATCCTTAAAACATTTCCTTAGGCCTTAACATACTTTCCTAAATAATTCACCACTTGAGCTTTTATGTGAGACTATACCCATTTGGTCTTCAACCCCATCAGAGACTTGAGAAGGATAAATATTACCTGAGTGGGCAGGACGTTCAGAGCAAGCAGCTTCCAAAACTGTAGACAGGACAGATACAGTTGGTTGCCTGGAAAGTCACCAAAGTTTCTCAGCAACATTGGGCATTCTCTTCATCTTTCTGGCCCAGTGTATGACAGATTTCTCTGTGAAAGAGGAGTTATGAAGGATCATCTATCTTGTCTTGGCAAAGCTCTGGAGTCGACTTAGTCCATGCCCTGCTTGTGTCCTGCTTGTCCACAGTCTGGACAGCATGCTGTCTTCAGTTGAAGAAAGGGCAGTTTTTGCCCATTAAGCTATCTTGCCACCTTTTAAGTAAACTCCATATGAAGGTTGTTTGATATGCATGATCTTCTTTGAAGTGCTGCCAGGAGCTAATACGTCTCACTGCCAACAAGCCTTATATTAATAAAACATCTTTAACTGCCATATTCTGTGGATCTCTGAGGTTTTTGAAGACCATCTACCTTTCTATAGTACATCTGAATAGACAGGCATTGCTAGTTTCTACCTATTTCTATACGTTCAAACTATGAAATATATTTCTGTAATTAACTAAACTAGTATCTAACATGGCCATGAGTGTGACTGACTGCTAACTTGCATTGTTTATCTTACAGTTTGTAACAGCAGCTTTCAAAAGAACTAGAACTTCAAATTGCATTATTATATGAGTTTTATAGGTACAATGCCTACATGAGTGTTAATATATATACACACATTATGCTGTAACAAAATAATCTTAAATTTGTATCAATATACAAACATCCATACCAAATATAAAAGTTTTGCCTATTAATCCTCTTTATTCTAAAAGGATATTCAATAATCTATCCTTTTATCCAATTATTCCTATAGCCTCCCTTTATTCATCCCTTCTTCCTTCCCCCATATTCTTTTTTAACACTAGATAGGGGAGAAAGAAAGAGGAGAGAAAAAGAAAGAAATAAAAATATATATCTCTGAATCTAAGCTCCTTTACTCTGTTTTCTCTCTGACCATGACCATTAACAACTTGGAAATGGGGCATTGCTCTCTTAAAGTTGCTTCCTGTGAAATGTGCAGTGTGCACATTTTAGCTAAAGATGATTCTCTGCTTTTTGACAAGATGAGAGGCATCTATCTTTTTTCCACAGCTGGTCTGGACTGTATAAACAAACTGTAATACAAAACTTCATCCATCCCATATGAAAGGATGATATGATAAATCCTGAAGACTCTGTAGTCAACAAAATTTATTGGCCATGCAGACATGTTTTTCTCATGTCTCAGTTAGTCTCAGAGCTGCTCCCATGTAGAGGGATCATCTGTAATGATATCTGTGATGTTGGTCTTCTTGATTTCTTTCTTTCTGTCTGCAACCAAGATCTTCGGGGGTGAGGAGGGTTAACACAGGAGATCTGCTCTAGTCATATCTTATTTTTTATTAATTTGAATGGAATCCATAGCTTATCTTCTGTAGAAACGAATGCAACGTCTCTTCCCCAACACAACACATTTTCTGTCTTCCTTTTTGAAGTTCAGACATGTATAGGATTATTTAATTTAACAATCTTTTTTTTTTTTATCCAACTCCACTCCATTCTGATCCCTTTCAAAGAGGATGCATAAAACCACAATCATCACCAACATACAATCATTTCCATGTTGACAGTCAAATCAAAACTACATGAGATTTAAATGCTCTCATTTACAGCTTTAACATGGAAAATATTTTCTAATCTCTCTACTTCTGTCCTTCCTTTGGAGGCTTCAATTATTATTTCCAAGCTAGTTTTTATTTTGATGATATCTAGTTTCCTTTCTTTCTTTAGAATGTAAGTACATTTTAAAGCATATTGTACCTATTCAGAGGTTTGGGTTTGGCTTCTGCATACCTATACTGTAACTAATCTTGTACCTGCTTTTTCACTTATGCGCAATGGAAAGTTTCACCTATCAGTGATAAAAACCATAGCTTCTGTGCTTTGGGAATTATTCCTTGGTTTACATATATTCTGAAGCCTGCCAAATTGTTGAATTATTCTTTTTTTCTTTCTCTAATGTCTACACATGTACACAAAACAAGTCTAACCATTTCTCTTCTACCACTTTCAAACATTTATTATTTATTTCTGTAACAATTTTGGTTTTTCTAAACTCCATTGCTTGGGAACTGCCTGCCTCAGCAAACATTACTGGTCTTGGAGTCCTCTCAGTCATTCAGCGCCTGTGAGAAGATGCTGGGCTCAGGCAGTGGCAGAGACTTCCCAGGCTGGCATGCAGCAATGGTGGTGCACTACAGGCCATAGGCTGTGCCCTTCTCTCACTCTGAAATCTGCTGAGCCAACTCCTCTGCTTCTGGCTTCTGCAGTCTAGCTTCTGCTGGCACTGGTGGTGATAACTATAAGCTCTGTGTCTGCCTCCTGCAATCCCAGTTGAGCTACCCCTGGCTCTGGCTGCAGAGACCGTACCAAGCATCTCTCAGCCACCTCTCAGAGTATAGAGTTTCTAGAGGGCAGTCGCTTTGACTGCCATGACCATTCATGTGACCTATATGACCGAATTGGCTGAGCTCCTGTGCCAACTTTCAGTGGCTCCACCCCTCCGCAGTTGCCCTGCAAGGGAGCTGTGATCTCCTGGAAGTCATCAAGGTTTTTGTTACCTACTGTGGCCATCAGCTGGCAGTCTCTACTTGGGAAATTGCAACCCCTTCTCACTCAGCCTTACAATGCCATGCCTGGGCCTCAGTGTCTGTCCCTAAGTTAAGTGTGCTCTGAGTTTCACAGCTTTGCTTGGCAATAGGCAGCCTGAGGTTGCTAAGAAACAGAGCCCTCCTCTCATGCCCTCAGGGCTGGCTCATTAAACACCACTGAAACTACCCTCAGCTCTGCCTAGTGGTGATCAACATGGCCAATTCCTCCACTGTCAGGACCCCTAGGAAAGATCTCCTGCCTGCTATAGATGCCAAGGGATGAGAGAGAGGAGAAAGGCTTATCTCCTTTATCTGAGCCACCCCTCCCCCAGCAGAAAAGTGTCCATACCCTCAAGGCTAGATAACCCATAGTCCACACATCCAGTGCCAGCTCTACTGTATTGTGAAGGTGAGGTGTAGGGCCTACTCTCCAAGTGCTACAGCAGGTGAGGAACAAGGGCAGCTCTCCCACTCTGATGTTGTCAGGATAACGCTACTGCCTGCCATAGGTGGCAATGGATGAGTGGGGCATCTCTCCCTGCCCATGTCACTGCAAGGCAGACAAGTGGTGAAGTCAGCTCTCCCATGCTCACACACTTCGGTCCAGGGCACTAATGCCCTACCTCCACCATGCTGCCCAGGCAAGGCAAAGAGCCTGCCCTGCTGGGTACTGCAGCTGATGAGGGGCAGGGCCAGTTCTCCTGCTCTCATCAAGCCAGGTCCAGGTCTCCCACCTGCCACAGATGGTGAAAGGAGAGAAGAAAGGAGGGGGATTCTCCCTCATCCACACCACCACCCAGGAGACAAGTGGTAGGGCCAGCTCTCTGATGCACAGGTGCTGTGGTCTGTTAACCCACAACTCCTGCAATATGCAGGGCCAAATCTCCTGAGAACTGCCATTGGCTAGGGCCAGTCAGCTCTCCCTCTCTCTTGCCTCCAGGGCCAGCTCTCCCATGCCCAGGTGAGGGGTAAAGTCAGTTCTGCACGACCCTCAGAGCAGCAGCCTAGATCAGGGATTTCTGCCTGAACTTTGGTGGTAATAGACCCCTGATGCTTCAGTGCCATGGACCCAGGCATGGCTCACAGTGGAAGCACAGGACAAGAGGATGGTTCCAAGTGGCCACTCACATCAGGCTGTTCCCCACTACCCTTCAGTCTCCAGTTCTTCCTCTCTTGATTGTGCCCACATCCTTTTGTTTATCTTTCTCTGCCATTTTCTCCACTACTTATTTGCTCTTCTTAGGAGTCTCTGAGTGCCTGGGGTCATCTCAGGAGTGATCTCAAGAGTGTTATGCCTCAGTTATGCATTATGGTACCAAACATGCATCATCTTGGGCATAGTTGGCATCAATCCTTCTCAAGCACCACAGGCCTGTGCAGGTCCAGACTGATAGTTTTCCTTATAGAAATAATTGGTTATGTATTGTATGGTTGCAATACCTGTCAATTAAAAAAAAATCTATGGCCTATGGCTGAGGCAGGAAATAGGTGGGATATCCAGCAAGCAAAAGGGCTTCTGGGATAGAGCCAGGTGCAAGAGATTCCAGCAGGCAAGACATGAGGAAAACAGACACATACTTGGTACCTGAGCTCAGGTAACCAGCCATGTGGCAGAATGTAAACTAGTATAAATGAGTTATTTTAAGTTATGAGGTAATCAGAGATGAGCTTTGCTATATGGTCTTGTATTTGTAAATATTAATTGAGTCTCATGAACTATTATTCTGGGAGCTTGGGGACTGGAGGAAAAACCCCAACCTACAACACACCCAGGTCCCATGGTGCCAGTCTGAGGGTTGTTTCCGGCTCATTCTTCACTCAGGCTTGCCAAAGTAGCCTCTTGCAAGGGTCTTCTGCCTCAAGTTCACTCCTGCCAGGGTCTGTAGAGTCCCAGGAGGGGGTTTTTCTAGTCTCCAGCTTGTTCCCTATCAGAGCTTGCCTAGTGTTTGACTAGTGGTCATTTCAGGCTAGCTCCCTAGTTCCACCCCTCCCCCTCCCCCCAGTGCTAAACAGGTGGTCATCTCAGACTCACTTTTTTTCAAGGAATGTTAGACTACTAGTTATTCAGATGTTCATAGGTCAGAACAATGAAGACAGACATAGTATCCTTCCTCTCTGGCACCTACTGATACACAAATGACACAGCATTCACACCTGCAATGCTTCTAGGGATAGGATTTTGTGAGCTTTTAAAACTTAGCTTAGATATAAAATAAATGATGTTGAAGACTTGTTCAGGAAAAAAATGATACGTGCCTTATAATTTAGACTTCAGATATGAATCAAGAACAAGGAAGGCAGCTGTAATTACATAACATTTTACTTATTCAATAACTTGTATTTCTTCTGCTGTGAGAGAAGGATAAATTTCAGCAAAATTCTCTGCTGTCAGGAACTCTGATTTTTGTAGAAAAGATGCCAGTTAAACTGTAAAAGAAAATAGATGGCACGCGCTAAGATAGATGACCTTGAGTATAGTTTTTGCTTGGGTATTAGAGGTTACAAAGTCAGGACATTTACCAACAGAGTCAAACCTGAAATAACCTGAGCTTTTAATGAGAGTTAGGTCTCAACTAGGCAGAGGAAGCCAAATTTATGGAGCCCATACATGATTTAATCATTTGATACGATTGACTTGAAATTCCTTTTTTTCTTTTTTAAAAATTTTCATTTATATATTTATTTATTAAAATTTATTCATTTTGTATCCCCATTGTAGCCCCCTCTCTTGACTCCTCCCAGTCCCACCCACCCTCCCTCTTCTCCCCCTATGCCCTTTCCCTAGTCCCTTGACAGGGGAGGATCTCCTCCCCTTCTATCTGATCTTAGCTTATCAGGTATCATCAAGGCTGGATACATCATCTTCTTCTGTGGCCTGGCAAGGCTGCACCCACCAGGGGGAGATGATAAAAGAGCCATCCACTTGAGTTCAAGTCAAAGACAGACCCTGGTTCCCTTACTATGGAATCTACTTGTAAACTGAGTAGCCAATGGGCTTCATTTGAACAGGGGGTCTAGGTCCTTTCCATGTATGGTTCTTAGTTGGAGTATTGGTCCCTGTAGGCAGCCTCGGTCCAGGTATTTTTATTCTGTTGCTCTCCTTGGGGAGTTTCTGTCCCCTCCAGGTCTTTCTATCCTCCTCTTCTTCCATAAGGATTCCAGCACTCTGTCCAAAGTTTGGCTATGAGTCTCAGTATCCCCTTTGATACCCTGGTGGGCAGAGTCTTTCAGAGGTCCTCTGTGGAAAGCCGCTATCCTATTCCTTGTCTTCTCATATTTCTGATGTCTACTCTGTTTGCCCTTCTGAATGAGGATAAAACATCTTCTTAATGCTTGTATTTTGAGTTTGTATATATTAGACAACTCCAAGGGAAAAATAAAGCATGCACATGAGAAACACACATAAAACAATATGTACAGTTCCTTGTGCCCAGTTTGCCTCTGATGTAGCAATCAGAATAGTACATGAAAACTACCTTTTACTGAACCCCAAATGCCTGGAAAATCAATTATACTGAATGAATAGAAGGTAACTGCACCACATCAGGACTCTACTTTCTCTCTAGTAGAGAACCTGATTTAAATGTAGAAATCAGTGACTTTCTGAGCAACACAATCTACCCACAAACAAAACATTGGTTGTGTGTGCGTCCTTTCTAGACTAAATAGCTTACTTCTTTTGAAAGGTAACATAGAAGGAAATGTAAGAAGATAAGATAATCATACTTAATATTTTCTATAGTCCTACTTCAGTCTTTGGTAAGCTAAAGAAATAATGTTGGCACAAAATATGCATATCAAGGGTGTAAATATAAACAAGTCTGCTAATTTTAACTAAGTTTTTGTTTCACTGGTAATGTATCAAACTCCGATTGTGCTTTGTGTGTGTGTGTGTGTGTGTGTGTGTGTGACTGCATTTTCTTCTATAAACCTAACATTATACAATACAACAATGAGTAATAAAACCCTAGAAATTTTCAGTTTTTTTTTTCATTTAATAATGTCAAAGAAAAAAGAAAGAAAAACAATTTGACATTTCCAGAGACAGAGCATAGTAGATTAACAGATTTATATTTCAGTACTCTTTTATTTAGAGCCAGATGCTCTGAATTTGTGTTTTGCACTAGGTCCTTCAAATTATGTCTGGCCATAAGGACAACTGCCAGATTGGAGAGGGAGAAAACAAAACAAAGAAAGGAGACAGGAGAAAGTTTAAATAACTGACACACAGTCTGTGCATGCTCTTAGGTTTGAGAAGCCACAGCTAAATGGGTTTTCCATGGTCACTTCAGCAAGATGTTTCTAGTTTCATCTGTAGGAAGTGCCAATATATGAGCAGTAGACAGTGGTGAAACCTACAAGAAGCAGAAGCCTACACAAACTCATATAAAGAGTTTCACATTGTGACTCAAAAATCTACTTCTCTTTGCAAAAACTTGTCACCTGGCTATGTTGATGTGTTCCACCAGCTTTCTCCTACCAGCTATTAAGAATCAGTAAAACCATCTTGTAGGACATTGAAATTATGTCAAGTGATAAAGGCAAATATACTTTAATGAGTACATATGATTAATCTCAGTAAATAATAGATTATATTTGAATTAAGGTTGAAAGAAAAGGACAGGTTTAAAAGCGGAATTAGGATATAATTTTATACACTAAGATGGAGAGTGTGGGGGAACTATTTAACCATACAATTAGGACAGATGACATAGAGTGAGAGACTTTTCTGAGCAAATTTTTAGATTTCTGACTTTGGTGACCAGGTAGAAATACAAGCTTAGAGGGAACTGACAAGGAAGAAAGATAGTGCATGCCATTTTTAGCACATTAATGTTAAAGTCTTGTGATAGAAAGAATGTGAAAGTGCTTGTTAAAACAAGACTTTATGTACTTAGTATTTAGGTGTTTATATACCTTTACAACTTAGTAGAGATATGGAAAAAACAACATTCAGGTTTGCATTTCTTCAGCAAAATATAGAGCCATGGACATGAATCTACAAAACTGAGTAAGGTAGGTTACATTCTTATACCAATAATGAGTTGTTGAGGACAGTTCCACAGTGTAACAGCAATTAAGTAGTATAGAATTCTGAACATTTGATTTCAGTCTTGTTCTGTTGCTATGTTCTCATGAGAGTAATTACTCTGATCTAGTGAAGTTTTATTTAGTATTAGTTATGACACAGTTTCTGTTTGAAACAATTTAAAGTATTACCTCCTTTAATCCTGATGACTTTTTAAAAGACAGATACACATATTATGAGAAAGTATATGGATAAAGAAACATAATGTTCACAAATATAATGTTTCCCATAGATCAGACATTTAGCAAGTGGCAGCACACGGGATGTAATGATAAAGTCCTATTCCTGCATCCTGTTTTCCCTAGCTGAGAGTTTTTCTCTTTATTTAACTAAAACACTCCTGATAAAGAATGATACCGTATTTGTGCCCAACAATGTCAATCAGCCATTTTTGGTAGAAAACAAAATTTAAGAGCCAAGTATTGTACATTTCACTACTTGTGTGTGTATACATATGTGTGTCAGTGAGTTGCCTAATATATGCAAGAATTGCCCCACATTATTCAGATTTCAAATTTCTTTCAGTTCATGCAACAATTTTAGAAACATTTTTCACACTCAAATATTTTATATCCCTCCTTTGTACAAAAACATGTGAATTCAATTCCAAGCACCATAAAAGTAAATAAATTAATAAGCAAATAAGTATTTTTTAAAATATACATTATATTCACCGAGTTTAGAGATGCGCTAAGGTTATAATATGAAATTAGAACATAATGCATAGAAGATATTAAACACATTAAAAATTTGCTAAAATATTTTTTGAAACACAAACATGAATATTACACTGACATTTGGACAACAATATTCAAAATGAGACAATTTGAAATCAGTCTAAACTTTTAAAAATGATACGTCAGAATATGTGAGAAAATTGAAACAACCTAAAGAATGTGGTTAATATGTGCAGTAATGTTGTAGATTTGCTACTAGGATATCCAAGAACACCTACAGATCAATATTATACTATCAACCCAATTATAAAACATCAACTTCCAAAGGAAAAAAACCACTCAGATGAACATGAAAGAGAAAATAGATAAACTACACAATGAAACACCATTCACAAAAAACACAGATACATATACAATTTTATATAATAATGAAAACATTTTGATAAGTAAAACAGCATATGTCAAAAGAAAATATAGTGTATTTTAACAATTATAGAATTAGAAAAGAATTAGAGATAAAATGTTGATTAGTAGTTGAACAGAGGCTGGAACAACAGGAACTAAAGGAGATTTATTTTATAAAGATCTTGAAAATATGCCAATATTATGTAGTTGGGTATAGTTGCAAGTACACTAAAATAATAGACTGTATAACCCAAATGAATAAACTACATGGCATTGAAAGTGGACCTTAATAAAGTTGTTTAAACGAACTAAATACTAAACATACTAAATAAAAGATGGTCAAAATACACCTTTGTACTGTCATCAAAGTACTTAAAATGTGTAACTGTCAAGTAACTTACATAGTCATGACAGTATTGCCTGCTGAAGATCCACTGACATAGCCCTTTTGTTGTCATTGTTAAGCATGAAAAACATCCCTCAAAGTCTCAGGGGTTAAACTGGTTTCACTGTTTGAGGAGTTATAGATCTTTGGAGGAAGCAACTTGTTGGAAGAAATACCTTATGGAGAAGGCTCAGTCTAGAAGTGTATCTCATCCCTGAACTCTCCTGGACAACATGTGATAAATAGCTCGCATCTCCTATGGCCTTCAAACATGATCCCTCACCACAGCCTGAAAGCAATCTTTACAAGTAAATATGGACTAAAGCTGATCTAAAATGTGTACTTTAGGTATTTTTCAGAGTAATGGAAAGATAGCACAAAAGATACAGTTTAAGCATTTTATCATAGTTGCCAATGACAGACCCTTCAGCCTAGATCCATGAACCATATAGTGACCTGAGGGTTCTTCTTCTCCAAGCATGCTTAAGATCATTTCCAGTGACTTTCTCAGATCTCCCATATGTTAAGCAGGTACTCAGAAGTGTGTCACAGTTACTGGAATGATTCTGGAAATAGACACTTTGTCCAACTTGTGCTTGAGAAATGAAGGAGAATTGTACTGGTGATTTATAACAAAATGTCTTTTTGTTAGAGATAATTTTACAAGAGGAATCCTTTAACCTTGTCATGTGAGCACGGTACCTCTCATGGCACACAGAGGGAAACAGAGTCTAGAAAATCAGTCTTAAGGCTGCTTCCTCATGCCAGAATCAGTATGCTTCTCCAGCTACTTTAGGGAAAATTTTCCTTTGTTATTTATCAACTGTGAGCTCCGTTTCTGTTTACTTTGAGCTAAAAGCAAGAATTGTCCTGCACCTTGTTTTTGACCTCTGGCTATTCTCTAGCATTAACTTCAGATTCTGTTCTGCTTAATAGTATGATGCTTTGGACAATTTTTTCTTCTTGCATTGCCCTGGTCTCTACCACATCTTTCTCAGTTACACAATTTCTCATTTACCTGTAAAAACTCACTTTCTCAGGAAAGCTTTAAAACGTCTATGCTGAACATTTTGACAAATCCTTTCCCTGTTACCACACTGTACACAAATGTATATTTTTATAATTTTCCCTTTTATTGTTTCTACGAATATGATATCACTCCTCCCTGTTCCACGAGAGTGAGCATTGAAACTAATGCAAGAGCAGGAACACTTTTCTAAATCAATATTTAGTTTCTAGAACAATGCCTAACAATTTGTAAGAGCCAAGAAATAATTTCCTGAATGAATAAATCAATAACTATATGTAAAATCAATACAATTGAAACAGTTTTTCTTAAGGACACTGGTTCCAAAATAATCTCAAGTTAAGCAAGTAATAACATTATCAGAAAAAAAGTTATAAAATTTGTTATGTTTGTTTTTAAAAGTTATGTAAATACATACTAAAGTTTTCTGAACTAGTCAGAGTAGGTAGTGGTAATGCTCAGCTCTCATCATAACTTAAGGAAACTCTCCCAAAACCTAGTCCTTTGATGGTCTGCAAATAAAGAAGAAGATTCTGTTAAAGTCTCTACAAAAAGAACTTTTTCAAAGGATGTCAATATTGATTTGCTATAGGTGGTGGGTCTTGGCTTAGCAGCAGTTTCTGAGCATGCATGGCATGATCTAAGGAGACCCTTTTTAGGTCATCCCATACAGAGACCATAAAGAAATTACAAAGGAAGAATAGATCCAGCAGAAAAAAAGTTGAGACCCAGGAGGACTTTAAGGGTTAATGGACAGTGTAGCCCCTGAGTTAATTGTAACTAGGTCTGAAGTCCAAAATTGGTCTGCAGGTGGGTACTGAGTCTATGCAGCTTCAGATACTTGGTATTAAGGCCAAGGAAATATAGCCCGTATTAGAACTGAAGAACAATTTGCAGCTTCAATTGATTAGCCATGGAATGGGCAGGACCAAACATGGAGGGGTCTTAAGCTGTTCCTTCACCAGTCCCTAAACTGTGGAATGAAAGATAAAGGGAAACAGACATTAAAAAATAGGTATATAGAAATAGATACACTAAAAATTAGCAAAAAAAGTTTATACCATCTATTGGGTCAAAATACTTTTGGTATATTAATCAGAATATTAATACCCTTTATAATAATATTCACATTTGTTTATGGTGTGGTTAGTTACAATGAGAGATATAAAAAACTATTTAAAATTAGTCTATCTCAAAATAGCAAAGTTTAATATTGATACTACCGAGAAAAGTAACTGTTTTGGTTTGGTTTTGTTTGTTACATTTTAGAACATTTTAAAGGAACTAGCATGAAGCAATGTTTTTTTCTTCTTCTTCTTCTTCTTCTTCTTCTTCTTCTTCTTCTTCTTCTTCTTCTTCTTCTTCTTCTTCTTCTTCTTCTTCTTCTTCTTCTTCTTCTTCTTCTTCTTTTTGCCTAAGATACACTTGTATTATTCAGGGAAGGCTCCAAATTTGTAAAAGTCAGGTTCAAGGAAGTTCATTTTCACCAGGATTGATTTTCACTGAAGGCAGACTCTTTTCACCTCATTGATTTTGATGCTGACTGAGTCATGTTCCTCTGATTGGTGAGTATTTGGGAGCATGTTCATTTTTGATGGGTTAATTTGCCTGGGGTCACTGATCCGTTGCCTTGTGTCTGAGCCTCTGTTATTTAATACAATCTCAGAAACTTAAAGCAAAATTTAAGAGAACATATTATAATTTCCTATGGAATTTACTCAAATCCAAGTGATTTTTATTTACTTTTAATAACAATGTTTGAGTCATTAGGATCAAACACACTGCTATGTTATATTTAATGTACAAAAACATGGTTCATGTTACAATTCATGTCAAATGCAGGAGGCTGGGGAAAATTGATTTCTATAAACGTATAATTTACAAAATTTTAAAAATCTGATTGACCAATAAAGTCAAAGGCAAGAATGTTCTAAAGCCTGGTAGTAGAAAAGATACTGAAATAAATCTTTAATCCAAAATCACTATTATTGCTGCTCAGTCACCCTCACCTAAAACGCAGAACCTCTGTTTATTGTGTCAGGTGAGTTCTCTCTGAATTTTATCACTGTGAATATTAGTACACATCACAGAGGAACACATCTGGCTCACCTCTGAAATAATTATCCTTTATGACATGTTTATGAGTCTCTTTTCATTATTTTTTATCTCTGAAAATTTCACTCTTCTGGTAGTCTAGCTTTAAACCAAACACCTGCTATTTTATAATTCCTACATGAATCCTTCCAGATTTTATACTTCAAATATCTGACAATCCTGCAGGAGGTTTTAGATTTTTTATTATTCCAGCAGAAACTTTTATATCTCCACATTGTTTTCTACTCTTGTGTAGGATTTCCTCCTTTCCTGTATTACCTATTCCTCCCAATCTGCTTTAATCCCATATTATGTAGATTCTCAGTGTTCCTTGTGAAATATTTCTGAAATCTCTTTTCCATTTCATACCATTTGCCATGAGGTTGTCCATGTGGTGATCAAGTGAGTTACAACACTGAAAACACACAGCAGGCAACAGTGTGACCAGCAGTCTAAGTTACCACCTCTGATGTATATCTCAAGTAAAGTCTAAAGTACAAAACAGTAGATTATCTAATACATTATTATTAACCGTTAAGTTGAGGAAGGATAGCAACTTTAATTTTAGGACTCTAGGTACCATCCATTAATCTAAAGAGAGAGAAACAAACAGAGAAAAACCACAGGAAATAATGTGTGGTTACATGCAATTAATTGTCACATAAGAGTATTAGGCTGTCAAGTACATTAGAGTTGAGATCAGTTGTAGCAATCTGTAAACAGATAATAAGAGTATGTTAATGGATCAAATAAAATAGTGACAACTTGTGAAAAGCTGTTTAGTGTAAGGACATGCCCTTAAAAAAATAACCCTCTATAGTTACAAGTATTCTTTGCTCTTCCAGGGAACCCAGATTCAATTCCCAGCACCCACGTCAGAGGACTCACAACTGCATTCAATTGCAGCTTCAGGGAATCAAAACCACCTTTAGGCATCTGGAGAAACTACATTGCCATGTCATTTACACACACAGAAAACAATATAAAAATATGTTTATTGTTTTTTTTAAAATCACTACCACTGCAGCTAAAAAAATGTAACATTCCAAATGATCTGTTAAAACAAACAAACAAACAAACAAAAAACAAAAATAAAAATAAAAACAACAACCAAAACCTCAGAGTTACCTTAGGTTCCTCTCCTCTCAACTTTACATGCATTCTTTCAGCATTTTTTTTCTTGAAATAATAAATAAAGAACTGCATTCTTTACTACTTAGCGGCCACTCAAATACTTACCACCATCTCTAAACCTGTCTGATATTAATAACACTGAACTGCTCTCTTTGCTTCCTAAAGATGCTTCTCTTAAAATTTTATTTGACGATTAAACTTTGATGACCTAGTTTTCCTTAGAAGACCTAAAATATCTGAGCATTGTTCCACTTAAATTGTCTTCCTCAAATAGTGTGCACTATGGTTGATGCCCAATCTCACTTAATTGTGCTTTCATATGGGACTTAAAATCTAAATCTACCAAGGTTAATAGCTGATTACAGTTTTCAAACTAATGCTTGATCTTTAGATATTTTCTCCTATTTATCACAAATAATCATTCAAATAATCATTCCTGCTTTCCCAAAATGATAGTTTTTCAGGTCAGCATATCAACTTGCTTTTTAAAATTTATTTATTTTTATATCAATCACAGGTTAGGTACTTTGCATCCCAGGCATAGCCCCCCTCCTTCATTCCCTCCCACCCTCCCTCTCCTTCCCTCATCTCCCTCCTCCCCACTCCCTCCAAGTCCACCAATGGGGAGGACCTCCTCCCCTTCCCTCCAACCCCAGCTCACCCTGTCTCCTCAGGGCTGGCTGCAATGTCCTCCCGTGGGATCTAGCCAGTCTGTCACTCCCCAGCTTGTATGGGGGAGGGTCAAAGAGTCAGCCATCAAGTTCATGACTGAAATAGTCCCTGTTTTCCCTCACTGGGGTCTTCAGTCCAACACCGAGCTATCATGGGCCCCATCTGAGCGGGGGTTCCAGACCACATC
>CM053763.1:36974799-36987449 GCA_028658305.1 Pachyuromys duprasi
CTGCCCTGGGCTTGCTGCTAAGGGCTCTCCCCTGGACTGGAGATTTGTCGCCCCCTTCTGGGCCAGGGGCTGTGCACCACTGTCTGAGATGATATTTGGGGCACACACAGTGGGTTTGGGTTGGTTGCAGGCGTTGCCGAGCAGTGTGCACCTGCTGTATGCAGGCCTGTCTGAAATGGTGCTGGAGGCCTTCTCTGGCTGGCCCGTGGACACACACACGGACTGACATTTGTGCTGGTGGACCCGAGCAGTGTTTGCCCCGCAGTGTGGGGTCTGGTCAAAATGGTCCCCTATCCCTCTCAGTCTGAGCTGGTTCTGGCAGAGTTGATTGGTGTGCGCCTGCCGTATGCCAGGGGGTTGATACAGAACCCATGTCTTTCCCAGACTGGCCTGCGGATTCACACATGGACTAAGGTTTTTGCTGGTGGATTAGAGCAGTGTGTGCCCGCATTATGCAGGTCAGTGAAAATGGTACCCGGTTCCTCCTCTGTCTGCCTGGGAGACTGTGTGATCCAGTCTAGTATGGCGGCTATGCTCGCCCAGCCAGGCTGCTTGGTTAGATCAGAGCTGTGCACCGCAGGTCACCCGGAGATTTTTCCGGGGAATAACTGGGTGTCCCTAGGATTTTCCCACTTGATTTTCTCACCGTAGGAGTTCTGCTCACCTGGCAATCACAAATGCTGGCGTTTTAAGTCCCAGAGATCAGTCTCCTGGTTGCTGCGTTGTTTTTGCTGTCCTACTCCTCAGACACAGTGTCCTCTCGTGGCAGCCATCTTGGATCCTACTCTACTTCCTTTTAAAATTCATTTTCTTTTAAAATTTTCATGAATGAGTACTGCATTTATACTATTTCCATACCATCTTCTCCCTCTAGTATTTGCCACATCCTATCCATCTCTTCTAAAATCCATGACCTCTTCCTCCTTACTTATCACTGTTACAAACAAAAACATACATGTTACTCAAATGTACCTGTGTTTAGAACTGACCACTTGGAAGAAGATATCCTATCAAGGAGCTCGTCTCTGGGGAAATTAATTTTCCTCTCTCAGTATCAAGTGATAGCCTGTACCTTCTTATCTAAGGATGAGGACATTGTCAAATTCCCCCATACACATTAGCATGCCCAGCGATGTTGTCATCATGCAACTATTGTTTAGGTAAATTTATTGTTGTTATTTAGATTTCATAGGTGAGATTCAAGCATCCTTGTTTGATACTTAGCTTATTTGGGTCTGTGAATTGTAAGATGGTTATTCTGTACTATATGGTTAATATCTGCTTATAAGTGCAGACATACCATGTGTGTCTTTCTGTGTCTGGGTTACCTCACACAGAATGATCTTTCCTAGTTCCATTAATTTGCCTGAAATTTTCTTGATGTCCTGCTTTTAATAGCTGAGTAGTATTCCATTGTGGAAATGTGACACAATTTCTGTATCCATTCCTTGGTTGAGGGACATCTAGGTGTTTCCAGATTCTGGGTATTATTGGATAAAGCTGCTATGAAAATAGATGAGCAAATGTCATTGTTATATGATGAAACAGCTTTTGCATATATGACCAAGAGTGGTATAGCTGAATATTGAAGTAGAACTAGTCCTAGTTTTCTGAGAAAGCACCAGATTTATTTCCAATGTGATTGTACAAGTTTGCTCTTACAGAGAAGAGACATAGGGAATGTCCAACAATGCCTGGCCCAACCTGAGACCCACCCCATGGGAGAGAGTCAAACTCTGACATTATTAATGACACTCTGCTATGCTTGTAGACAGGAGTCTAACATGGATATCCTCTGAGATGCTCCTCCCAGCAATGAATTAGTAACACATGCTGATTCAGTCAAACAATAGGCAAAGTACAGGGAACCTCCTGGAAGAGTGGAGGGAAAGATAGAAGGATCTGGAGAATATAGAAGCTCCACAAGAAGACTAACAAAACCAACTAATCTGGGACTGGGGTAGGGGCTGGAAGCTGGCCAATACTGAAGCATCAACCAAGGATCATGCAGGGACTAGACCTAGGCCCTCTACACTCATATACCTGATGGGCATCTTGGTCTTCATGACGATCCCCTTGTAAGGGGAACAGGGGATGCCTCTGACATGGACTTTGTTGCATGCTTTACTATCACTTCCCCTGGTTTGGCTGTATTGTCTGGCCATCTTGGAAGAAGATGTGACAGATTTTGGTACCAGAATTATTTATAGAACAATAGAAATATAAGGACGGATCTTTTAAGTCTCTGGAATAGTGTTTCCAATTTTTCAACACCTACAATTCTGAAATCTCTCCAGCTCTTTAAGCCTCTCCTGGGAGCTCAACATATACTAACAGCCTATGGTGGTAAATATGTTAAAAAAATTAAAGAAAGAAATGCATCAGATTTTTCTGATTGACCAATTGTGACCACAACATATTTTGTGATTCTGTTTATAAAAATTTTGACAATTTATGGAAAAACAAGAAAAATGGCGGTGGTGTTTGGTTGCTCTGAACATAAATGGATAAATTGGCAAAGGATCAAAATGGACCCCGTGATAAAATTAACCAACTTCTCTAATCTAAGAATTAGGAGAAAGACAACTGTGAACTTAGTGATAAAAAACTGAGGGCTTCTAGGTGTGCATAAACAGTGTTTATAAGGTTAGCTGGATTTCAGCAAATAGATAGATAGATAGATAGATAGATAGATAGATAGATAGATAGATAGATAGATAAATGCACCTCTCTGGCTCAGAAGTTGCTGGCAGTTAAAGTAAGGCCATTAGTGGCTAAAGACTGTGATCCTGTGACTTGGCAAAGGGTGGATGGGAGGACTTCTCAGAATCTCGAGAGATAATCTCATTCTAGGTAGTCTCTTTGGTCTTAGCAGGTGTACTCACACCTCCACCCCTTGAAATGTTGCCTTTTCTACCTTTGACTGAGGAAAAATTTCATTGTCTGCTGAACCAGCAGTATCTGAAGGAAATGACAGGCAAGAAAATCCTAATGTTCCTCAGGACTTCTCAATAGTTGCTTCCAGTCCTATGGCCAGATTTAAGGATAAGAAGGCTCTCAGAGGGGAGGTAGAATGTAGACCCTGAGGAGGTGCACTACACCACTAAGGAGCTTAATGACTTTACTAATTTATTTGAGCAGAAGTCTGGGGAATATGTGTGGAAGGGGGTTTTAGAGTGCAGGATAATGGTGGAAGGAATATAAAACTGCATCAGGCTGAGTTTATTGATATTGGTCTTCTCGGTGGAAAGTCCAGGTTTAACACAGAAGCTTGAGGAGTTAAGAAAGATATCAAAATTTGTTTGAACGTAGGCTGAAGCATTTGTTAAAAGATGGCCTCCTGAAAAGGAATTGGAGATTTCTGTCATTTCCTGGCTTAGTGTTGTTGAAGAAGTATTAAGGCTCAGGGAAGTTGTAATGCTAGAGTGAGAACACTGAAATACCCTATCCTCCACAATGGAAAGGCCCATAAGACATGCTCTCCACTATTCTTATAAGATGCAAAATGATGGGAGGGGCACCAGCACATTTGAAGAGTACTGTTCACTCTTTCCCCTGTATCAGATCTTAGGATTGGAGATTTTGCTGCTCAGTTGGATGAATTGAATACAATGAGTTTAATTGGGACTGGAGGTTGAAGGGGCCAGTGATAGAACTAAAGAGCCAAGGGCAAGGTTATTGTAGCTACTGTAATGGGCAACCAGACAAAGTAATTTTCACAATGACCTAACCTATAATGGTCAGGACAGGCAAAATAAATTTTATGGTGGCATGACTCCTGTGGGCCTTTGGTACTAGCTAATCAATCAATGATGGTGTTTCCAGACTTGAAATGGATAAGAAGCCTAATATATTTTTGTTTTATCTGTATTATAAAAAATGTCTCAAATAAATGAAAGAAAAGCTGCATTGGATCATGGCTCAATTTCTAGATTTGAACCAGTTTGCAGACCCAGAACCCCTTGAATGAAGAGATGGCCAAGTTCCCCTGAGAAAGGACCTTGATAAAATACCTCAAACTGTAAAAGGGACTTTTATTCATCTCTTTCAGTTGTCTTGGAGGCTTGCTGCATCTGTCTGCTAACCTTGACCTAGTCCTGGAAGCTTATTACTTCTGTACAATCTACCCTAGGCCAAGAATGTTTTCAGCCTCTGAGACATTCTGCTGAATAAATTCATCCTTTGTTGTTCATTCTGTGCTCAGGGCTGGCTGGTTCAAGATTGTAATAGCCAGAAGACATGAATGATACAAAGGAAACAACTGTATCTTTCATATTCAACAGAACTGACATACAAAATCACAGAGAATGTGGTAGTATATATAGGGTCTACACAGACCCAAACCAGACAAACCATGAACACTGAGATGGGATAATAGACGGGAGCTCCCATCCCCAAGCAAGAAACTTTCTCTGATTAATAACCTCTTACAAAAGAAAAGTAAGTTTCTCTAACGTAGTATCACCACACTTTACAGCAGGTACCACGCTCAGCAGGAGATGGCAACATAAAATGAACTCAAAGGTATTTAGGAATGTTTTTTTGTCCATATTGCTTTGTCTGTGATTTTTACCCCCATTACTGGTCTTTTGCCTGTATATTATAGTTTTCATTTTGAGTTTGTATGGCATGTGTGTGTGTGTGTTCAACTCTGAAATTCTGGGTCAAACTTCTTTCCCAGCAAACTCATTCAATCCTGCTTCTCTCTTGACCTCTGATTGCTCTGCTTGGCCTCAAACTAACTTGAGCAATGTGCTGTAATCTCTGGCTCCTCCTCATTCTCTGGCTTGTTCTGTCTTCACCTATGTCTAGCTTGTTTTCTTTTCCTCCTTCTCTAAAACTCTCCAGGTAAAACTGCCTCCTCTCTCCCTCATTCTCTGTGTTGCCACCTTAAGCAGTTTCCTTTTCTTTTCTATTATTGTGAGAGTTGGGTGTATCCTTTTCTGTCAAGTCTTTATCTGATTCATCACTTTTTCTGCCACCCAATTAAATTTCACTTTCAAACATGGCTGTCTCCTTCTACAAACCAACTTTACCTTCATTGTTTAAGATTAAAGGCCTGTAACCACCATGCCTGGACCTAAGCTTTTCTTTACCTAAAACTTGCTTTATATGTGGCTGGCCTTGAACTCAGATCTGCTTGCCTCTGTCTCCTGGATTAAAGGCATGTTTATATTTCCAGAAGATCACACAGACATAGAACGTCTATGGTATGGTCTCTTGCCAGAGCAGCCATGTTTTGCATTAAAATTATCTATATAAAAGTATTATAGCTAGACTTTCTTCTGTCTTTACCTCATGGTCCCTATGTCTTTTGCAAGGGTAAGTGTATACGGGGGGAAAGGAAACAATCAGACTTTCTGGGATATATTGAATGCTAGTTCTGAACTGACCCTGATTCTGGGAGATCCCAAGAAATATTTTGGCCCTTCAGTTAAAATAGTGGCTTATAGAGGACAAGGCATTAATGAGTTTTAGCTAAAGCACAACTCACAATAGGTGTAGTGGGTCTCTGAAGTGATCCTGAGGTTGTGTCTCAGATTCCAGAATGCATAATAGGGGTACAAATACTTATAATTCTCACATTGGTTCCCTGACTTATGGAGTGAGAGTTAATATGGTTAGATAGGCTAAATGGAAACCTTTATCATTGCGGCTTCCAATAAAAATAGTGAACCAAAAACAGTAGTACACTGCAGGAGAAATTTCAGAAGTTGATCCCAATTTCTGGGTCAAAGACTTAAAAGATACAGGTATAATGGTTCCCAACAAATCTCTCTTTTAACCCTCATATCTTGCCAGTGCAGAAGACAGATGAATCAAGGAGACCATTAAAAACTCAATAATGTAATGGCTCTGATTGCAGCTGTTGTACCAGATGTGGTATCCTTAGTTGAGTAAAGTAACACATCCCCCTGATACAAGATGTGCATCTATTGATTTAGCAAATGTCCTTTTCTTGGTATTTGTTCATAGTGACCCCCAAAAGCAATTTTATTTAAGTTGGCAAGGCCAGCAACATACTTTTGGAATTTTGCTTCAAACATATATTAATAATCCTGTGTGTGCCCTAATTTAATTAAAAGGTATTTTGATCATGTGTCTTTTCCACAAAATATTACATTAGTGAGCTATATTCAGGATATGTTTATTAGACCAAGTGAGCAGGCAGTAGCAATTCTGGACTTATTGGTAACATATATATCAGAGGATGGTAAATAGAAGCAACCAAAATTCAAAGACCTTCTCCTTAAGTGAAATTCTTATGAGATCAGTTGTGTATGGTATGGAGAGTAATTTCTTCTAAGGTGAAGGATCAGTTATTGCAACTGACCCACTTCCATGACCAAGAAAGAAGCACAGTGTTTAGTAGGCTTCTTTGGATTCTGGAGACAGCACATTCCTCACTTGGGTGTATTACAATGGCCTATATACCAAGTAACTTGGAAAGCTGCTAGCTTTGTGTGGAACCTAGAGTAAGAGAAGGCTCTTCAACAAGTCCAGGGTTCTGTGAAGGGTGTTCTACCATATGTCCCATATGATCCAGCTGACCTGATTGTACTTAGTTGTCAGTGGCAGAAAAGGATGCTTTGGGGATTCATTGGCAGGCCCCCATACGTAAACTGCAGAAGAGACATTTGGGATTTTGGAGCAACCCTCAACCATCATCTACACACAACTGTTCTCCCTTCGAGAGACAGCTCTGGCCTGTTATTGGGCCTTAAGATGTGCACAGCAGTAATCTATTATCAAATAAAAGTGGTATGTGTGTAACTGGGTCCAAGCAGTTCCTAAAGGTACAAGCAAGTTACATAAAGAAATTGCCAAAATGCCTGTGGTTTTTACTTCCATTACAATGCCATCTGCTGCTAAGCATGTGCCTATAGCTTCATAGAGCGGTCTCTATGATCAGTTAACTGAGGAGGAGAAGGCTGGGACCTAGTTTAATGATGATTCTGTATATTATCCAGGCACCACCCAGAAGTGAATAGCTACAACAGTATAACCCCTTTCTGGGACAACCATGAAAGACATCAGTGATGGGAGATCTTCACAGTGGGCAGAACGTGGTGGGGCAGTACACATTGTCATGCATATTGTTTGGAAGGAGAAATGGCCAGATGTGTGATTGTTTACTGATTCACGGACTATAGCCAATGGATTGGTTGGATGAACAGGGACATGGAAAGAGCATGGTTGAAAAATTGGTGAGAAAGGCATTTGGGGCAGAAGAATGTGGAGAGATTTTTCAGAATGGGTAAACAGTGTGATGCTATATGTGAGCCATGTAAATGTTCATCAAAAATGTGACTTCAGCTAAGGAGGAGTTCACTAATCTAGTGCAGGGTGATCCATTCTGTGGACAGTTAGCATTTCCCCCCTGCCATTCCTGTCATTGCACAATGTGCTCATGAACAAAGTAGCTATGGTGACAGAGGTGGAGGTCATGCATGGGCTCAACAGCATAGATTTCTACTCACTAAGGCTGACCTGGCTACAGCGGCTTTTGAATGCTAGATCTGCCAAAAAAGAAACTGCCACTGAGCCCCAGATATGGCATCATTCCCTGGGGTGACCGGCCAGCAACCTGGTGGCAGGTTGATTTCATTGGAGTGCTTCCTTCATGGAAAGGACAATGCTTTGTCCTTACTGGAGTAGATGTTTTTTTCTGGTTATATATTTGCCGTTCCTGCATGCAATGCTTCTGCCAAAAACTACCATCTGTGGACTTACAGAATGCCTTTTTTACCATCATGGTATTCTACATAGTATTGTTTCAACCAAGGAACTCACTTCATGGCCAGAGAAGTGTGACAGTGGGCCCATAATCATGAAATCTATTTGTCTTAACGTCTTCCCCACAATGCTGAAGAACCTGTCTGATGGAAAGCTGGAATGGTCTTTTGAAGACACAGTTACAGAGCCACTAGTTTGCAGAAGCCAGGAGAGTTGGGGCAGAGTTTTCCAAAAGGCAATATATGCTTTGAATCAGTGTTCTCCTGGTCACTTTGTGCTTCTAATACCCTTGAACCAAAAGACTAAAAAAATAATAACAATGATAGAAGAGGTGATTGATCAGTTGACCATGGGGAAATTAGATTGCTTCTTTGCAGTCAAGGTAAGAAAGATTGTGTCTGGAGTGCAGAGGATCCTTTATTGTCTCTGATGGTGCTACCGTGTCCTGTGGTTGTAGTTGAACAAGGATGGTTATATTATGTTAGGTGTAAATATGACTTAGTTAAATATATGATATGTTGCAATGTACATGAGATAGTTATGTTATGTTTATTTAGAAGTTATTATAACCTTGTTATTGTTTTCATTTAAAAGTTAACCATGGCATTAGAATGGCTACTCCTGCTTTCTTCTTGGGTTCACTTGCTTGGAAAATCGTCATCCAGTCCTTTATTCTCATATGTCTATCTTTGTGATTTAGGTGTGTTTCTTGTACACAACAGAAGCTAAGCAAGAAAGAGGACCCTGGGTAAGATGTCTAATCCTCATTCAGAAAGGCAAATGGGATAGACATCAGAAGGAGAAAATGGGGAACAGGACAGCAGCCTACCACAGAGGGCCTCTGAAAGACTCTATACAGCAGGGAATTAAAAAGATGCTGAGACTGATAGCCAAGCTTTAGACAGAGTGCGGGGAATCTTATGAAAGAAAGGGGATATAGAAAGACCTGGAGGAGACAGGAGCTACACTAGGAGATCAACAGAACCAAAAATCTTGTCCCAGGGGTCTTTTCTGAGACTGATACTCCAACCAAGGATGATGCATGGAGATAACCTAGAATCCCTGTACAGATGTAGCCCCTGGAAGCTCAGTGTCCAAGTGGGTGCCCTAGTAATGAGAACAGAGGCTGTCTCTGACATGAACCCAATGGTTGGCTCCTTGATCACCTACCCATGAGGGGGGAGCAACCTTGACAAGCTACAGAGGAAGACAATGCAGCCAGTCCTGAAGAGATCTGATAGACAAGGGTCAGGTGGAAAGGGAGGAGGACCTCTCATATCAGTGGACTAGGGGAAGGATGTGGGAGAAGAAGAGGTAGGGAGAGTGGGATTGGGAGGGAATGATGGAGGGGCTACAGTTGGGATACAAAGTGAAAACAGTAATAAATAGAAAATAAATTTTAGAAAATGAAAAGATTAAATCACAGCAAAAAATATGATTGTGTGTCCAGCTTACACAGGGTAAATTTAAAGATACCTAAGTATCACCGTGTCTGCTGGATCATATGGTACATATAGCAGAATACCCTTCACAGAATTCTGGACGTGTTGAAGAGCCTTCTTTTACTTCAGGCTGCACACAAAGCTAGCAGCTATCCATATCACTTGGAATATAGGCCATAATAACACACCCAAAGGAGGAATGTGCTCTATCCATTTGAATTAAACTTATCCATACATATAGAGTAAGTGAAGTACTAGAAAGTGCCTGTTACTGATAATGAAGATTCATTTCTTTCTAAAGTTTCTAATAGAACTATGCAGCCTCCATCACTGACTACCACATGAAGAACTACAGTAAAGTATCACCAGACTCCATTGCTATACTCATTTTATGTAAGTCATTTTTTTCTCCATACCTTAGTTTTATGTAACACATTTAGTAATTGTTTTTGCTGAGTACACTGTCACACTCTAGTTGTATATGTATAATACATTAAATATGCAAATTGCCACACTAGAAATAGTTTTCTATTTTGTATACAGAAGTAATAACCATTTCTCTTTTTTTGTTCACCTTACATCCCATTCATAGACCCACTATCCTCTCCTCCTGGCGCCACTCTCCTTCTCCTTTCCCCCTCAAAAAAACAGGAGCGCACCCCACAGACCCATACCAGCACAACAAGTCATAGCAGGACTGAGCACATCCTCCAGCACAGGCTGACCCATTGGGAGATGTGAAAACTATGCAAGAGTATCTTTGTAAGAGACAACTCCTGAGCCCCCTTCCTCAAAGAGCCACATGAAGACCAAGCTGTCCATCACGTACATCTATATGTGTAGGGGGCCTTGGTCTAGTCTATATATGGTCTTTGGTTGGTACTTCAGTCTCCACAAGCCCCCATGGGCCCAGGTTTGTTGGCTCTGTTGGTCTTCTTGTGGAGAACCTGTTCCTTCCATATCTTTCTATCCTTCCTCTCACTTTTGCACAAGGCTACCTGCCTTGTGCCCAATGCTTATCTGCAAGTCTCAACATCTGTTTTGATCTACTGCTGAGTGGAGCCTCTCAACAGACAGCCATGCTAGGCTCCTGTGTATAGGCATAGCAGAGTGTCCTTAAGAGTGTTAAAGGTTGACTCTCTGACATAGTGTGGCCAGGCATTTGTTGGACATTCCTTCAGTCTCTGCTCTATCTTTATCTCTGCACATCCTGTAGGGTAAAATTTGGGTCACAATGAAATACTAATCAGATTTTAAAACAAGGAAATCGTGAAATTTGCAGGCAATTGATCTAACTAGAAAAGATCATCCTGAGTCAGGTAATATAGTATGTACTCACTTATAAGCAGATATTATCCATATAGTATAAGATAACAATACTACAATTCACATACCCAAAGAAGCTAAGTAACAAGGAGGGCCCAGAGGAAGGTGGACGAGTCTCACTGAGAAGGGGAAATAGAAAAGACAGAGGAAGTGTTCAAGAGAGGGAAGAGGACAGGAGAATGAGTGCTGATGCAAATAAGACTGGGGATCAGATGTTGAGAGAGTGGGGGATGGAGAAAGCAGGACCAAAGACATACAGAGAGAAGAGCAACATGGCCAGAGGCATCGGTGAGACCGGCTGGAGACCTCAGATAGGGTAGGCTTCTAGGAGGATTTGGGGGGTGACTTTTTCAGAGACCCCTGCTAGAGGGAGGCATGCAGACTGAACAGCCACCCTCTAGCCAGACAGGACTCCAAGAAGAGTGTGGGAACATCAACTCACCTACAAAAACTTTGACCCATGATAACCATTTCTCTAAAGCAGATAAATTGGAGCAAATAAAAAGGTTAGAATGTGCAAATGAATATGAACATAAAATATTTTTGTGCATTTCACCATATTATTTCTGATGTACTTCCATTTTTGATTCACTACCAAGCACTCAAGCACATTAAGTTATTTTTTTTCTCAAAATTATGTAAAGCATATAAGACATTAAACTACTGTGATGGTTTGAATATGAATACCCCAAGAGTTTCATATATTTGAATGCTTTGGCACTAAGGAGTAGCACAATTTGAGAAGAATTAGAATGATTAGGAGGTGTGGCCTTGTTGGTGTAGGATTTGATTTTCTTGGAGAAAGTGGGCTGTTGAGGATAGGCTTTGAGGTTTCAAAAAGCCAAAACCATGCCCAGTATCTCTTTGCTTGCTGCTTGAGGACCAGGTTCTGAAGCTGTCAGTTAATGACCCAACACAGTAAGTGCCATCATGATCCCTGCAATACTTCTCACCATAATGATAATGATGAAGTATTTCGTACTATAAGCAAGCCTTTAAAAAATTACCTTTGTTATGGCATGTCTTCACAACAATAGGACACAAAGGAAACTACTCTTGAAAAGAAACATCTATTTCTGAAAGATAATGTTAACAATGATATATTTATTACTTCTTTTGTGAGAGTTTTTAATTTTTTATATATTCCTACATTATTAGTTATGTACTCATGTTGCCTCTGATATAATTTAATCTATCTTGAGAATTTATAAAGCTCGTCTCAATTTGTATTTCAGAGTGTGTTCTTCATTTGTACTTAGGTGTGTATGTGTGAGAAAGAGAGAGAAAGAGAGAGGGAGGTTAGGGAGGGGAGAGAAAGGAATAGATGAGAGAAAGACAGAGACACAAAAACAAAGGAGAAAGACTTGCAGGAAGAGAAGAAAAGAAAATGGAGATAGGAGAGAAAGAGTGTGCAGAACACTGCTCTTAAAAGTGATCATCCTGAGTGAGGTATCCCAAAAGCAGAAAGACACACATGGTATATACTCACTTATATAGACCTATAAGATAGAATAAAGATACTGAAATGTATACACCTAAAGAAGATAAACAGGACAGAGGACCCAAGGTAAGATAATCAATCCTCACTTAGAAAGACAAAATGGGATGGACATTGGATGTAGGAGAAAACAAGTAACAGGACAGGAGCCTACCATTGAAGGCCTCAGAAAGACTCTACCTAGCAGTGTATCAAAGCAGATACTAAGACACATAACCAAACCTTTGGCAGAGTGCAGGGAATCATATGAAAAAAGGGGGAGTTAGTAAGGTCTAGAGAGGATAGGAGCTCCACAAGGACCAAATATATCAGGGCACAGGGGTCTTTTATGAGACTGTTTCTCCAACCAAGTACCATGTATGGATATAACCTAGAACCTCTGCTCGGATATAGCCCATGGCAGCTCAGTATTCAAGTGGGTACACTAGTAAGGGGAACAGTGACTATTTCTGTCTTGAACTCAATGGCTGTCTCTTAGAGCGTCCCCCCCCCCCCCCCAGGGAGGAGCAGCCTTGCTAAGCCACAGAAGAGGACATTGCAGCCAGTCTTGAAGAGACTCTTAAAGAGAGTCTTTAAGCTAGGGTCAGATGGAAGGGGAGGAGTTCCTCCCTTATCAGTGGACTTGAAAATGGGCAGGGAGGATATGA
>CM053763.1:36996964-37011278 GCA_028658305.1 Pachyuromys duprasi
TGACCCTCCCCCATACAAGCCGGGGAGTGACAGACTGGCTAGATCCCAGGGGAGGACATTGCAGCCAGCCCTGAGGAGTCAGGATAAGCTGGGGTTGGATGGAAGGGAAGGAGGTCCTCCCCTGTTGGTGGACTTGAAGGGGGCGGGGAGGAGGGAGATGAGGGAGGGAGTGGGAGGGTAGGAGGGACTGAGGGAGGGGCTACGCCTGGGATTCAAAGTACCTAACCTGTGATTGAGATAAAAATAAATAAATTAAAAAAAAAAGAGTTGGTATCCTTGTACTGCTACTGATTTTATTGTAAATGCTTTATATGTTTTTACCATCTAAGATGAGTGTGGCTGTAGCCTTGCTTTATGTTTTTTTTTTTAATCATATGAAGGCATGGCCCCCATAATCAGAGATTCTGTCAATATGGATTATAAGATGTTGGATTTTGCAAAGGCTGTTTCTGCATCTAATGAAAAGTTTATGTTTTCTGTTCTTGAGTCTATCTATGCCATGTGTTTTATATATTTGAATCATTGCTGATTTTCTGAGATAAAATAGATTCAATCTTGGTAAAAAAACAAAAACAAAAACTGGGAGCAACTCTACCTCACAACCTAGGTATAGCACTCCTGGTCATATACCCAAAAGATGCTCCACCATACCATAAGGACACTGACTCAACTATGTTCACAGTGACTTTATTCATAGTAGCCAGAAACTGGACACAACCCAGGTGTCCCTCAACTGAAGAATGGGTAAAGAAACTGTGTTACATCTGCACAATGGAATACTATTCAGCTCTTAAGACCAAGAACATTATGAAATTTTCAGGCAAATGGATGGGTTTGGAAAAGATCATCCTGAGTGAGGCAACCCAGATCGAGAAAGACAAGCATGGTATACTCTCACATATAAGCAGATTTTAGCCATATGATACAGGATAATCATACTACACTTCACAGACCAAAAGAAGCTAAGTAACAAAAAGCACTCAAGGGAGGATGCTTAATTTTCATTCAGAAGTGGCTGAAGAGAGGGAAGAGGATAGCAGCCAACCCAAGATGTCCTCTGAAAGACTCCATCTCCTACCAGGGGATTGAAACAGATGCTGAGACTCACAGCCAAACTTTGGGCAGAGAACAGTAGTATTATGGAAGAATGTGGCGGGGGGGAGGGGATAGAAGGACCTGGAGAACACAGGAGATCAACAAGAAGACCAACAGAGCCAACAAATCTGGGTCCAGGGATCCTGTGGGGACTGATGCAGCAACCAAGGAACATGCATGGAGAGGACCTAGACCCCCTGTAGTCAGTAGGCAGCTCAATCTCCATGTGGGTTTCCTAGTGAGAGGAATAGGGGCTGTCTCTGACATGGACTCTGTTGGCTACTCTTTGATCCCTTCCCCCTGGTTGGGCAGCCTTACCAGGCCACAGAGGAAGAGGATGCAACCAGTTTTGATGAGACTTGATAGGCTGGGGTCAGTTGGTGGTGGCAGGGGACTCCCTGTTTCTGAGGACTAGGTGATAGGGGTCTAAGAGGGAGGGGAGAGAGCTAACCCATGGCACTATTAATGTTTTTCTGCTATGCTCACAGATAGGAGCCTGGCATAGTTGCCCTCTGAGAGGCTCCACCCAACAGCAGATTGAAACAGATGCTGAAAATCACAGCCAAATATTGAGCCAAGATGTAACTGATGGGCAGCTCAGGCTTGCTGTGGCTCTTCTAGTAAGAGGAGTGGGGGCTGTCTCTGGCATGGACTTTACTGCTTGCTTTTTGATACTTACCCCTGGCAGGAAGTACACACACACACACACACACACACACACACAAACAAACACACACACACATTGGCTCTCCTGCCTGGGGGCTGCTTCCCAGCAGCCCATGAAGCCAGGAGAGGTAGAAGAGGACAAGGTGCCTGGAATGGCCGGCGAGAACAGTACAGGGATCACACACCTGGGAAGAGTTCATGGCTAGTTCAACTTTAATTCCAAAGAATAAAGGTTTTATATCCCCAGGGGAGTGAGTGGGAGCTCCAAGAATAGGTGTACATAATTGGTTGGAACTAGGCACTTCAAGGACACTTGATTTGCATGCTCCAATCATAGGAATAGAATGTCAGTACCTAATTAAGTTATAAGTGCGGGGAGGGGAGAGCAAGCAGGGAGCTGGGTCAGAGGCCATATATCAAGTGTGGTTTGGGGAGTCTGTATTTAAAGACACTACAGATGACATCAGGTAGAGAGCAGGGGACCCCGCTGAGGGAGTTCTGACTAAAGCACTGAGCAAGTGATGGTTATCTGGTCCAGACATTAACTGCAACCTGAACCAGCAGGCTACCTCCAACACAAACACACACACACACACACACACACACACACACACACACACACACACACACACAACTTGGTATAGACCCATGTAAACCATGTGCTTGCTGATTTTGTCTCTGGAGTTTCATATGCACCTTGCTGAGTTGATTCTTAGAGCTCTTGGTATCCTCCATTCTTTCTGGCTCTTACATTTTTTTTTCTGTCAGGTCTCCCATGAATTTCTGAGATCTGAGCTGAAGGATTTGAAAAACACCTCATATTAAACTCTGTCTCAGCATGAGGTTTGGCTGTTGGGCTGTCTGCTGCCAGAGGAGGCTTCTCTGCTGATGACTGGATAAGGCACTGATCTATGAATAAAACAGAATAACATTAGGGATCATGATAGTGATTTTTGTTGTTGTTTGGTTTTTACCCTAGGTCTCTGAAATATTTAGTCTCCAGTTCTTGATTTTCCAAGCAGTGTTAGGTGTGAGGGTTTGTTTTGTTTTGTTTTGTTTTTCTCCTGGAGCGAGTCTTAAATCATACATTGACTGACTACAAGTTCTGGGCCACCATTGCCGCAGTGTATTTTGCAGGCAGGAGAGATCATAGGTCAAAGATTTTGTGACTGTATTGGTATTCACATTTCTCTTTGGGTAGCCTGCAGAGTACCTTCAAACACCAAAAAGACTAGAACATAGGAGTGAGGACTCCATATAGCCACCAGCTCTACTTTTCCATGTTCAATGAGTTCTGTGGATGTTGTCCTTGGCAATGGGGCCCCATGTCAGTTTTCAGAGGGCTCCTCTTTCCCCATCAAGTTGCCCAGCTCATCAAGTTGCATCAGGACTGAACCTGTCCTCTTCCCTTGTGGCCTGGCAAAGCAGTTCTGCCTGGAGAAAGTAATCAAAAATCTGACAAGTAAGTCAGTGTCCAATGCAGTCCCCACTTCCCTTACTAGATGACCTACGTGAGGCCTAAGGTGCTCATTTGCTACATCTCTGGAGGAGGCCTAGGTCCAGTTCATGCATGGTCCTTGACTGATGTTTCAGTCTCAGCAAGCCCCACTGCACCCTGGTTAGTTGACTTTGTTGGTCTTCTTGTGGAGCTCCTGTCACCTCTAGGTCCTTCTCTCCTTCTTCCCACTTTTCCACAAGATATCACCCTACACATCACCCAATGTTTGGCTGTAAGTCACAGCATCGGCATCTGTTTTGAGGAGCTGCTGGGTATTGCCTCTCATGACAACTCTGTCAGGGTCATGTCTACAAGTTTAGCAGAGCTGCCTTCATAGTGTCAGGGGTTGGCACTACCCATTAGGGTGGGGTGTTGATTGGGGCAGGCATGGATATTATTTCTTCATCAGATTGGGTTTTGCAAAAACTTCTTTTCCATTTTGTAGGCTCCTGTTTGTCTAAATGACAGTATCCTTTGCCTTACAGAAGAGTTTTCATTTCATTAGGTCCCATTTATTAATTGTTAACTTTTGTGGCTGTGCTATCTGTGTTCTGTTCAGAAAATTGTCCACTATGTTTTGTACTCAACTCTACTCCCCACACTTTATCTTCTATTGCATTCCCTGGTTCTATGTTGAGGTCTTTGATCCAAGTGGACATGAGTTTTGTGCAGGGTAAAAAGTAAGAATCTATTTGGGTTCTTCCACATCCAGACATCATCAAATTTGCCTAACACCATTTTGTTAAAGATGCTATCTGCTTTCCACTGTGTATTTCTGTTCTACTTTATGAAAAGTTATGTGTCCACAAGTGTGTAGATTAATGTCTGGTTCTTCAGTTCGAGTCCATTGATCAATGTGTCTGTTTTTATGACAATACTGTGTTATTTTTATTAAAGTAACTCTGAAGTACAGCTTAAACTTGGTGGTGGGATGTACAGGAGTTGTATTGTTGTTCAGGATTGTTTCAGCTATCCTGTTGTTGTTTTTGTTGTTTATCCATATGAAGTTGAAAATTGTGTTTTAAAGGCCTGGAAAGAATTGTGCTGGGACCTCAATGAGGGTTGCAATTGAATCTCTACATTGCTACTGGCAGGATGGCTTGTTTTTTTTTTTATGTTAATACTACCAAATGATTAGCATGGGAGATATTTCCAACTTCTGATATGGTCTTCAATTTATTTTTTCAAAGACTTGAACTTTCTATCAGACAAGTCTTTCACTTGCTTTTTTAGATTTACCCCCAAGATATTTCATATTACTTGAGCCTACTGTGAAAGATGCTTTTACCCTGATTTCTTTTTCAGTTAATTTTTCATTTGTGTGTAGGACAGCTACTGATTTTTTTTTAGTTAATATTGTATCCAGCCACTTTTATGAAAGTGTTTATTAGATGTAGGTGTAACATGCTGGATATTTTAGGTTCACTTATGTATATTATTATATAACCTGCAAATAATCATTCTTTGACTTCTTCCTTTCCAGTTTGCATCACCTTGATCTCCTTTAGTTTTTTTTATTGCTCTAGCTAAAACTTGAAGTACTATATTGAATAGGTATTCAGAGAGAGAACAATTTTTTCTTGTTTCTATGTTTAGAAAAATTGTTTTGTGTTTCTCTCCATTTGATTTTATTTTGGTTATATCTTGGTGTAAATTGCCTCTATTATGTTTAGGGCATGTGCTTTATATCCCTAACCTCTCTAGAACTTTTTTTTTATGAATGTGTGTTACAGTTTATAATGTTCTTTTTTGCATCAAATGAAATGATTGTGGGTGTGGGTGTGTGTGTTCTTTCTGTTTGTTCATTTGATGGATTACATTTACTGATTTTCATATATTGACCTATCCTTGCATCTCTGGGATGAATCCAACCTGGTAATGGTGGATGTTCTCTTTTATATTTCTTAGAGATAGCTTGAGAGTATTTAATTGAGTATTTTTGCATCATTTTCATAAGGGAAATTATTTTATGATTTTCTTTCTTTGTTGAGTATTTCTGTGGTTTCTTTGAAAGTCTGGTAGAATTTTGTGCTAACAGCCTCTGGTGCTGGGTTTTTATTTGGGGGTGGGGGATGGCAGGAGGGACTTGCAAGGACTGTTTCTATTTCCTTAGGGGTTATAGGTCTATTTATGTTATTTACCTTATTTTTATTTAACTTTTGGTAAGGGCTCTATTGAGAAAATTGTCCTTTTATTTATTTATTTATTTTGCATTTTTTTAGAGTATAGTGTTTTGAAGTATGATCTAATGATTCTTTGGATTTCCTACTATTATTCTTCCCTTTTTGTTCTGATTTTATTAATTGGAATATTCTCTCTGTGTCATTTAGTTACTTTGGATAAGGGATTGTCTACCATGTTGACTTTATGTAAGAACGAAGTGTTTCTTTAAAAGATTCTTTGTATTTTTATCTTTCTTTCATTTTTATTTATTTCAGCCCAGACATAGAATTTTTCTTCCCATCTTCTCCTCTTGGGTGTGGTTACTTTTTTTGTTGTAGCCTTTTCAGATGTGCTATTAAGTTACTAGTATGAAATGTCTCCAGCTGTTGTATTTAGGAAATAAATGTTGTGAACTTTTCCTCATAGCACCACTTTTACTGTGCCCACTATTTTGGGGTATGCTGTGTGTCCAATTTCATTGAATTGTATCGAGTCTTTAATTACTTTATTTCTATCTCAACCCATTTTTGTCCAGTAGAGAGCTATTCACTTTTGATGAGTTCATAAGTCTCTGTTGTTTTTGTTGTTGTTATATAGTTGATTTTGGAGAATGTTTCATTACATGAAGAGAAAAAAGTATGTTTTTTTGTGTTTGAATGAAGTGTTCTGTAAATATCTGTTAGGTACTTTGGTTTATAATATCTGGTTAGGTAGAGTATTTTTCTTTTTAGTTTTTCTCTGGGTGAGCTATCCATTGGTAAAAGTGGGTTATTGAAGTCTCCTACTACCAAGGTATGAGAATTAATACGTGCTGTAAACTCTAGTAGTGTTTCTTTTACAAACATTGGTGCTCTCATGTTTTGGGTATAGATGATAAGAGTGGAAATGTCATCTTGGTAGATTTTTTTTAATAGTACGTACTGTACTTTCCTACCTCTTCTGATTAGTTTTGAATTGAAGTCTACTTTGCTAGATATTAAAGTAGCAGCACAAATTTGCTTCTTATTTCCATTTGCTTGTGATATTATTTTCTAAGTCTTTACCCTGAGGTGATGTTTATCCTTGATGTTGAGATGTATTTCTTGGATTCAGCAAATGGATGGATCTTGGTTTCTCATCTATTCTGTTACTCTGTATCCTTCTATTGGGGAATGGAGATGGTTGATACTGAAGCATATCAATAACCAATTTTATTGATTGCTGTTACTTTATTGTAATTTTTGGTGGAGATGGTGATGGGGTATGTGTGTGTGTGTGTGTCTGTTTGTGAGTGTGCATGCACATGCCATATGCCTGTGCTTCACTTCTTCAGATGCTGCTGGTGTGAGATTATTTCTTCTGTTTTCACGGATGTATGTAGCCTCGGTAGGCTGGAGTTTTCCTTCTAGTACCATCTGTAGGGATAGATTTGTATATAAATATTGTTTAAATTTGAGTTTATCATAGAATATCTTATTTTTCCATCTATGTTAATTTAAAGTTTTTGCTGAATAAAGTAGTCTGGGCAGGAATCTTTGGTCTCTTAGAGTCTGTAACTCATCTGTTCAAACCATTCTGGCTGTTAGATTTGTCATTGAGAATTCAGGTGTGATTCTAATAGGTCTGGCTTTATATGTTAATTGGTCTTTTCCCCTTGAGGCTTTTAATGACCTTTACTTATTCTGTGTGTTTACTGTATGTTTAGTATGTATGTTTAGTTTAGTATGTTTAGTATGTTTCAAGTGACTTTCTTTTCTGGTTCAATGGTTTGGTAATCTCTATGCTTATTGTACCTGTATAGGCATTATAGGAAAGCTTTCTTTTCTGATTCCGATGAAAACATTTTCTGGGCCTTTGAGCTGGGTTTCTTCTCCTTCCTCTATACCTATTAATTTTAGATTTGATCATGTCATAATGTCCCAGACTTCCTGATGTTTTGTGTCAGGAATTTTTCTTAACATTTTTGTTGTTCAATGTATCCATTTTTTCCCCATTGTATCTGAGATCATTTCTTCCATCTCTTGCATTCTGTTAGTGAAGCTTGCCTCTGAGGTTATTGTGTGAATTCACAAATTTTCATTTCTAAAATTTCCTCAGTGTAGTTTTTTTATTGTTTCAATTTCTGTTTCATGTCTTTTAATTTTGTTAATTCATTTTCCTAATCTCTTTGTGCATTTCTGGATTCTTAAAAATCTGGGCACAGGGGTCTTTTCTGAGACTGATACTCCAACCAAGGACCATGAATGGAGATAACCTAGAACCCCTGCACAGATGTAGCCCATGGCAGCTCAGTCTCCAAGTGGGTACCCTAGTAAGGGGAACAGGGGCTGTCTATGACATGAACTCAGTGGCTGGCTCTTTGATCACTTCCCCCTGAGGCCACAGAGGAAGACAATGCAGCCAACCCTGATGAGACCTGGTAGGCTAGGGTCAGAGGGAAGGAGCGTGGAAATGGGAGTGGAAGATGGAGGGGGCTACTGCTGGGATACAAAGCGAATACATTGTAAAAAAATAAATAAATAAATACATTTTTAAAAAGAAAAGGAGATTTATTAAGTTTCTCTTTAAGAACCTCTTTTGGAGGTTCTAGTGTCTTTATGGTGTTTCAGTTATGCTGGAATATGAAAAACCTGCTGTAGTAGAATACCTGGATTTTACTGGAGACATCCTTACGTGCTATTGACTGTGTTTCTATGCTGGCCTTTATGCATCTCTGGGTTTAGAATTATTACAATTTTAAGTACTGATTTCTGGGTTAGTTTTTTTGGGTGGTTATTTTGTTCGTTGGTCCCTATTTCTTATCCGGATTTTTGGAACATGTGATAGATGTGTGTTGCCTATTTTCAGTTGATGTGTTAACAGGGAATGCCTGCAGTTGTTAGCTGTAATACTGGGGTGAGTTGGAGGAAAGGATGTTGAAGGAGAAAGTCTTTGTGATTTGATGGAGCGAAGGTCAGAAAGAAATGGTAACCACAGAAATATTCCTGTTACCAAGCTAGGCACCTGACTAGATGATTAGATCTCAGAATCAGTAGGAGAGGTTTGGATCTGTCTCCAGCCTACTTTTCTTCCCAGGAGTAGTACTAGGGTTAGCCAGGCAGGCAGGTAGCCTGCTGGAGTTGACATCTGGGACAAAGAACAAGTGGAGGGAGGAGGTCTGTGATATTCACAGGACATGGGAGCATGGAGGACAGGGGGCAGGGAGGCTGTGCAGTAGGGAAGGGCACCATGTGTGTTCTGCTGCAAAGCTACAAGTGAGACTAGGGGATTAGGTGTGGGAGAAGCGAAAGAAGGGAGAAGACCTATGGCTAATTTACCTGGTTTATTGGCAATTGTGAGATGTGGTTAAACAGGGGGTGCATTTTGGAGTTGGGGCCTAGAATATAAATTGGGGGAGAAAAGTGAGAAGGGCATGGTCTCTGCTAGCCACAGGAGAATTGAGGAGGAGAAAAGCCTGACTGCAGTGGTGTTGTGGGACAGACTGGGGAATTGTGGCTGGGGGAAAGGGAGCAGAAGGTCTGAGGGCAGCTCCGTCTCATGGCAGGCATGGCCTCTGCATATTCTTTTTCTATATGTTTATTTTTGTGTTTTTAACGTCATTTGTTTATTTATTATAATTTATTCACTTTGCTTCCCAGCTGTAGCCCCCTTCCTTTAGTCCTCCCAATCCTACCCACCTTCTCTCATCTACTCCCATTCCCCTCCCCCAGTCCACTGATAAGGGAGGTCCTCCTCCCCTTCCATCTGACCCTAGCCTATCAGGTCTCATCAGGACTGGCTGCATTGTCATTCTCTATGGCCTAGTAAGGATGCTCCCCCCTGAAGGGGAGGTGATCAAAGAGCTAGCCACTGAGTTCATGTCAGAGACAACCCCTGTTCATCATACTAGGGAACCCATTGGAGACTGAGCTACTATAAGCTACATCTGTGCAGGGGTTCTAGGTTATCCCTAGGCATGGTCCTTGGTTGGATTATCAGTCTCAGGAAAGACCTCTATGCCCAGATTTTTTGGTTCTGTTGTTCTCCTTGTGGAGCTCTTGTCCCCTCCAGGTCTTTCTTTCTACCCCTTCTTTCATAAGATTACCTGCACCCTGCCCAAAGTTTGGCTATGAGTCTCAGCATCTGCTTTGATACCCTGCTGGGTAGAATCTTTCAGAGGCCCTCTGTGGTAGGCTCCTGTCCTGTTCCCTGTTTTCTCCTTAGTCATCAGGGAAATACAAATCAAAAAGACCCTGATATTTCACCTTACACCCACCCAGATCAAAAACTCAAGTGACAACACATGCTGGAGAGGATGTGATGTGGAGAAAGGGGAATCCTCCTCCATTGCTGTGGGAATGTAAGTTTGTAAAACCACTTTGGAAATCAATCTGATGCTTTCTCAGGAATAGTGCTGCCTCAGGCTCTGGCTAAACCACTTTTAGGCATATATTCAAAAGATGCTAAACCGTACAACAAGGACATTTGTTCAACCATGTTCATCGCAGCTTTATTCATAATAGCCAGAACCTGGAAACAAACCAGATGTCCTTCAGCTGAGGAATGCATACAGAAATTGTGGTACATTTACACAATGGAATACCACTCAACAATTAAAAACTAGGAAATCATGAAATTTGCAGGCAAATGGTAGTATCTAGAAAAGATCATCCTGAGTGACATATCCCAGAAGCAGAAAGACACCTATGGTATATGGTCACTTATAGGTGGATATTAGACATATAATATAGGATGAATAAGCAAGAATGAGGATCCTGGGTAAGGTGATCAATCCTCACTCAGAAAGGCAAATGGGATGGACATGGAAAGAGTGAGAAAACAGAGAACAGGACAGGAGCCTCTGCGTGTTCTTAACTCTGTCTTTCAGGACTAAAATCAGTAGTGTATACAAAAATAGTTAGCTACCAACTTTATGGGCAATAAATCTCTTATTTGCAACTGATGTTGTTTTCCCTGGAATAAATGTTTTCAATATCAGAAACTGAAATCTACTAAGATGAAATGAATAGTCTAACACAATTCTGAAATTGTTATCAATTGATTCTCAAATGTCATTATCATGAAATGACTCCAGTACACACTGATAAGAAAACATTGTGTAGTAATTCATGTTTAATCTCACACTATTTTAACATATTAAAAAGTAATTTGATTTTTTATTCATGCTTTTAAAATAGTAATTCGCTGATTAAAACTAGATTAACTATCTTACAGTGGTGTATTTTGCAATTTAAGGCAGACAAGATTATTTCAAATGATGTTCAGTTAATAAAATAAAAGAAGCTTACAAATAAATTTTTTTTTTCTGGAGTGTTGATCCAGTTTTGCGAAGAACCAACCAGGATGCATATTTCAGTGCTTTTCAATATATTCACAGTTTTGCATTAAGACCACAGCTCTTTAGCTAAGTCATCATTATGCAAAACAGAATCCAATGCAACTTTCTTTGCTCCTGCTTGAAGCCACGTTACACATTGTTATGTGATCTGTATCCCTGAATTTGTCTGCTCCATGTAGTGCATGATTATGAAACCATACAACACGTAGCCACCTGCAATTCTCTTTCTCTCATTTTCAGTCTTAACCCATGTAGTGCATATCAGCTTTCTTTATGAAAAAAATGTTCTTTTTACTGTGTGAACACAGATGTTTAACTATTCACCTACTGCTGGACATATGTGCCTTGTCCAGATGTGGTGAGTTGGAATGATGCTGTCGTGAACACATTTACACAGGATTTTATTTTAACAGTGTTTTGAATCATGCAATAATTTTACACCAAATAGTGAAATCTTTAATTTTTGTGAGATCTGAGTCTTACTTGCGGATACTAACCAAATAGTAATACAAATAGTAATAGTTTATTCTTCTACAATCCTATCATCAATATAAGGGATACCAGTCATGTGTCATGCCTCAACAACACTTCTTATCAAGTTTTCTGACCTCATTTTGTAAAAAGTATTATTCTTTTCTCACTGAGTTTTCATAGCATCTTTGTTAGACATCAGTTGGCCACAATAATGATGTTAATTTTTTACACTCCTTTTTAAGTTTAGTAGTTCAAATAATTATCTATCTCCCATAGTGCATATTCTTGATTACTCTAGCCTTTATTAACTTCATAGTTTAGATTTATAAATTTCATTCAGTATTTTGTTGTGATTGCAATTCCATATGAATTTTCTTGTTTTATTTAAACTGTAAAAAGATAAAAGACACCCAATACACTGGATAGGATGAGATTGATTACATAGATGAACTTTGTAGACTATTGACATATTATCAACACCAAATCTTCAAATCTATGTACATAAGCTAACGTTTCATTAATTTTAGTTTTCTTTAACGATATTTTATAGTTTTTAGTGTACAAATCTTTCAAGTATTTTGTATAAAGTATTATGGTTTTATCATATTGTAAGGGTGTTTCTTGAATTTTCAAATTGTTTCTTGCTTATGAAAAGATGTATAAGTGATTTTGAAAATTTGTATTTCTCTCATTAATTTATAATTTATTTTTATTTAAAATTAAATCAGGTATAATTAAGGTATGATTGCAAAACCAAATTTGTATGTAAATGTAAATCCTGATGTTTTGATATAAATAACTATGTTGTGATATATTACAAACAATCTAGCTATTTAAGCTGCCTGCCACTTTACATACAACTTTATACATGGTACAAACATTTGAGATTCGTGCTCAGAGCTTTTCAGTGTACAAAATGTCTCAGAAGTTTATATAAAACAAGACAAGGCAGATAAGTAGAAAGAAATACTGCATGTTCATTTTGTACGTAGATCAAATAAAAATTTAAATGTGTAACATTTAAATAAAATTAGAATGATGGTTACCAGGAACTGATCTTAAAGAGGGTGAGAAGAGATGTTAGTTAAAGGTATAAACTTTCAGGTAGAAGATTAAGTATTAAATTATAGATTAGAGGAGGAGTCCAAGATGGCGGTGACCAGCGTACACCGTGTCTGAGGGGCACAGGATCCAAAACTCCGAAATTGGTAGGTGCAGGGGCAGCTGAAGCCAGAACATCACATCGACACTAAAGCTTCCTTGGCGAGAGGGGACAGCCTGTGAGCTGGGACAGTTTGGATCCGGGTCACCTGTGGCCTTCTCTAGGGAATGAGAGTGGCAAATATTCATCCTTCCTGTACTTCCCCTTGCCCCAAGCCCTGGCCTCCGTGTTCTGCAGAGGCTGCAGTGGTTGTCTGAAGCATAGCACGAGCCTCTGTGCTCCCTAACTGAAATGGCAGAGGCAGCTGCCCCGAGGAGGATCCTCTTTGCTGGGTGACTGAGGGAACAGAGGCAGTGACAGTATGGCTTTCCAGGTCTGAGGCTGTGGCTGGTGGTGGCTAGCCCAATCAGGAGTCTTCTTGCTCTGTGACTGAGGCAGCAGAAGTGACTACCCCAGCTTGGTCTCCTTGCCCAGCGGGCAAACAGTGGACACCACTGAGCTTCAGGCCCAAATCTGAGCATAGAGAACAGGGGGATCTGCAACCACGTAAAGTTTGGAGTGATGGCATGCCCTGGTAATCCCTCTATTACAAATGAAGAGTACAGAATAATTCCTGTGGCTAGCTTCCTATCCTGTCCAATGAATGAGCCCCATGCTCAGTGAGAGAGATTACCCCAATAACAAAGGTTGTTAGAAATAGACCAAGACATCCAACATCAAACTGTGTCCTTCAAGCACATTTAATCTCCTTCATAGAAGAAAATGACAATCAATTGAGTAATTATAGTAATATTATGTATATATAATATTATCTGTTTATCTACAGTTATATAATTTTAATGTATTGTTATGATAACAAAGTGTTTGTTGTGATTACAATAAATTTCCATTATAATTAATATAAAATACATTAGTGAAATTTTAGAGGGACACTGGACATTGCTTCGAGTTTCTCTAATTTCATACTCCACATTACATAAATATTATTTACTATCTATACTTTCTTCAGCTCCTCCACACCTTTTCTTCTTTTTTATTCCATATAAAGTATATGGCTTTGCTTTATAAATTTTCTGGAATATATAATTCTTTTTAATCTATTCCTTTCACTTTTCTAATACTTAACATATCAGTATGCTTACAGTCTCCCATTTGTCATTCAGTACTTTTGTACTGAGAAGAATATTATTTCTCATGATGGGGACCATAATTTTCTTGGAATTTCTTTTTCTATTTTATTTTTTTATTTTATTAATTTATTTTTTTGGTTATCAATCACAGGTTAGGTACTTTGCATCCCAAGCGTAGCCCCCTCCCTCATTCCCTCCCACCCTCCCCAACCCTCCATCATCTCCTCCCTGCCCTCTCCAAGTCCACCAATGGGGGAGGACCTCCTCCCCTTCCATCCAACCCCAGCTCATCCTATCCCCTCAGGGCTGGCTGCAATGTCCTCCCCTGGGATCTAGCCAGGCTGTCACTCCCCAGCATGTATGGGGGAGGGTCAAAGAGTCAGCCATCAAGTTCAAGACTGAAACAGTCCCTGTTTCCCTCACTAAGGTCTTCAGTCCAACACCGAGCTATCATGGGTCCCATCTGAGCAGGGGTTCCAGGCCACATCCACACGTGGTACTAGGTTGTAGAAACGGTCTCATACAAGACCCCTGTGCCCTGCTCAAATTGGTCTTTGTGGAGCTCTTGTTCTCCCCAAGTCTCACCAACCTCGTCTTTTCTATCATCACTTCTCGCCCTCTGCCAAAGCCTTGATCACGAGTCTTAGTATCTGCTCTGATACATCGCTACTTCCCCCCCCCCAGAGATCCTTCTTGGCATGCTCCTGTCCTGTTGCTTGTTTTCTCCTCCAATCAATGTCCATCCCATTTGTTCATCCAAATGAGCATTGATCATACCAACGTGGGTCCTCCTTCCTGTATATCCTCCC
>CM053763.1:37011778-37055144 GCA_028658305.1 Pachyuromys duprasi
ACGGTAAATTCATTTTCAAAGGCTATATTATTTAAAGTAGAATGGTGGAAAGAGATGGCTATGTTCTGATCACTGTCCTGACCCTGTTGTTGGAACAACACAGCCTCAATGTGGCATTACTACCAGGCAAGGGACAACGAATAGACCCATTTCTTGAAAGATTTTGATCATTATTTCTGGTGTTATAGCCTCAAACTTCATCTGTCATCTTTTCTGGGGGAGTATATGAGCTATTTAAAGATTTTAAATTGCTCTGTAATTATTAAGGTCAACAAAAGTTGGCTTTTGGTTTTGGAAACTAAGGAACTTTCCAGAGGACTATAAATCAGAGGGAGTCACAGATTAATCCCATCAGTGTTGGAGATTATTTAATGGCTATATTCTGATCAAAGAGTAAAGACACTAGGTTCTAGGTAGAGACACAGTGAGACACAGTGTGACTTAGTGTGTAGTTAACTATAAGATTGAAGCCTAAAGGGACATCTACAGAACACCATCATTTAAAAGAAAATAACAAGCTCAAATAATGAAAACATTTACATTTCAATATTTTATTAAGTTTGTAACTTGAATACCATTTTGCTGATAGTAAAAAATTCAAAAACATTTAAGAACATGATTTAACCATACCTATTACTATAAATAATTTTGGAACATTTCATAATTCCCCAAAGAAGACTAATATTTACTAGCAATAAGCAAATAGTCTCCTATTTTTCATATTATTTTTAAAGATTTATTTCTTATTTTATGATCATGAATATTTTGCCTATGTTGTTGAAAGGGTATTATACTCTCAAGGGATTCTCTCTCCCAGCTAGTTCCCAATAATTGAGACAGAAACCTTTTAGATTGATAAAAGCTCTAAGGAACCATAACTGGGCAGATATCAACCCTCTAAGGTATTTTGCCATTTTCCAGCTACACATCCCATGTTACTTGCCAGAATTCTTTCTGCCTGGCCTGTTTCTGTTCCCACAGGCCAGCCCTCATGGCCATATGCTCATGGTCCATACTGCCCTTTGGCAATTTTTTTCTCTCCTTCTGCTACACCTTCTGCTTCCTCTCTCTCCTTGCTGCCTCATGGTTCCTCTCTGACTACAATCCTGGGAACTTCAGCTCTGCCTGCTTCTCCTCTCTCCAGCTATAGGCTGTTAGCTACTTCATTTAACCAGTCAGAGAATGCTGGCGAGTAAAATCACGCAGTCACGTACACAACATCACTTGGTGTACAGGAGAATGCACTCTTGGTAGCAACCAGATCTTGGGGGCCAGTAATTAGCATTTGAATACATAGCACCAGACCAAACATGAAATACATATATACATATGTTTATGTATATAGATACAAGCATATATACATATATATGTGTATATATGTAATGTGCCCCCTTGTGACTGGTGCCTGTGAAGGTCAGAAGAGATGATTGGATTACCTGAACCTGGAGTATGGATTGTTGTAAATCATGGTGGGATCTAAAAAATGAACCGAGGTCCTCAGAAAAAACAACATGTTTTTGATCTTAGCTATTCTGGTGGGTGTAAGGTAAAATCTGATTTGTTTCCATTTGCATTTCCCTGATGAGTAAGAGCACTGAGAATTTATTCAAGTGTCTCTCCACCATTCAGCATTCCTCATTTGAGAATTCTCTGTTTATCTCTGTAACCCATTTTTAAATTGAATTATTTGCTTTGTTGGTGTCTAATATCTTGAGTTTTATATATGTTCTAGATATTAGCCCTCTATCCAAAAATGTATGAAATTGCTTACAATTCTATGTATTAACATTTGTAATTATCACTTTAAAAATAGTTATTAAGCTTTTAGTGCATATACAACTTAATATGTAGATATTTATTGAACAACATAGTGAACCTGGTAAAAGTAATATGTCTATGTAATCAACATCTTTATTGAGGTTAGAATATTCCAGCTCCTCAGAAAATCTGTCTATAATGTATGGATCACTACCTCAAGATCCTAATTGGCAATCCATTTTGAATTTTTGTACATCCATGAAATTTCTTTCCTCTGAACTTAATGTGCACAACTGAATAGAGTATTCTTTCTTTTCACTAATATTTTTTAGCACAGTGCCTGAAGCCATTGCCCATGTTGTTACATTTTATATTGTATTAATTGTTTGTTCTTTTTTTTTAGCAGAATTTTGTCATAAAAGTGTGCCCTAACCTGTGATTGAGATAAAAATAAATAAATTAAAAAAAGTGTGCCCTAAGGTCTTATCCATTTATTTGATGAAAATCCTTGAAATGTTTCATACCATTTTTTTTGTTAGTTTGGTTGTTTTGTTTTGTTTTTGTTTGATTGGGTTTATTTTCTTTAGTTGGCTGAGAGTAAGACTTCTATATGTGTTGCTAACTTGGTCTTACTAAGATACATTTCTTATCTTCTCTAGATTCTCAGGAGTTCTATTGGGCACATTTTGAGAGAGAAATGCATGCTCCAGAAGAAACATTTACTATTGCTGGACCTTAATATGGCAAATGCTTAGAATACCCCTTTTAGAAATATTCTACAGGCTTGCTTGATCTATATGTGAAGCCTAGCAAAACTAACATCTACATCCTTCTGGCAATCACCCAAACAGAAGACCGTAATTTTCTGAGTCCTTGGCATAACCTTACAAACTGTTGATAGTTAGGCTGAACCAGATAGGGCCTAGGCTACTCAGGTCTTAGCACGACCCCTGAAAGTGGTTTTTACACATTCCAAATCAATAAAATTTTTGTAAGATATTTTTGCAATTTTTAAATTTGCAAGATATTTTAGGAAGATTATTTAACATGATACATGTAGATTGATTTAGGACCAGTCTATGACTCTATCTGAATGAACTATAAGTCTTCTCTTAGATATTTCTGTAGAGAAGGAGAAGTTGAGGGATTTAGTACTGTATATTGAACACGGTCACCAAATTTCAGCAAATTTGTTATAAATGTGAGGTTGAAGTTGAAGTTCTATATCCTGTATAAAATGAACACTAAATATGTAAACTCCCCCCCCCCACTATCCTCAATCAAATTTTTTTAAATCCAATATATTTAGTAATAAAAATATTCTAACCTTGGTGCTTCCTTTTAAGACTTTTTTTAAGCCTGGGGGTAAATAATGAAAAGATTTTCCACATCGATAGATTTAATTAGAAGGGTTGTTTCCAGATCTCCCTTTCTCTAAAGTCCAATCTAATTCCTCTCTTACTGTGGTGGCTTGCTTATCATACAAACAGGATGAAATACTTTCAAGGCCAGTGATGGTGTCATTCACTACAAACAGAAAATCGTGTGAGCCCCTTTTGCTTTCCTCTTTATCATTTCTTCCAGCTTTAGTGCATGTAATTTAATTGTGGCGCTGGTGTGTCCTAACAAGGGACATTTACTTTAAAAGTGGGGCATGATATTGGAACTGTGTGTGCCTGTGTGTGTGATAGTAATTAAGCTCTCCAGATCTGATGCATGAATGCAGCTTTTTAATTTATGACTTTTCTGATTCAGTCTTGCTGTAAAATCTATTGTCAATAATGTCTATTGTCAATACTGTCTTGAAGAATACGTGAAATAACATTTATAGACAATACTGCACATAAGAAACAATACATGGAATGAAAATTAGACTCAGACCCAGAGGACTCTAATAGGGACTTGACATAGTGTAAAGACTGCTTGAAATTACTCAGAGAGAACAGAAAGAAAGTTAGATACATCCTCACCCATGCACAAGTTTTTGTCTAGTAGTATGTTTGGAGTTACAAATAATCAATTTGTGTAATTTCTTTTTTATTGATTCCTTGGCGTTTTACATCATGCACCCCAACCTGCTCTTCTCCCTGTCCACTTATGTTACTGACACCCCCCCCCCCATAAAAACTTTTAAAAACACACAAACAAACAAAAACAAGCATAGAGAACATGCCATCGTGGAAGCTGCAGCATGTCACAGTGTGTCATACAGTATATCCCCTTGTCCACACATCTTCACTTGCAAAGGTTCATTGCAATAAGGTCTTGGTCTGGTACAAGATCTCTGGTTTCTGTGACACCATCAACATTGAATCCTCACCAGGACTCCTCCAGGTCATCACATTGCTGCCTGTGTCATGGAGATCCTGCAGCTTTGGAACATCAGGGCTAGCACTTTCACACATTGCAACCATTCATAGATAATAGAGATTTTGGGGTGGGCCAGTTCAGAGCAGTAGATCTGGGCCAGAGTGGAAGCTGAGCTGGTCAGATCTTCCTTTTCTGTATCACTAGGGCAAGCTATCCAGCAGTGCTCTAGCTAGGCCACCCAATTCTCCCATCTATAGAAGGCAAGGTCAACTCTCCTGCTCTCCTGCTCTCAGCAGCTCACTCAAACCCATGCATCCATAGCCAGTTCCACTGGGCTGCCCATTCAAGGCATGGCACCTACTCTCCCAATTGCTGTAGCTAGCAAGGGGCTATGACTTTTCTCCTGCTCTCACAGCCTTGAGAACGACACACCCATGCCTTCGTCATCAGAGCCAGCTACATATTTTGCCAAGGCGACGTGCAGGGCCCACTCTCCTGTGTACTATTAGCCAGTGGGGTGACAGGGTCTGCTCTACCTTCCTTGTCCTTGGGGCCAGTTCTTTCTGCAGGTGACAAAGGGTAAAGGCAATGAGGGCATCACTCTAGCACCCATGCCACACTAAGGAAAAAAAAGTAGTGGAGCCAGGTCTCATAGACAGGGTCAACTTGCCTCCTTTCATTACCCCAGGGCCAGCTTTGTCACAAGTGGTAACGGGCAAAGGATTGAGTATCTCCCATGCATCCATGCCATCTCACAGTAGATGCGGGGTGGGGCAGCTCTTCCTCACTCTCACACTCAGGGCTCATTCACTTGCACCCCCTTGACCAAGGCCAGCCCTACTGTATTGTCCATGGAAGATGTAGGGTCCTCTCTCTTGAGTGCTGCCAGCTGGAAGGGGGCAGGGTCATCTCACCTACTCTCATGATCCCAGGGCTAGGTCTCCCAATTGCTGCAGGTTGCAAGTGGGGAGCGCATCATCTCTGCACCTACCCCAACTCAAGGCAGATAAGTGGCAGGGCCAGCTCAATCTCTCTCATGACCTCAAGGCCAGCTCTCCCAACAGCTGCAGGTAGTAAGGGAGAGCGCATAATCCCACACCCACGCCACCTCATGACACTCAAGTGGTAGGGGAAGCTCTCTTCTCTCACCCTAGGGTTTGACTAACCTGCACCTCCACCACCAGGGTCAGCTCTGCTGTGCTGTCTAGCCAAGGTACTGGGCCCATTCTCTCTAGTGCTACAGCTGGTGAGGGGAAGGGATAGCTCCCCTGCTCTCAAAACCCAGAGGGCAGCTTTCCTGAATGCCAGAAATGGAGAGGAGTGAGAGGGGCGAGGGGAACATCTCCTCTGTGCCCATGTCACCCCATAGCTTTCCTACACTCATGTCCTTGGAGCCAGCTCACCCACACCACTCACACCAGGACAGGGGTCAGTTCCACCCTGCTACTGCTGAAAAAGCAGTTGAGAGATGGGGCCGGCTCTTCAGAGCACCTCAGCCACAGGGCCACTTCTGCACAGCCCCTGGATATTCACTTGGTCTCTGGAGGGTTGCCCAACCAGGGACGCCCCTAAGTTTTTATATGAGCCATTGACATTGACACCATCCCCTTAGGCTTCATATTTATAGCCCTCAGCAGCAGCTCAGTCTGGGACCTCCCCATCACCCCAGTTGTTGGGGCTGGCCACTCATAATAGGCTATTCCTCTCCACCCTAGAGTCCCCAATTCCATCTCTCCTCATAATGCTCAAGTTGCTCCACTTCTTTCTCACCTATGTAAACATCACGTACTCTCATGTTGTGTTGGCTCCCACTGCAGGATGGCTACCTAGCTGGTGGAGCTCTGGATGACATCCTCGGTCAGTACTGTTTGGTCTGGTGGTAAGTGAGCTTCCACAGCTGCTCGAGCATGGGTCATGGAGGTCTGCTGGTCTTTGTCTCTCTCTTCCCGCACTGCACTGCATGGTGGTAGGTGAGGCTCTGTGTTGCTATGACCCACCCTTGCTGGGGGGCAAAGAGCAGGGCTGTGGGTCACTCCTTGCACGCAGAATGCAGGTCTTTGTCTTCCTCCTCCCAGTTGTACTGCCTTGATTTGCTTTGATCCTTATGTGTCCTGAGCTTCACACAGCTTGGGCCACTAAGCCAGGCATCAACTTAGAATAAACAAAGGGCTGCCATCGGCTCTGCCCCTGACTGATATAAGAGCACCATTGCCAAAAAGGGTGTGTGTCCCTTTGACCATCCCCAGGGGGCAATTCATGTAATGTGTAGAGCATAAGTTCAATTGAATTCCCTGATAAAATTCAGCCATCCCTTTTTTCTCAATGGCAAATGCTGCATGTGACTATGCACAGAGCTTGTGGCATGAGCACTGTTTGGACTGGCAACAAACAAGCTTCTCCACGCAACTTGCTGTGTCAGAATATGTAACTTTTGCTTCTTAAAATGTGGCTCAAAAGTATAGATGTGAAAAGAATGCTCCCATTTGTATGCAGTCTACATTAGAAGCATTATAAATGTTTGATGAAGGCATTCTATTAGATTCAAAAATGTACAAGAATATCTACACTTTTTTTTGGAACTATGAGATATCAAAAAAGACTTGTCAACAATTGTACTTGTTGGTTTTGTTTTTAAATTCAGGAATGCAGCAAATATTGTGTTTGAAGCAATTCATTGCGCATAAAGATTTTTGTATTTGTGAATGAATTTCATTTTTTCCTGGAAAAATATCACTCTAAATTCTTTTCTGTAAGCATCTAGATGAGCATCAAGTTGATTTTTTAAACCAGAAACAGAAAGTAAAGCTTGACATGTTGCTGTTGTAAATTCAAGAATATAAATAAATTTATTTCATACTTCCTCTGAAGCCATCATCTTACTCCTATTCATGAAGATATAGAAATACTTACGGGATTTTCAAAAAACAAATTCAAATGTTATTTAAAATCAAGAAGAAAAGATGCAGGAGAAACAGTAAACTTAACAAGACTAGAGTTTCCTAGACTTTCAAGCTTTTGTTATTTAAAGGGGCTCACTTTTATCATGATTCAGAATGCTATTTCGATGGCGTGCTTTTTTTTGTTTTGTTTTTTGTTTTTTCCCTCGAGGTTTCTCTTCATAGACTTAGCTCTCCTGGACTGGCTTTGTAGACCAGGCTGGCTTCAAGCTCAGAGATCCACCTGCCCCTGCTTCCCTGAGTGCTGGGATTACAAACATGTTCCATGTTAGGTAAGACATGACTTTACCTAACAAGTAGAAAGTATGTGATGGAATAGTTCTTTATTTCTGCCTGTACAATGTATTTTTAAAGAACCAATATTTAAATAATAACTAGGAAAACTTATGAGGAAATTGAATTTCTAACTATGTTTTAAGTCGTAAATTAAAATATGACATTTTCCCTTAGAAATTTTGGTATACAGCTCTATTATGTCTGCTGATAATTCTCAGTAAAGAAAATATTGAGATATAAAAACAGAATGAATTGAAATAGCATGATAGAAATCTATCTTAATGTATCACACTGGATGGCCTGGGAAATTGTTCTAGCATAAAATACCAGATCGCACATGAATAAGAAACTGTTAACTTTTCAAATAGTTTTTTTATTTTCTATGTGAATCTCATAGAATGTATTTTGAACACATTATCCACCTCTTTTCAGATCCATCTCCACATTCCAAATCAACCAAACTTTGTCTTCCTTTATTTAGTTTAAACAAACAAGTCCAGTTTTTGCTGCCTATATTCTCTTGGGTGTGTGGTCATCCACAGGAGTATCTTAGACCTTTCTGAATCAGTCCATTAAAAAAAAAATAACTCCTTCTTTATTAGAAACTATCAAGTACCAATAGCTCCTCAGATACTGGTGGGATATGCCTGCCTTCTCTTTTCCCTGTGCATCTTTTCTGTCTTGAGCTTGCACAGGTCTTTTGTATGTGCTGTGAGCTCAGAGGTACAAGTGCTGTACTATGATTAGTGAATGGTTTCCTTACAGCAGTTCTCAAACTCTGGGTTGTGCCCTTCTTGAGGTTGAATTTCAGGTATTCAACATATCATATATTCGTCTTACAATTCATAATAGTAGCAAAATTACAGTTATTAAGTAGCAATGAAATAATTGTAGTTTCATATTTTCCTATATGTTCTTGAATGCAGATTATATTTAAAACTCGTTTGACTTCTTTTTTTTCTGTCTCATAATAGTGTGTATGTTTATACAGATTTACATTTTCTTGTTTCTTTGCATAGCACACAGATATCTACCAAATTCCATGCATCTAGATTTTATCTTTCTCTGGTATTAAATAACATTGCCTTGTTGTGTTTCAGAACAAGGTCACAGCTTAAATAATTTGAAGCATCTTGATTTTTGTAGGTTAAACATGAAAGTTATGGAATATAGAAGGATATATAATATTTTATCCAGAAATTCTAAGATTGACACTCAAAAAAGAGAAATCTATAGGTAAATAAAGGCAAAATGTAAGTGCATTGGTAGTGCTGAAATCTTACAGAGACAATGGCTCTTTGTTTCATGTCTAGGTGTGCAGAATCTGGTGAATGTAGCAGAGACTACTTGATAGTAATACAGCAAAAAGAACTACTGTGTAGAACTAGATTTCATTCAAAGCAAAGAAACGGAGGGTAAATTTGAAGAGATTCATGGTTTCAAACCATCCTCTAAGTACAAAGATAATATAAGTTACTGAAACAGATAAAGAGAAAAACAAGAAGGATGAAAATGAAGGACACGAAAATGTCACATTAGATTTTCTACAAGATTTTTTCGTTATAAAAGTACATAGTAGCCTGCCTTTAGATATGTTTATTTTCATATTTTCTACAATTTTATATATTTTATAGAATTATTTAATGGACTTAATGCATAAGCTTCTGTACTATAAATTTAAATTTTATTTTACTATTTGAGAAATAAATGATTATGTAGATTAATTTAACAAATATATTATTTATAACCTTTGAAATCAGTTACAAATATTTTACACAAAATTTTACATAATATTTTGAATCTTCTTAATATATTTTGAGTTAGGCTAATTTGTACGAGAAGGCAAACCTTAATTTAGGACATTGTATTTGGTGTATCTTACTGGATCAACTGATTTCCAAGGAGGCACATGTAGTGCATATTGGAGAAATTAGAATAAAAGAGACCAAAGCATGAGAAGAAGCTTTAAGTCTAAGATTAAATCTCACAAATACAAAATGACTTAAAATAGTTCTGCTTGATGAAAATGAATGATTGAATTTCCCAGTATTTAATCGTTAATTAATGATTAAATTTGTCAGAAGTGCTATTAACACAGATTCCTTTAACTTCATTTGCCAGTCAAGGATTTCCCTAGGAGAATGCCCTACAGGGGCCCCCACAGCAACTTTGCCCACAAATGTTCTAATTAACTGTACCAGAGGGTCTGATGTGCTGTCTTGTTAATGCTTTCTATCTGGTTCTTCACTGCCCATCATGTATCATTGTTCAGCGAGTGACAGCAGTCAGGTTATTAAAGGTGTAGATATTAAATTAACAACAGTAGTAAACATTGTAGCTGTACTTCACATCTCAGCAGAACCAATGAAGTGGATGACACTGAATCCATGCTGATATTCTGCAGTGACAGATGGGCGTCATTTAACACAATACATCAGTGAGCAACCCACGTACCACAGCTGTCCTCCACTAAATGAATTAGATCAGGGTAATTAATCTAAGGCAGAGAGTATTACTAAACTGGGTCCTAAGCAGAATTAGTGAAGAATGAACTCTCCTGCTAAAAATTTGAAAAGGATTTTACATTAATAATTCTAGTGCTGATATGCTTTCTAGGAGGTGTTGCACTTTTTAAGATACATATATAAATATTCTCTTTGTTGAAAAGAGAAAAATAAAAATACCAAAACAATAGCAAAGGCCTTCCCTTTGAGCCTAAAATGGGTGATGCCTTTTCTTTATTTCTGTCCTAAAAATAGATGTTGGCAGCAAATGAGGCTTAACCTGGGAAAGACTCTTTAACCTAAATCCCATCTCATATCTATTATCACATATGTTTGTTCTCAGCACTAGTGCTTACAATGATAAGAATTTAGCTATTAAATTCTCATGGTCTTTTGATTGGATTTACATAGCTTGCTGAATTGGTACTGGTTGGATGAACTGGTAGAGTGAATGACAGCTTTTTTTTTTTCTTCCTGATTTCAATTTCTGTTACACCAAAGGTTATTTATGTAATTGGTCTTATTAAAAGCAAAATATAAATTTGTAATGACATTTCATAAAGCATCCATAATTTTAAGAGTTTACTGAAGACATATTTTAAAACATGCATTGTCAATTTAGCCTTTCCTTTGCATATTTACATAAACCCATATAAATGAGCAAAACACAATAGTTTTCTTTTTAATTTTAAAGTGTTTTATGATGCTAAAAGAATATGTTGTGCTGTATGCTTTTATAGAATAAATAACTCCAATATATCAAACTCATGATTAGGAAAAATCAAAATCTTCATAAACATCAGGTAAATAGTTACATTCTGTACACTGTTAGCGCTAAATCAATTGTGCCTAATTATACTTAATCTTTCATTAATCTTGGAAACCACAGAACTAAGACATGGTTTTCAAATTCATGAATAGTTTATGGATTTCATTTCTAATTTCTACTGTGAAAAATTTAATGCTTTCTTATGAAGTATGTTTAAAACAACTGTGGCCATTGATCTAGCAGCTTGCTGTGTATTCCATTGTTCCATTCTTCCAGGCTCCTCTGGTTCATGTCTTTGCATTTTTTTTTTCTGCAGAAGTTCCTTTCTTCTGCCTATCATGGCAAGGAGGAAAGCCATGCTGCTAATTATGGTACTTGAAAATTTTAACACAGCAGGAGATATCCAAACACCAGATCCTCTTTTATAAAAAAAAAAAAAGAAAGAAAGAAAAAGAAAAGAAAAGAAAAGAAAAGAAAGAAAAAAAGAAAACCTGGTTTCTTGTTAAGTTAGTATGTCTTTGTTGGAGGCTGGCACCAATCATGTCAAAATAGTGTATGTTTATTGTAGTAGCTTAGCAAGCTGCCTCTGGGAGAAGCTACCACACGCACAGTATCTGATTTTAAAACTTTATTATCTTGATTGTCAGTGATTAGAGTAAATTGTGAACTGCTTGTCACATTTAAGTATTAAAAATTAAAAACATGTTTGAAGAAGAGAAATATATACACAAACCTCAATATTGAAGTATATTCAGCAGTTCTAAAATTCTTAACATTAAAATGCCTGACTATATTAAATTGCATTAACATTATCATAAATCACATAACTGTTTTTGACTTAGTGATTATATTAGAAACAGAAGGAGTACACTATTTCAACTCCATTGAGTGGTAACCATTGATTGTAAAGACCTAGTTACCTTGACCAAAAGAATCAGTTTATACTACTTTTTAAACATTGGTATATTTTTAACTTTAATGATTTTTACTTTCTTCTTTTCTCCTGTGGGAAACTGTAATATTATGTGTTCTATTTGGAGAATCACTGACCAGTAACTATTCAGAGGCGAATTTTAGTTATTGCTACCTAGAGATACTTTTGTTATGTTCAGAAGCATTTTGTCCATAACACCCTCGAGTGTCTTTATATTGTTTAAATTCTCCACTCAGATAGGCAACAATAAAATACTGCTGTGAACTATTTTTACTGCTGCAACCTGTGATAGGACAATATAGCAAAACTGCAATATCATACTCTCCTTTACATGTGAAGCAGGCTTTACTGAGTACCTATTATGGTTTGGATTAAAAATGTTACACAGTGGCTTGTATGTTGAAGACCTGCTTGCCCACCCACGTTGCTAATTTGGGATGTAGGATGTCCTAACAGGGAAGAAAGTGCAGAGTTGAATGAAGCTAGGTATGTGCTCTTGGAGACAATATAAAGACTCTTTTTCCCTCTCTCTTTCTCTGCCTCCCACTCTCCATCCCTCCTTATTCACCCCTGTCCTCCTTTCTTGTTACTCACTGTTCTTGATATCTTCATGACAATGTGTAGTCTCACTTAAGGAGCTCCAAACACAATGATTTTCTTTGTGACATTGATGAAAAGTTGATTATGTTACTTACACATTTTGGACTTTCTTTTAAAGATAATTTCTGTTTCTTACCTTCAGTATATTATTTTTGTTGAACCTGAGATTTTTAATCTCTAAAACTAGATAAGCTTATTTTGATTACATTTAAAATTAGTGAAGCAAAAACAAAAACACCTTAATTTCAAAGGATAAAATGAACATTTGTGAAGACTCATTTCAGAGTTTTTATGATTCAAGGTCTGTGGGTACATACACATTACCATACAGTTTCTTAAGTAAAGCCTTTTTGTTTTTGTTGTTGTTGTTTGTTTTGATGAACCAAATGGTGAGCTTTTATAAAAGACATTGTCACCACCTAGACAGACCCAACCTCCCTTTAAGAGGGGAAAAACAAAAAACAAACAAACAAAGAAACAAAAACAGCAAAACATCTAATTAACAGTGATTGCTCACTGGCACAGCACCTTTTGAAGACCTGCGGAGTTTCCGATCTCAGTGATACAGATGCAGTCTTTCTTTGGGCATAGCTCCTATGATGATGATTAAGCTTGGATTTGACTAATGGAATCTTGGTATAATGCAGGCCATGATTCTGTATGTGACTTTTGAACTCTAAATTATTAAGTATGGCAGAGATTATCTTAACTACTGTGTGATATGGCTCAATTTTCCTACAATATATAAGAGCAAAACATCAGTTTCAGACACTTGATATTGGCTGGCATGGAGGTCACTGGTAATATACGTATGCATATTTATTATACATATACATACTACATATGTGGGATCGTGTTATTAAGGTTGAAGTCTGGCATTTCTGGGTAGTCTCTGAGCTTGGTATAAGATGATAGACTTCCTTTCTTACCAGGTTTTCCTCTCCACCTGATCTAGGGAACCCCAGATATCCTAAGGAGCATCACATGGCCCTCAGGGAGATTATAAACCCAACTCTTTCCTGATAAGAAACCTGCTATGCAAGCACCTGAGGATTCCCAGAAACACCCACCCTATGCTAATGAGATGTCTTGGTGTCTTGGTTTGCAAACAATGACCTTTAAATATCCCCGGAATTCTTCTCCCACCCATAGGATAATTAAGTAACAATTTTCCCCTCTTATGATAATCCTGTTTTGTTACATGCAAATCAAGTATCCCTGGCACCACTAAACCCAATGAATCAAACACATTGACCCTCAAAACTCAAGGGTTATAAATCCCTGATTCAAGAAATAAACTATCTCTCACCCCACTCCTCCACCATAAATGCCTGAGACTTGTCATTTATTCTGTGGAAGGACAGGTTCCCTGAAGAATCACCACTGAATGCCCCAAGCTTGGCTGTCAGTTAAATACCCACTGCCCCAAAAGAGATTCTGGACTGCCCAGGGCTTGACTGCTAGTCAGTTAACCAGGTGTTGCTGGCTGCCTTGAGCTTCTGGTGTTCACTGGTGTGCAGAACTGCCCCTGCAGTCATTGACCTGTATTTTACTGAACCTGCCTTCCTTTAATACAGTGGCTTAACCAAAGGGCTGTAATAATGAGGATTTTGAAACACCTTCTGGTATCAGCCACCTCATTTTAGAAGAGCTAACTGTTATACCTAGTGGTAAAACTTATTTCCACCTCCCCGGGTGAGATGGGGAGCCTCAACTAGCACATGGATCTAACCCTGAGAGCTCTAATTGTTCCTGATAGAAACTAAACCTTTGATTCTGGGGTTCTTCTGTTCCCCTGCAGAAGCAAACAGTGACTGGAACAACCTGCATATATATGTGTGTGTGTGTGTGTGTAGATGTATATATATATATATATATATGTATGTATATATGTATATGTGTATATGTAATATATACTACTGGAGAGAAAGGTGTAGAGTTTCAGGCTGGCTAGGAGTTCTAAATTTAGCCCAGGATGAGCTGAGTTTTGGAGCAACCATCTCAGTCTCTGGACAGGAGAGATTGTAGCCATTAGTCACTAAACTAATCTCAGAAAATATCTTCTGAAAACAAGTATAAGAATAATAAGGCAAGATATTGGATATATTTACATATAAATATAATAGTAATTTTAATAAGTATTTTAAAAAGATCACATTGCATTCATGTATAAAATCAAGAGAGAAACAGAGAAAAGAGGAAGACTTTAGAAGCAAAGAAATTTCTTACTATCTCTATCACAAGCATGAGTAGTATACTTCTATATTCGATTCAGTTTTATCACCTAGGAAATAAGAATAATATCCAACTCACAAGGCAAAATGTAGTCCATGTACCAGATTCAACAGAATGTCTGACACATAGTAGTAGCTTAACAGTTGTTTCTAATTTTATAAATTAAATCAAAGAAAGGGAGAAGTTACCAAGTAGAAAAGCAAAGCTTTTTGTTGTTGTTGTTCTTGTTTTATCACCACTAATTAACTTATCCACTTAAGACACTCATTTTCAACAAATCAAAAAACTATTCTCAGGGAATTTTGTCATTTTACTACATGGGGGGAGTTCTCTATTGGGTAAGCATCAGCACTACAGAGACCAGAAAAATCATGGCACTAATATCTAGAATCAGAATGGATTAACTATTAAAACCTAGATAAAAATGGCCATCATGATGTCAATAAATTTGTCCTGAGTTAAAGGCGATGATATCTTAATTTATTAATTCATAATTGCTGAAATAAAGAAAAGATAATTTTGAAAGCAAATAACATTCTTGTGATATGATTAGCCATTTAAATTATTGCAAAAACTTTATTTAAAAATAATTTACTACTCTTGTACTTTTTAGCAAATCTTAAATTATATAATGTCAAAATTATGTATTATAGAAGTAAAAGCATCATTACTTAAATGTGTAACTATTTACTTTTTTCTCTATGTTAAATCTCTTGTGATATGTCAGTTAACAGCATAAAAGTCCACCCTTATTCATAGTAAGAATATGTGTGATATAGAAATATGTGCTGTAATTATTCATTTCAGTTGTCAACCTGAGTGGAACATGAATCATTAAGGACAATAATAAAGCATATCTTTCGGTGGGTATATGAGGGCTTCTCCAGGGAAATTTAACTAAGGAGCATTATCAATTGGTATGGAGTTTTGGTGAAATACAAAGAAAAAAAATAAAGCCTACTGAGCATTATAATTGCTCCATCTGAGAGATTCAAGAAGGCAGTGCCAACCACACAGGGTATCTGAATAGCAGCTCAGTAGTGAGAGCAGGGTGACCAGCAGGCCATACTGTGGACCTCACTACCCCAAAGTCTCTGTTTCTCAGGTGAGAGGAGGATCCCTGGGGATACTCAGAGGTCTATCATCAGGTCACCTGGCTAATACCCTGAGATTCCACCTCACACACATCAGAATGGCTAAGATCAAAAACTAAAGTGATAGCACATGGTAGAGAGGTTGTGGAGAAAGGGGAACCCTCCTCCATTGCTGGTGGGAATGTAAACTTGTACAATCACTCTGGAAATCAATCAGGTGCTTTCTCAGAAAATTAGGAATAATGCTATGTCAACATCCAGCTATACCACTCCAGGGGGCATATATCTGAAAGATGCTAAACCATACAAGAAGGACATTTACTCAACTATGTTCATAGTAGCTTATTCATAATAGTCAGAACCTGGAAACAACCCAGATGTCCCTTAGTTGAGGAGTGGATACAGAAATTGTGGTACTTTTACACAATGGAATACTAGCCAGCAATTAAAAACAAGGAAATCATAAAATTTGCAGGCAAATGGTGGTACTAGAAAAGATCATTCTAAGTGAGCTAACCCAGAAGCAGAAGGACACATACTATAAATACTCTCACTTATAAGTGAATATTAGCATATAATATAGGATAAATATACTAAACTCTAAAGAAGCTAAACAACAAGGAGGACCCTAAGGCAGAGGCTAAAAACTCACTCAGGCAGTTAGGGTAGACATCAGAAGTAGGAGAAGACAGGGAACAGGACAGGAACCTTCCCTGGGGGTCTCTGAAAGAATACCCATCAGGGTATCCAAGGAAATACTGGGACTCATAGCCAAACTTTGGGCAGAGTGCAGGAAACCTTATGGAATAAGAGGGAAATTGAAAGAGTTGGAGGGAGCATGAAATCCACAAGAAGAGCAACAGAGCCAAAAAATTAAAAAAAAAAAATTGGGCCCAGCGGGTCCTGCAGAGATCAATACTCCAACCAAAAAGTATTGGAGAGTACCTAGACCTCCTGCTCAGAGGAGGCCCATAGGTTGCTCAGTCTCCATGTGGGGTCCCTAGTAAGGTGAGCAGGGGCTGTCTCTGACATGAACTCAGTGGCCAGCTCTTAGATCAACTCCCATTGTAGGTGCAGCCTTGCCAGGCCACAGAGGAAGATGATGCAACTTGCCCTAAAGAGACCTGATAAGCTAGGGTAAGATAAAAGGGGAGGAGGTCCTCCCCTATGAGTGGACTAAGGAAGGAGTATAGGGAGAGAAGAGGGAGAATGGTTGACACTGGGAGGAGAAGAGGGAGGGTGCTACAGCCAGGATACAAAGTAAATAAATTGCAATAAACAATCCTCACTTAGATGGACAAACGGGATGGACATTGAATGTAGGAGAAAACAAGCAACAGGATAGGAGTCTACCACAGAGGGCCTCTGAAAGGACTCTAACTAGCAATGTACCAAAGCAGATATTAAGACTCACAATCAAGCCTTCAGCAGAGTGAAAGGAATCATATGAAAAAAGGGGGAGTTAGTAAGACTTGGCGAGGGCAAGAGCTCCACAAAGACCAAATAGATCAGGGCACAGGGGTCTTTTCTGAGACTGGTTTCTCCAACCAAGAACCATGTATAGATATAACCTAGAACCCCTGCTCAGATGTGGAACATGGTAGCTCAGTGTCCAGGTGGGTACCCTAGTAAGGGGAACATTGACTATTTCTAGGGGAACAGGGACTATTTCTGTCATGAACTCAATGGCTGGCCCTTGGACCTTCCCCCCAACTCCCACCCTTAGGGAGGAGCAGCCTAGCTAGATCCCAGAAGAGGACATTGCAGCCAGCCCTGAAGAGACATGATAAGGTAGGATCAGATGGAATGGGGGAAAGTCCTCCCCTATCAGTGGACTTGGAGGGGGGCAGGGAGAAGATGAGGAAGGGATGGGGAGAGTGGGAGGAAATGAGGGAGGGGGCTATGGCTGGGACACATAGTACATAACCTGTGATTAATATAAAAATAAATAAATTACTTAAAAAAATAAATAGATAGATAGATGGATGGATAGACAGATAGGTTTTAAAAGGTTCCCATCTCTGCTTCCTGATCTATTCATATGTGAGCAAGCCTTGATAGCCTCTATACATTCCTCATTCATTGCCTTTGCATTGTTTGCCTGCTGTTTTTTTTTTTTCAGACCTTTCCTGTGCTTCTTGGTAAAGTGCTTGTTTTGTCAGAACTTGTACTCAGTTCCCTGAAGAAATGGATCTTTATGCCCTGGGTTTCTTGGTGATCCATTTCTTTGCCATTTGTGGGACTGGTTATGTGTGATGTGACTCCTGGATGGTCATGTCTGCATGATAACCCATGGGTCCTGCAGTGCCTGGGACCAGAAAAGAATTTTAACAATTTTTAACATAGCTTTCCATGTTATGCAGTCACATTGTTAAATTTGTTTCAAATTTGTTACTGCTTTTGTAGGGAATAAAATGATTCTATATTCAATGCAATGAAGGTAAGTTCTAGCATGTAGTAGGCACTCTTAAATGTTACTTTTTGCTTCTGCCTTTTCCTCAATTTTTATGTGTAGTTGGTTTGAATGAGACTGCTATACAGGTTCAAATATTTGAATATTTTGTCCCCAATTGGTAGAACTGTTTGGGAAGGATTAGGCACTGTGGACTTATTGGAGGGGATGTATTACTAGTGGTGAGTTCTGAGATTTAGAAAGGTGATTCTGTTCCTCTCTCTCTCTCTCTCTCTCTCTCTCTCTCTCTCTCTCTCTCTTTCTGGTGCATGGTTATCTTAAAATGTAAACTCTAAGCTATTACATCAACACAATGATTGCCTGCCTACCGCTACAATTGCAGCCATGATGATCATGGACTCTAACCCTCTGGAACTGTAAACTCCAATAAATTTGTAAGTTGCCTTGGTTACATTACCAATTCATCGCAATGGAAAGGTAATCAAGATCACAGCAAAAGTCCAAATTATATTTCATCCTAAAAAAGTTTAGTCCTAATAACTATTAAAATAAAATTTTATTCATAAGCAACTACAACCATTTATAAATATATTACCTACCACATTTAAATTGGAAACATGTTACTCTGCTTTACTTCGTTCTGATTATTCTTAGCTTCTTTTGTTAGGTATTCTCAGACTGCTGAGTGTTATGTGATGATAGATGAGTCAGGGCAGAACCTTGTTAACTTTTTCAGTAGAAGAAGGACATATTTTTCACTCAGATATAATGGCAGAATAGTTGTCATTTATTTTATATCTTTACAAGATGAAAATATGTGTAGATTATTCTATGAAATAGATATTATATTAAAACATCATTAATACATGTGTATACATATATTCATATATGCATATGTACACATATCCTAATGAAAACTTATATCTAATATCATTCTTATAAAAGGCCTATTAATGAAAATTAAATAACAATCTATTGGTTGGTTTCTGAGTGCTTGGTAGTCTGCTAAATCCTGACCTTGGGTATACCACAAATGACAAGCATTTCCTTTTCCTTCCCCATAATAATAAACACTTTACTACCATAACACAATTTATGGAGAGAAGCATTGCTGTGCAAATGCTGAACCTATTCTGCACATTGTCTGAATGTCAATGTTGATAGGAAATTATCATAGTCAGTGAGTCACACACATAAGATCTATCATCTATCACTTAATTCTTTTCTTCTAAGGTAACCTAAAGGCACTATAATTTTACAGAGAGACCAACTTGTCTGAAAACAGAGGCTATTAATCTCTCTCATAACAGGCTGCTGAATCATTCTCATTCATTCTGTCATTGTCGCTTTACAACTGAGTTTCAGACAAGTTTTGCAGGAATAAGATGTATAAACATTTGAAGTCCTGAGTGTGCCTAATTATGTCTTTAGTTTGTATTCGCTTACGGCTTTTATGTTGCAGTAATCCCTTCTCCAGTTTCTTCCATCTTTCACTGTGTCATATTTGGCTGGGTTAGAGCTACACCATTGCAAAGCTGTTAAGTCTCTACTAAACATGAATAATCAGTTGTTTTGGTGAAATATGTAGAAGAAATTATTGATCAAAGATAGACAAAATGATATCATTCTAAACACTGTGCTGCATCAAACATAGTTATATTTCAGGATGATTTTTTTTTTCTGAAATCTAACACCATTTTTGCTTTCACATTAGGAAATGAATACTTGCTTTTCTAAGTAATTCCTGTAGATAGGCATGATTCCCTCATATTCACTACTCATAATGATTCACAAACTTACCTGTTTATGTTTATGTCTGTTCATGACGTACTGCATGTCAGTGTTTCTAGTTAACAAAGTCATATATTTTTAGGCATATTAATTTTACAGTAATTTCAAAACTTGGGAAGCTATATTGACCATCAAATGATTCTTCTTTTATGAGGATTGACTAGAGCTCATATGAAGTTAAAAGTTTTAGTGCTGTACTTTTTACAAAAATTATATATATATATATATGTATATATATACTCAATGTATATTTTAAAATATACTCATATATACATATATATGAATTTTAATCCATACTACTCTGGCAAGGGAATATATCCAAAGACCTAGGTCTGTATGTTTCAGCGGGAATACAGACACGCCATGATATAAAGAGTATATCTTTAATCCCTCTGGATGGAATACATGGTCTTTAATCCCTATGCTGGAATATAGACAAGACCCAACTTTAATACCTTTGGATGGAATTCAGTACACACCTTTGATCCCAAACAATCATATCTAATTGAGCTACAGACAAAGCAATGAATCAGTGAAAGATTTGATAGAATGAGTCAGAGATATGACACCCCCAACTCTCATGAGAACAAACAGGAAAGAAAAGTTACTTAAGAGCAGCACAGAGAGAAAGAGCAGCAGTTTGTGGAGACAGAACAGTGGAGTCCTGGAGGACAGTACAGTTTGGTGCAGTTCACTTGAGTTCAGTTGAATTCATGGCATTCAGAGTCAGTTTTTTAAAAAATTTATTTATATTTATTAATTACAATTTATTCACTTTGTATCTCAGCTGTAGCCTCCTCCCTCGTCCCTTCCCAATCCCACCCTCCCTTCCTCTTTTCCCATGCCCCTCCCCAAGTCCACTGATACTGGGAGGTCCTCTTACCCTTCCATCTGACCATAGTCTATCAGGTCTTATCAGGACTGGCTGTATTGTCTTCCTCTGTGGCCTGGTAAGTTTTTACAAGTAGAGTAATTCATTGAAAAACAGAGAGAAGCCAGTCTGAATCCGTTAGCTTGTAGAAGAGTTTTGAGCCTGAGAGCTGAATTAAACCGGCTACCCAGAATTGGGAAAGGGTGAATTTTTTCAGCAGTATGTCTCAGAGGTTGAAAACATTATAGGCCCAAGTTAGCAGAGGGAGGCTGGAAGCCGAATCCTTCATGGTCCACACTCATAGAGGATTAGAGTGTATGCAGGGTAAAAGCTTCCAGGCCTAGGTCTAAGGATAGTTAGATAGAAGCCTCCTGGGCTCTAGCCCGAGCCAAGTATTAGTAAAGCTTTGGTATGAGTCTCATCTCCTCCCCTCTTCTGAGAAAATAAAAACAATGTGTGTGTGTGTGTGTGTTTAGAAAAGTTATAAGAATAATGAAATTGCCGTATTAGCATTATATTAATACGGAACATTTTCCCACAAGTAATAATTCAATGACATCCTGTTACTTAAAGACCATAACTCCTTCATAGTTGTTCTTTGAACATATTTTACATATCAGGTTACTTAATCATTATGTCTCCCTCTTTTAGGAAGCTTCTCTGAGTTTTTTTCAGCTTGAGTATTTTGACAGATTTGAGTGAAACTGGGCATCTTTAATTTGAATACGCTTTAATGGGGACATCACATGTATGTAATGTTTTATTAAGTTTTGTGACTTTTACTCATGTTTTGGGTCATTTCCGCCCCACATATAACCATTTTAACTAGTTCCTGATCCACTTTCCACCTTGAAAATTCCCGCCCACTTTCATATATTTATTTTGTTCTTTGATACCCAACTGAGTCCAATTTATGCTGTGCATATATGCACAGAAGTAGAGCCATCCACAGAGAGCAGTAAATCTACAAAGGATGACATCCCTAAAAAAATACATGCCCTTCCTCACCATGCAGCTATCAACTTTCAACAGCAGCCAAGAGGAGGAATCAGGTGCCCTTCCCTCTCCATGCTATAATGTTAATTTGATTGATTTTGTACAGACTTTGCACAGTTAGATTCAATAATTGTAAGTGAATCCAACTCTACTATAATGTCCAGAAGACATGGTCTCATTCTAGTTATTCTTAATATCTGGATCTTACAATCTCCTAGACCCGTATTTTTCAATATTTTCTGAATTTCCATGGAAAACTATGTGATATAGATATCCAAGTCATGAATGAGGACTCTATAGACAATTATTCTCTGTATTTTACAAGACATGAATTTATGTATTAACTATGGCCCAGTACATGAAGAGGCTTCCATGATGAAGACTGGGAGATACAGTAATCTATGGAATATATATTATCTAGATAATACACACACACACACACACACACATGTTAGGGTTTTATTGCTGTGAAGAGACACCATCACCAAGACAACTCTTATGGAAAAGATATGTAATTTGGGCTGACCTAAAGTTCAGAAGTTTAGTCCATTATTGTCATGGTGGCAGACATGGTACTGGAGAAGTAGATAAGAATTCTTCACCTGGATCCTTAGGTATCTGGAAGAGACTGTGGTACTCTAGGCCTGGTTAGAGATTCTAAACCATCAAAGCCTGCCACCAGTAACACACTTTCTCCATTGAGGCCACACTTACTCCTTCTAGATCACACCCCCAAAAATCCCATACCTATGAACTTATGTGAGACATTTTTTTATTCAAACCACACACACACACACACACACACACACACACACACACACACACACTAGTATGTATGTATGGATAGATGGATCATATCTTTGCAGGCTGGTCATCATTGGAGTTCCTACAGATTACACCTGTGTAAACTTGTTGATGACTTCTTTTCCCTGGAAGCCTGTTTAACACCTTCCCTGGGTACTATGAAAGCTATTCAGTAAGGATGTAGACAGCAAGTATGTATAAGCTTGATCTCTCAATGCCATCTGACCAATAAGTGTGTTGTTTCAAGCAATTCATGGTCTTGACATCAATTTCTCGTTGCCAAAATAGAACAATGTTAACCACCTGTGTTTGATTTAGGGTTATCTGGTTTTTCACTGAGCTACCACTGAAGTATATCTATCCCATATCTTGCTCTGCATTTTTTATTTGACAGCCTGTGTCTTCTGGAAGGATCAGTGTTTGTTTCCTCATGAACAGGACTTATTGGTTTGCAGCAAATGACGATCATGATTAAGCATCATTACTCTCCATCATTCATACCTCTTGATGTGAATATGAGTAGAGACCTAGAAAATAGAAATGGGCCATTTTGAGCTGTTCATAAAGATGCTTTTCAAAGAAAGAAGAGAGACAGTAATCAACCAGAAATAAATGTGTACCCTTAAGTCAACCAAAAATAAATGTTTATAGAAATATATTGGTGCAATTGTGAAACAAATGTTATGAGAATAACCAACCATAGTTATAATAGATTTAAGGCCCACTCTATAAGGTAGAACCCATATCTGACACTGCTAAAATGGTTAGCTTCCTTACAATAGTTGGCCACAGGCATAGAGGAAAACATACTACTATTGTTCTGTTAAAAGAACATAATAAAATCACTCCTAATGATATATTGCTATATCCATAGATTAAACACATTGTTCAGTCTTCATCAGAGATGCTTATTTTTATAGAACATGATAATTAACAAAGAGATCCACAACTGGACATTTCAGGGACTGAAAGTTTTAAGGGCACTCAACCCTAAATGATGTGTCTTCATCAACCTCTCTGTTCAAGGTCCACAGAGACTGAAAGGCTTTGTGAGCCAGTGGTTGTAACCCTGCTATCTGTTACTCACTTTGTAGACCAGGCTGTCTTCAAGCTCACAGACATCTGCCTGCTTCTGTTTCCAACATCTTTGTTTTATTACATTTTGTTTGTTTTTTTTTTCTTAAGTGAAAGACAGAGACAGAGTGAGAACATGAAGTTGGTTGGGTAGGGAGAACCTGGGAGAGTTTGAGAATGGGTAAAGTATCCTAAAATATATATTGTGTAAAAAAATTTTATATTATTTTTAAATGCCACAAAGACTCCTGTTTTATGTAAGCTAATAAAAAGAAAAATAATTAATAAAATATATTATTTGTATTAATCATCAAAGCACTAACATAAGAATATATATTTCTTTTGCTGTAAATGTATATTAGTCAGGTATTATTACTTGCAACTTGAGGTAGAGGGAACTAGGAATAGTTAAGAGAGGGGAAACTTGGATTGGCTTTGTTATATGAGGGAAGAGAAATTATTTTAATTTTTAAAATTATACTTAATTACAGTTTATTCACTTTTAATCCCAGCTGTATTCCCTTCCCTCATCTCCTCTTGCAGTCTCCATGGGCATTTCCTGGTAAGGGGAGCAGAGGTAATCTCTGGCATGAACTCTGTTGCCTGCTCTTCGATCACCTCCCCCTGGCCTGGTGGCCTTACTAGGCCATAGAGGAAGAAGATACAGACAGTCCTGATGAGACCTGATAGTCTAGGAGAAGAATAAATGTATAAAAAAAGTGATACATGATCACTTAAAAGAATTTAAAATATGCACAAATATCTAAAGAAAACTTACAAATTTCATTTTTCTAAGAAAAGTATAATGAATATTTTTCTTTAAATGTATGAAATAAAAATGATAACATTGAAAAATAAAGTTAGTGATGTATTTTGAATTTTTTTCTTAAGCATTCAAAAACAGATTTAAAAAACATATACAGAGAATCCTATCATCCCAAATAACAGTAAGTTACTTTACAACATTCACATCTCCCTAATAAGTGCCCTGTAATTACAGGATGTTTAATGGCAGATGTATATTTTGGTGAGTACATGTATTGGAATATAAACCTGCAGTCTTTTTTATTCCAAATACTAGTTCTAAAACCATAACAGTTCAATGTCAATTGGAGTCATCTTCATTAAGTGATAGCTAAGCTGATGTAAACTAAAAAAAAAAAAAAATCCCAAAAGCTCTCCTGAAGAAACGATCACCATGTGTTGTGACAATTAACTCAGATTATCTCATTTGTTGCATCTTGGGCCCTTTAGTATTTATTTTATCTGAATTGTAAATTTCTATGTGGCTTATTCCTAATTTGACTAATATAACAAATCCCACTTATTAAATATGTGTTAGCACAAATTTTATATAGAAAAATTTTAGATATATGTTTATGTATGTCTTCGTGTATATGTATAACTTTATATCTTCTTCTAAAGCAAGTATTCCATCTGTTGCTGATAAATTGGATGCAGTAGTCATATAAAGGCAAAGTAACATAACATCATTTCTTAAATATCTGTGATGATTTTCCTAATTGAAAATATATGTATTTATCACCACTTAGAATTTCTAATCTATACCAGTCATGAAACACTTTTTCTATAAGAACACAGACATATGCAAGAAGACATATTATATCACATTATTGTTTATATGTTTCAAGACATTTTTCTTCCACTCTTACAAAATGGGACAATTGTAACAAACTAAATGATTTTGTTTAAAATATTTATCCCATATTTTATTTTATGCATATAATTGTGAACAGTGCATGTGTTTGTTTCTGAGCATGCCTGGCTCAATTTTAGATCTGGATCCCTGAAACTGGATTTAAAGATATTTTTAAGCCTCTATATGGCTGATGAGAATTAAACTGTCTTCTGTATGAACAATGTAGTGATTTGAAAGAGAACCATCCCCATAGGCTTATATGTACTTTGTCACTAGCTAGTGGAATTGTTTGGGAAGGACTGGTGAATATGGTCTTGTTGGGGATGTGTGTCTCTGATGGATGACTTAGATATTTTGGGACCCACACCATTCCTTGCTAGCTCTCTCTCTTTTTTTTTCCTCTTGTTTGAAAATAAGAATATATGCTTTTCATACTGTTCTAGTATCATTTCTCCTGCCTGCTGCATGTTCCCTGCCATGATGGTCATGGAATAAACTTTAGAAACTTTAACCTCTCCTCTCCAATAAATGCTTTCTTCTATAAGTTGCCTCAGGCATATGTCTCTTCATTGTAATAGAAAAATAGCTAAGATAAACAGCAAGTGCTACTAACTGTTCATCAATCTTGCCAATCTCCAAACAACACCATTTAAAACAAAATATGTAACACATATGTATTTATAGATGTATGTCCTCTTATTAGACTCTGTGGCAGCTATTTTATATGTACTGTATACATTTTGTATTGAAAGAGTGTATTTCTTCACTGATGGTGGAGAAATGTCACCTGGGAGTCTTAAAAATCTAGTTTCTACCTATGCAGCTTTCCCAATTATATTTTGAACAGAAAATTCTGAATTCCTTAGAAAAAAATGGCTTGCAAAGTTAATGTCACAGTATTTGGCTTAGCTCTTCTCTTTATGTTCTTCAGAAACTACCTAGAGTAGAGACTAATTTTGAGTGTCTAATTCTTCCATAACAATCTCTTAAAAATTATTTTTCAGAATTAAATACATCATACTTATTATATACATATTAGTTATTATAATGGGAATATTTAATTATGCTCATCAATTTATACTCACTACAGTTATAAAATTCCTATTTTCTTCCTAAAATTTTAACCTTTCTTCTTATTATAGTCCAAATATGCAATGCTGTCAATTTTCTCTTAATAAATTCATATGGTTAGGACTATCAGTAATCATTACAACATATATTTACCTCAATTGTTAGAAACATTAATGTCATCATCCTTCTCAGTGCATAATGCAGCCCCTGACACATACATGCTGGTTAAGTTTCTTTAATTAAATGACAATAGTAAAACAAGTGCCAAATTTTTAAGACATAATGACTTCCTCTTAATTTGGAAACCTAAGGAAGTTCTGAAATTCTTTTCTTCAAGCAACAGGTGGTGTATAAAGTTGGACTTTGTCATTTGTAGAGGGAATGTTTCAACCACTTCTAACTCTCATTCAAAATGCCAGTTTTATGCCTGCTTTTTGATCACCTTCCCCTGGGGGAGGGGGAGCTGCCTGGCCAGGCCACAAAGGAAGAGGATGAGCTCAATCCTGATGAGACTTGATGTGTTGGGATGGTTTGCCTCCCCACCCCTTTTCATGAGGAATAAGGTAGGGGGTATAGAGGAAAGAAGGAGGGAGGGTGGGGCCAGAGGGAGAGAGAGGAGGGGGCTACAATCAAGATGTAAAGTGAATAAATAAATTAATTTAAACAAAACAAAAAAGCCAAATGTCAGCTGGAGACTACTCTAGATCTTTTTTTAATTTTTAAATTTTATTTTTATTATTAGTTAGATTTTATTAACTCTTTATCCCAGGTGAATCCCGCTCCCTCATTCCCTCCCAATCCCAGCCTCCCTCCCTCATTTACTCCCTGACCCTTTCCAAGTCCCCTGATAGGGGAGGACCTCCTCCCCTTTCATCTGACCCTGGTTTATCAGGTCTCTTCAGGACTGGCTGCAAAGTCTTCCTCTGTGGCCTGGCAAGGCTGCTCCTCCCTTGCAGGGTGGGGAGGTCAAAGATCCAGCCATTGAGTTCATGTCAGAAATAGTCCCTATTCAGTTCTACTGAGGTTACTTGGAATTTATTGGCTTTCAGAGGTTCTGTGTGGCATGTGTATTTCAATTTGGTGGATACTGGATGATAGGAAATAGTAGAAAACATTCAGTAAAATACTGTTAGAGGCAGTTTAAAGAACACTTTTCTTTCTGGTGACCCTTATTCTACCCAATTTCCATGAAGCAGGTTCCAAGAGAATAATAAAATAAATGATATTATTTCTTACTTTCCATGGAAGATGATATTTCTTGGAGACTTAATAAAACTTAATAAAAAAATCAACACCCCAAATCCTGAGTTTTAACTTCAAAACTTCTAAGCATAGATGTTTGCAGAAGATTTCTGGTGTTTTTATCAGTGGCTTCCCCTTACTTTTTAATGATAGCTGGCATTTCAGTTGTTGATCCATGAAGTTCACAGTCATTTACAATCCTGACACCAAAGGCATTAAGCAATATGAGAGAAGATGAGACTGTTTCTGTGCTTTTGCCATCCCTTGTCATTTTAATGTACAGAAAGTTGTTGTTACTGGCATGGAGGCTATGAAGATGAAACAACAGATTTTTTACTTATAGGAACTGCTGTTTGAAACAATTAAGCAAACAATAAAATTAATATGTACATAATATCTCATTTATTATTTTTTCAAATATAATCAATCGCTAGTTTATTTCTACCTGTACTCCTTGAAAAGTCCTAATCCCTTCCGCAAAGTGTTGATCTACTAGGAACTCCTAGCACTCTAGTGAAGTCTCAAAATGGATCCCAGGTTAGGATGGTAACTGTTTCCCCCTTCTTTAGGGAAGTCTCCTAAAGTGACCTTGCCCCCTAACCTCTCCCATATTTTCTTATAGTTGTACCAACTTTATTGAATGTTACAGGTCTTGAGGCTGACATAGGATGGTCTAGTTGGCCTTTCATTCATTCAATAAAGTTAGATCTGCACCTTTGAGTCCGATCTCCAGAGTCTGATTCCCAGGATTTTGCATGGCTCCATCGCCACTTAATACCCTTCCCCTCGGTTCCTGATCCCCACAGAAACTAACTGACACCTGGGAGAAATGTATGGAAAAAAAAACCCATAGTATATGGGAAAAAAAACATTTACTAAAGGACAGAAAACAAATGACTCCTAGTAGCGACTCAGATTAGCAAGAGAGCGATTGTACAGCCCAAGGGCAAGCAGGTGGAAGATGAGCAATGTCCCAGCCAACTGAGTCCAAGAAGCACAGTTGAAATTGCCTTTTAGCCTTTATCTATAATGATGTTTTTCTGAATACAATCAAATGAAAGTTAAAACTCTATGGACAACTGGGGAGTTCTGTGAAGAGGAGTAATGGTCTTCCCCAAGGAAGAGCCTCCAACTGGCTGTCCAATACAAAGTTATCAGCCCTTGTATCATAAAGGTTACCTTCTACAGACTGAAAAGGGTACTTACCTATGTAGGAATGTGTGAGTGTGGGTGTGTGTGACAATTTATTTTTAGTAATAAGACTTTAGAAATATTATTTTATTTTTATAATTTCCTCATTTTTAAAATTAGCTTCAAAGTTTACAGGAGAAACATGGCCTCTGAATAATGTTGGTGTACTAGTTCCTAAGTAGAATTCAGGGAAATTTCCAAAGAGATTATTTTATTTAAAATAATTCCCTGCATAATTTTTATTATTATCATTTATTACAATTTATTCAATTTGTATCCTGGCTGAGGGAAGATGGGTGGGATTGGAAGGAGACAAGGGAGGGAAACAATTTTTATTAAAAGACCATGAATTTGAGAAAGCAAAATGAATGCATATGGAGTGATGTAGAGAGAAAAGAAAGGGGAAAATCATGTAATTATATTACAGTGTCAACAAATAAAAGAAATAATAAAGAATGGCTTAGTGCCTTGGGTAAAGAAAAGAAAGGCTTGAAACAGCTAGTCATTCAAAAGTGCCATGTTCTCGTGGTAGGCACTAGGGCTCTCAGTAAAGAGAGGGTCATGGCAAACTAACTCTGGATCTCACACTGAGGAAGCACACCATTCCCTCCTGAAATTTCACAGAACTGACTATTGTTGTTCAAATCAATGAGGAAGTAAATGCATGGAGACAAGTGAGGAAGCATGACAGTCACTTTGGTGTAAGCAAATACATCTGGTCATTTGTTAAGCTGCATTTGAGCCTCAATAGTTGCTTAACTATTTACAGTTAAGGATGATAGCATACCCATGTGAAAAGGTGGAAAAACATAAAAGCTGATAAGATCTAAGAACCACAAAACCTACATTTGTGGTAAACTGAGAAAACATTTAAAGTTCCAAGGATATTTTTAATTAATATTTTCCTACTGATAAAATTGCAGCCAACTACTTACCTGTTTTCTTATGAAATTGTCTTTGCTAATTTTTATCACAATCTGGAGCAGGCTACGAATAAGACCTGGAAACAGGATTTATTTATTTGTAAGTACGAAATTAGCAGGATACATTTCTTCTCTTGCATATCAGTAACTTTTGGTTACTTTGCTCAATTAAATACTTAAGCATGATCCCCACAGCAAAGAAAAGGAATTAACTAAGACACATAAGATCATTAATGGCTACTAGATTGTATTAATACTTTATCCATAAATGTACCCCTCATTTGTTTTATTATATGGAATGATATGAGATAAATGTAATGAGGGTGAATATATTTTATTTTACAGCTACCATGTCCCATATTTTATGTTGTATTTAAACTTTTAAATTAAGATCATTTTATTTTTAAAAACTGGAAGGAAAATTTTAAGACAAACATAACTCATTTATTTATATATTTATAACCTCACACACATTTTCTTCATATACTCTCATTTTCTTCCCCATTTTCTAATAATGCATTTTCATTTTGATTGGATGAATTCTCTTAAGCTCCTGGTCATTAAAAATACAATCATGAGCTGATCTTGGTGGTACACACATTTAATATCTACAGTTTGGAGACAGATAGATATGTCTCTTAGAATTCCAGGTGAGCCTCGTCTGTGAGTTTGGGACCAGCCAGGGCTACACAGTGAGGCCACCTCAAAGAAAGTAATAAAAGTAACAATTATATATATATATATATATATATATATATATATATATATATATATGGTTTTGATTAACTCATTATTAAAAATTTAAGCTATGTAGAAAAATTAATTGTACACAAATATATTAATAGAAATAAACACATGCATTCAATACATGATTACACAAAGAACTTTATTTGAAATCGACTCTTTATCTTTAAGCTCATGAAAATAAATTCATGATGATAATAAATTTGAACGCCACATAAATACTCCCGGAAATCATAGCTATAAGTTAGCAGCTGCTTTAGAAGTACTTAGCAGTACGGAGAAATAATCAGAAAATAGGAGATAGTTTTACAATCAGCCAACTTTCAAACCATTATCATACTTTCCAGCAAATTCTTAGAACTTTAGAACTTTCTTAACACCTAGTAGTTAGACTATCAGGAGTTTCTGTTGGGAACTAAATTCCATATCTTTTGGGAAGAAAGGACTTATCTAAGAAATAATAATAAAACAATTATATGTAGAGCAGAAAAATACTATTTTGGCTTTAAAACTGTGCAATGACTTTTTCACACACCTGGGAACTGAGATGGCTTCAATTACCCTTCCCAGGGCTGCATCTCACACATCCCAGGGACAAAGGCCAGGAATTCCAAAAAGGCTGGTATTCTTTCTCTGGCTTAGCCTGAGCATTTTGTTGAAGCTGCTTAAAGAATCAAGAATCAAATGGAAAATGACATGGGTTTTATTTTGTAGGGAGAAACGGCTTAAGAGAAGCTTTGAATGGGCTGTTGCAGCCTTGTGTCAAAGCCTACAGTATAGGCATTACTAATTATTTATATCCTGCTGTTAAGCATGAAACAGGCTTGGCTGCCCTTACACCAGCTGCAGTCTCGCCACGTGTGCGGCGCCATGAACTTTATGTGGGAGCCCTCCTGAAGAGCTTGCAGGGGCAAGGGGCACCACTAGCAGGTAGGATCATTGTCAGAAGAGCCTTTCTGAAGAGGCCTGGTGCACCGGCAGTAATTAATGCAGGTGGTATTTTAGACAAGGGAGCTAATGAGCTTTGATATGCATGCAGGTGAGGGAGTGCTGAATCAGTAGAGCCATTAATGAACCTATGACAGCCTAATTAGCTACAATTTAAAATCTATGGAATCTAATCAGAGGAGCTGCAAATCTGTGTATGAATGAGTCTTTCTAAATACTCCAATCTGTTGCTTAGTCACTGATTGATAGTAATTGCTTTTTTTCCTCTATTGTGTATAGGAAAATGCCCAATTTTGCTCTGATAGGGAAGGACACAACATTGAAGTTAAATGCCTAAGATGTTTTAGCTGCTTAAGTTTAATCAGTAGATGTCTAAAAAAAAAATTCAACACAAAATTAATTTTCAACTCTGAATATAGATGATTTAAAATATATCACCAACTTGCATATATATATATATATATATATATATATATATATATATATATAAGCAAATATATATATATTGAGTTGACAAAGATCATAGCTGCTAATCAACTCCAAATGCACCTCTGGGGAGTAAGCAAACACAAATACACAAAATACATGTATTAACCCCTGATTTTAAAAGGTTTAATTTATGCTGGTTATCAAAAATAATAGGGCAGTGTATGTTTATTGAACACGTTAAGTAAAGTAGTTTTCTGAGGTTAACACAATCTATTAAACATTTTTTAAAAGTGTTTGAACTAAATGCTGTATTAGAAAGTGAGACAGGTTTTATGAAGGTGTGCAGGGATCCTATTTTGTAGTGCCATTTGGTAATAACTGACGCATAAAAGGTACAAGCAGTTTTTCTACTTTGACATTTCACCCTTATACAGCACAATTCATCTGAGAACCTTAAAGAACTTTGTAGGCTCTGATTTATTGAGTCTTATAACACCAGTGGACGACAGGTCACTATGTCTATCCTCCTTTTACAGTCAGCTCAACTGAGTTCCATTTGTTGAAGGTCACAGGGGAGTCTCTGGAAGAACTATAAAAAGCAAAGCCAAAAGCCCAGAGTGCATGTCCCTTACCTTTTCTGGTTGATAAATGGTACATTTCACAATTCTGACATTTACCCAAAATAATATAAAATAAAATCTACTTCTCTATGTTTCTTATTTTTGAACATAAGTTGAAAAAATATATCCATGAAATGTTAATATTCTAATTGTGAGTAACTTTTAAAGGTCATAATCTGTGTTTTATTGGTTATGTTCCTTATGCTGGTTTAAAACTAAGTGAAATGATTTAAAACATCTCGTTATTGCTATCAGTACAAATATTCATAAGGAGTTTTTTGGGGTTTATTTTTTGGGGGGTGGGGGGAGGTTAACTGGAAAAAAACTGAAACAAAAGCTGAAACCTGAAACAAAGATGAAAATAGAAAAGTGTCTGTAGTTATATTGTAAAAATAAACAAATAAGAAAGAAAGTAGGTAAGCAATAAATGGAGGGAATAGGAAAGGTAGGAGGAAAGTGAGAGAGATGAAATAAAGACAAAAAATGAGAAAGAAAAGATGGAACTATGAAGGGGAAGTGTGGAGAGTGGACAAGATGTATGAAAAGCAGAATGAGAACAACTGTAAATAAAGCCACTAAAAGAAATTTACTGAGGCAGCTTCAAAACGGATGGATGTTGCTGACAGAGAAAAGATGCACAAGAGTTATAGAGCTCCGTAAATGCATTGTTTTATTTAGTGGAAGCATTTGCTATGAAGAGAAAAACAAGAACACAGACAATTTAAAATAGATATCAATGTATTTTAGTTTACATCCTACAATTTCTGAATATGCTCTCTTAGTTAATGTTTGTTTTCCAATGGTTATTTCGAGATATCTCATTTAACGGATATTGTCTCTGGCCCAATAAATAGCAATTTCTTTCAAATTTGATAATATTTGTGCTTCTTGACTTTTTTTTAAGAACAAGTATAACATTTGTTCTTACCAGTTTAAGATAGGACCTGTTCTATATCTGAGGATAATATATTGAACGGAGCTTTTGATATTGATAGGAGATTTCTCTGGTCATTTCCATGTGTTGACTCACTGTTGCAGTTCTTCTTCAAACTGTGCACCTCTGAAAGGGAATAAGACCTGAAAATATGAGGTAAACATTTTGTGATGCTTAGCAGGTGTAAAGGGTTCTGAAGGCTTATGTCCAGGGCTGGTTTTCTCTTTTCTCCTCAGTGAGTTTATAGACTCCATTAAGAATTTAATCTGCAATAAGGCATTCACTAAATATATCCATTATGTATTAGTTTTATAAAATTATTTCTTGTATTTTTAAAGATTATAATATAATTACATTATTTCCACTTCCTTATTTTTGCTCCAAACTCTGCCTGAGACCCTCCTTGCTCTATCTCAAATTTATGTCCATTGTATATACATAGATATTTCTAAATAGATAAATTCAATCCACTCAGTTTGTATATTCATTCATTTTTGAAGTCAATAATCCTCAAAAGAATAGATTTTTTTGTCTTGTTTGTAATCGCTGAGTAGTATTCCACTGTGTAAATGTACCACAGATTCTGTATCCATTCCTCAGTTGAAGGACATCTAGGTTGTTTCCATGTTCTGGCTATTATGAAAAAAAACTGCTATGAACATTAATGAGCAAATGTCCTTGTTGTATGGTTGAGCATATTTTGGATACATACCTAGGAATGGTATTGCTGGATCTTGGGTTGGTACTATTTCTAATTTTCTGAGAAAGCACCAGATTGATTTCAAGAGTAATTGTACAAGTTTACTTTCCCACCAGCAATGGAGGAGGGTTCCCCTTTCTCCACATCCTCTTCAGTATGTGCTGTCACTTGTTGTTTGGTTTGGTTTGGTTGGTTTTGTTTGTTTGTTTTTTAATCTTAGTCATTGTGATGGGTGTAAGGTTGAATCTCAGGTTTGTTTTGATTTTCATTTGGATGGAACTAGAAAGGATCATCCTGGATGAGGTAACCTAGAAGCAGAAAGACACACATGGTATATACTCACTAATAAGTGGATATTAGCCATATAATATAGGATAAACATACTAAAATCTATAGTTCTAAAGAAGCTAAACAACAAGGAGGACCCTAGGAAAGATGCTCAATCCTCCTTTAGAAGGGCAAACATGATGGACATTTGAAGTGGGAGAAGACAGGGAATAGGACACACCCTACCACAGAAGGCCTCAGAAGACTCTATCTAGCAGGGTATGGAAACAGATGCTGAGACTCATAGCCAAATTTTGGGCAGAGTGCAGGGAATCTTATGGAAGAAGGGGGAGATAGAAAGAGCTAGAGGAGACAGGAGCTCTACAAGGAGACCAAAAGAACCAAAAACCTGGGCCTTGGGGGGGGGGGCCGGCTGCAGAGACTGATGAATCAATCAAGGACCATGCATGGAAAGGACGTAAACTCCCTGCTCAGATGTAGCCTATCTGGTACAGTATCCGTGGAGATTACCTATTGAGGGAAGCAGGGCCAATCTCTGACAAGAACTTGGTTGCCTGATCTTTGATCACCTCCCCGTGGTGGAGTGGCATTACTAGGCCAAAGAAAAAGGATCCAGTAAATCCTAATGCGACCTGATAGACTAGGGTCAGATAGTAAGGAATGAGGACATCCCCTATCAGTGAACTAGGGAAAGGGCATTGGGGGAGAAGAAGGAGGAAGGCTTGAACCAGGAGAAGATTAGGGAGGGGGATACAGCTTGGATACAAAGTGAATAAATTGAAATTAGTAATAATAATAACAATAACAGCAATAATAGAACAGTAGTTTTTCAGCCTTTTGCTAATTAACAGTGTTTACAAACATGCCCATTTTCTTTTCTAAGAAGCCATAAGGTGCTATATAAATTTAAGTATGTTGTATAAAATATAATTTTACAAGGCAGATATCTTAATAAAATTTTATCATACTTTGTCTTGCCTTAGCAATATCAAGAAATCTCCATTCTGTTTGCATAGACTCTGCTGTAATATAAAAATAGATCTGATCTATCTTGGAATCAATGTTTTGTTGATTTATTATCCACAGATAATATAAGAATGATATATTTAAATTTCTGGTATTTATTGGAATATATATGTGTGTGTATGTATATATATATATATATATATATGTATATATAGCTAAAAGTGACCATACATATAAGACCATACTTGATGTATATACATTTGGTAATAAAAATGTTATATGTTATAATCAGAAGGCTTCATTTAAAACATTGTAACAATGTACTTTTACTATTTGTTTAATTTTAGTTTCACAATAAAAATAGATATGCACAGGTATAAATAATATTTTGCACATCTAATTTTATGTATAGTAATAGGATTTCAATTTCTAACAATTAATATTTAAAATGAACATAAATCTAACACGCTATATACTTTTTAAAATTGTCAACCTGTTCTTAACAAATGGTGACCTTATTTACAGCATCATGAAGTAATTTTTGAGGGTCAATGAAGTGTGGGCCTATGCTCAAGACACAGGAGAAAGCAGGTATACTACAGTTGCTTTAGATCAGATTTCTTTTAGAAATAATTAATTAAAGTAACCCCCCCCAAAAAAAAACAAGCTTGACAGTGGTGTTGTACACCTTTCATTCCAGCACAAGGGAGGCAGAGGCAGGTTATTCTCTGTGAGTTCTAGGCCAGTTTGGTCTACAAAGGGAGTTTCAAGCCAGCCAGGGTTAAACAGAGAAACTTTGTCTCCAAAAACTAACAAACAAACAAAACATACAACAAAAACTATTGACATAATCATTGGAAATGTGTCTCTTTCCATTCTCTATGCTAGTAATCCAAGGTCAGGAAGTAAATATGAATGTTAGGTCCTCACTAATGGCCTTCTTTCTCATCTTCATCAGTTTTCAACTTCTTCATCTTTATCTTCTCAAACTTCACCAATTCCAAAATTAGTGAGCCTCATTACATCTTTAACTCTGATCACCCACCAACCCTTCAGGGGTAAGAATTTCCAAGTTTGACCATTAGAGAATACTCTTATAGTATTATAGTGGCTGTGGAGATGAATTCTCTCTGCAGTCACTGGGCATTGATTTGAAATCTCAGCAACCAAATGAAAACCAGGCATAGTTCTCTGTGCTTTTAACATCAGCTTTGAAGGGTGAAGACAGAAAGAACTCAGAAGTTCATTGGCCAGCTTAAATAGCAAACATCCAACCCTGTGAAAGAACTTTGTCTCAAGAGATCAAGGTAAAATGCAAAAGAGTAAGATACTTAATATTTTGTCTGCCCTTAGTAAGCGCATGCCACACACTCCTGTGCATACTCTTGAGCACACATGCACATATATAATACACACAAGACAACCATATGTGCATATAGCAAATGGTGAAATATACTCATTTATTAAAATATAAATGAGCTCATATGAAAATAATATACCCTCACACCTAATTAATGGATACAGAAATTGTGGTACATTTCCACAATGGAATACTACTCAGCAATTAAAAACAAGGAAATTAAGAAATTTGCAGGCAAATGGTGGGATCTAGAAAAGATCATCCTGAGTGAGGTATCCCAGAAGCAGAAACACACACGGTATATACTCACTTATAAGTGGTTATTAGACATATAATATAGGATAAACCTACACAAATCTGTATACCTAAAGAAACCAAGCAAGAAGGAGGACCCTGGGTAAGATGCTCAATCCTCACTCAGAAGGAAAAACAGAATGGACATTGTAAGGAGAAAACAGGAAACAGGACAGGAGTCTACCACACAGGACCTCTGAAAGACTCTACCCAACAGTGTATCAAAGATAGCAAGACCTGGAGAGGACAAGAGCTCCACAAGGAGAGCAACCGAACCAAAATATCTGGGCACAGGGTCTTTTTTGAATTTTAGATGTTCTTAAAAATGGGTTAGGGAGATGTGTTAGAGGAATTACAATCAAAGCCCTGTCACTGTGTAGGACTTTAGGTGTTGCAGGTGTCTGTAACTTCAAAGGTGGAGGGTTAGGGGCCAAACAGTTTCTCAGGTCTCACCGGCTTTGACTTAGCTAAAAGAATAAGCTTTTGGTTTGGAGAGATACCTTGTCTGAAAAAAAAAAAAAGAAAAGAAAAGAAAAAGTGGATTCAAATGACCTACACATGGCTATTATTGAGTAAGTAGCCAACCATACATGATATTATTCAGAATATCACAAATTAATTAAATATTCCTGATAGAGCAGATCACCATGAAGTGAAAGATATATGTGTGCCTGTATATATCTTAAATGCTAGTTTATAAAACTCAGCAATGTGCATACTTTTATTAATTAGTATCCCAAGAGTTCCTGGCTGAAATGGTTAATATTACTTTATACATATTAAAAGACAAAAATGATCACCTTAAAATGATCATTAATAATTATTTCCAAATTAAGGAATGTTTCTTCAAATAACAAAGACTTTTTTCTAAATGGAAAATACCTTGAATCAGATTTTCTCCATTATTTCTATTGCGAATAGATGTTTAAAAAAATACATGAAATGTGACTTCTCATTTTTACATGTGTTGAGTATGCACTCTCATTGCTGCAGCGATATTGGCCGGTGACATCTCACCATCTTCCTTTGTCTGTAAGGAGGAACTAAGCCCATGAGTTAGGTGGCCATGCCCTCTCCCCTCATCCCTTTATAGATTCTTTATAAGGTGAGGATAAAGAAGTACAATAACTTATACAGAATAGATTTTGATTGCTTATTATTTGTTTGTTTTAGATCGTTGTTTGGCTTCGGCTTTTTGAGACAAGGCTTTACTAGATTGCTCCAGATGCCCTAGAACTTAGTATGTAGCACAGATATGCTTTGAACTCGTAGCCAATCTCTTGATTCAGAGCCCTAAGTGTATTAATTACAGTCATTTATGACCAAAATCAGTTTTAGAATATTAATTTAAAAAATTTGGTTTATAAAGACTTTAATTCAAAGTGCTTTGCCATGCATAACTTATTTTCTCAACTCTTAAACAGAATGCTTTTTAGAAAATGTGCTTCTATCCATAATGTGGAATTTTTTTTTAAAGCAAATACTGAAAAAGTGAAGTCACATCTCCAAGGCCAAGTAGATAAAGACTGCTTATGGAAATCTACTTAATCTTCGGCTAAGTTCTTCTTTCTTTACAAGGGTTGTTAACATCTCCATTTCCTTAAATATGGTAGTGTTGATGACTAAAATGAAATAAGGACACAGTTGTAATTACCAAAAAAATAATGACATGTTAGTTTCCCCATGCTGTGCAAAAGTATTCCTAAATTTTTCAGTTGATTCAGCATTTAACCCTGAAATATCAGTCAATTTGTAGATCAGACTTAGCAAAATATACTTAAAAAGAAAGGAAAATCTTCCAAACTGAGGTCGAACATCATAGACATTATACAATATTTGATTAAACATATCTACATTTTCAAAGACTCAGCACTTTTGCCTGTCCCCCTTCCCACCAAAAAAAAAAAAAAAAAAAAAAAAAAGAAGCTCAAGACATGCCAGACTGCTGCTACATGGACTTTCTTTCCTTTTTTTATTTTTGCTTTGCTTGGATGTGAAGATATCGTGTGAGTGAGTGTCTCATACTGAGGAGTCAGCAATGAGGCTGCTGTTGAAGGAGCTATATTGAGCACTTTATTATCCTCATCTGAAAAGCAGAATCAGTGATTATGAACAACTTACAGGACAGCTGAAAGCAGTTAAATCATTTACTTGTAATACTCCCAAGATCTTAAAATGCTCCAATATATAAAACACATTCAGATGCTGCAGTTCTTTCACACTCAGACAGCCCTCTGGAATCTGCGGGAGCTTTTCATTTCATCCTTTTTCTCCCTATTCTGTTGGAAGACAAAAGTTTCCACAAGTAGACAGTTTTCTGCCTTTTGCTTGAACTAGAGGTTTAAATTCATAGACTTTCAAATGCAGAGAAAACAAGCAGCATTTAGCAAATGATTTTTCTCTATTGATACTGCTTATTTCAAATTTGGAAAGGCCCATCTATGCTGAAGTTCTTGGGAAACATGATCCAGTTCTAGCCACGTCATTTATTAATGCTCAGACTAAAGAAATTCATGACCAAGGCTGACTCAGGTTTGGCATTTAGAAATGGAGAACATAATAACCTCATCTTATTTAGCACTGTCCTGGTTTGAGGTGATATAGAAGAGAAATGATAGGATTGATAATGAAAGTTTCCAGAACCAGACAGTAAAGAGCACTTGATTAATATTAGTTGCTGAATACTCTTAAGCATGAAAATATAGTCTCTTTTAAACAAGGCTTTTAAAATCATGCATCAAAAAGAAATTAAAGAACAGATAAGATTCTACATAATGCTTTAATTTAAACACCTTAAATATAAGGCCACTAGCAAAATAGAATTGTATGTTCTATATCTAGGTCTCTTACATGTTGGATCATTGCAGACAACTTTAATAAACTTTAGGCTGTCTAAATCCATAACTTAGATCTCATTATATTCTTTAAATAAAGTGTCATCATTAAACTTGATGCTTTCCCTGATCTTGTCCCAATACTGTAATAGGAACAATGAGTTATTTATGGTGTTACATCTGATTAAGAGAAATGCTGGCATAAATTTCAACCACCTATACCACCTTCACCATCACCATCGTCATCTCAACCTTGAGAGTGAATAGCCATTAATTTTTTGAAATGTCCAGCTCTTCTTTCCATTTGTAAATCTTTTTAATATACTTTTGTAACAGGGTCAAAGAACTCAGAATTCAGGGGCTGGACCTGGCTATGGCCAGGTCACACAGAGGAAATAAAGAATCTGAGAGGGAGGAATGAGTCAGGGAAAAGGGTTGGGGGAGTTTTACATCCATACTGACTGGGAGTCAGTATTTATTTATTTATTTATTTATTTATTTATTTATTTATTTATTTATTTATAGTCTGAAGGAGAAGATGCATATTGTTCCAAAACATAGATCATATTATTTTTGTCCCCAGACATGTGTTTTAACTTCCTCTTGTTCATAAGTTTAGTCATCATTGAAAAACTGTGACAGAAAAAACTTATCCTTTATAATCATTTTCCGTCATGAATCTCAACCCAACTTTTACGAATCTTCCAGTTTTAAGGGCATTAGATAAAAAGAAAATCTCAAGTGAGCCTGGAAAGATTATTGTTTTCTAAGCAGTGTATTAGCAACCTTTAACATCAGAGTGCTAGTTGTCATCAGGCCCAAGAAAATATTTAGGCCAAAGCTGTGGCAGTTATTACTCAATTTCCTGCATAATACAGTGTTTATTTTATATACTTGTAGAATTTATTTACATGTTTAATCTTGGTATTCTTTTGTTCCTTGGTCAAACAATAACACTGTGGCCCTGTAGGAACTGAATATTTTAGAACAGGGAGGTCTTAATAATTTTTTCTTTTACCATTTATTCACTCCATTCATTGTTCTTCAGTATAAGGAAGAGGCTTTTAATTTGATTTGCTGACAACTTCTCTAGCCCACTGAATCTTGTTTACCTTTTAAAGTTTCCTTTCTTTTAATTATCTTCTTCCAGAGTAAGTAGAGTGCCAGAAGTTTCAAGAGTATTATGGACTCTGAACCTCATAAGGGCATCTCTGGCATCTTTATTTGAGGCCCAACCTCTACGGCATAAGGAGACCTTCAAGTACCATCAGATAAGGATATGTCCCTAAAAGTGGGAGGGGTATTATGGTCAGGAATTCCCTGGAGAATCTAAGAAGCAATACTCCCACCAGCATTAAAAAAACAAAAAAACAATAACAATCAAGGCAATATTTGTCCAGTAGAGTCTAGCTACCCTATTACATCAGACCCTGAATATCACTGCATAGCTGAAGAACAAGAAAAGGAGCATAAAATAACCTGCATAGAGATAATAATATTTCTTTTTATTATTATTATTTATTACCATCTTTTCACTTTGTATCCCTACTGTAGCCCTCTTTCGCATCTCTTCCTAATCCCTCTCTCATCCTTCCTCTCCCTTTATGTCCCTCCCCTAGTCCACTGAAAGGGAAGGTTCTTAAAGAGGAAATTAATAAATCCCTTAAAGAAACGCAGAAGAAGTGGGATCCAAGATGGTTGCCACGAGAGGACACTGTGTCTGAGAGTAGGAGAGCAGTAACAATGTAGCAACCAGGAGACTAAACTCTGGGACCTAAAACACCAGCATTTGTGATTGCCAGGTGAGCAGAACTCCCACAGTGAGGAAATCAAGTGGGAAAATCCTAGGGACACCCAGTTATTCCCTGGTGACCGGCAGCGCACAGTCCTGATCTGAACAAGCAGCCACACTGGGCGCCAACAACTGCCATTCCAGACTGGGTCTCACAGTCTCCGGGCCAGACTAAGAAGGCCTTAGGTACCATTTCGACTGGCCTGCATACTGCTGGCTCACACTGTTAGGCACCGCCTGCAACCACCTCAGGCCATGTGTGTGTCCACAGGCCAGACTGAGAGGGCCTAGGGTACACTTTCCGACCAGCCTGCATCCACCAGGTGCACACTGCTCAGCAACGCTTGCAACCACTCCAGACCATGTGTGTGTGCCCCCAAATACCATCTCAGACAGTGGTGCACAGCCCCTGGCCAAGAAGGAGGCGCTGATTCTCCAGTCCAGAGGAGAGCTCTTAGTAGCAAGCCCAGGCCAGAGCGCAGAGCCTCCTGACCAGAGTGGCGCACCCAGCTAACATCTCAAACATGGACACTCAGCCTGTAGCACAGAGTGAGGAACCAAGCCAGACCAGAGAGGTGACCAGCCTGTGGTGCTCACAGCTTCTAGCACAGAGCGCTAAGCCAGGCACACAGATCCTGCAACAGAGTACAACTGAGGCACAACACACAGTATCAAACCACTGGAACTCCCTGATCTTTTTAAAGAATACTCCTGACACAAGAGATTGACAGTTCTAGTCTGAAGTTCAGCCTTAAAAAACAAACAGCTCCTTGATTATATATAAACAAATGCCCAGAAGTCAATATAAGAACTCACCCAACAAAAATCAGGACACCATGACCCCACCAGAAACACCCAATAGCAATGGAGATTTTAATTTAGCAGAGACACCGGAAAATTATGTTAAAGCTATGATTATGCAGATATTAGAGGAACAAAAAACAGGACAAAAAGAGGAAATGAACAAGGCCCTCAAAGAAAAACAGAAGAATATAACTGCCCACATACAGGAATAATTAAAGATATACAGAGAAAAAACAACCAAATTAGAAGACACAGTCAATCAGATGAAGGAAACGATACAAAGCATGAAAACAGAATTAAAATCTATAAAGAAGACACAAACAGAGAAGAACCTGGAACTGGAGAACTTAGAGAAAAGATCAGGAACCACAAAGGTAAGCATCACAAATAGAATACAAGAGATGGAAGAGAGAATCTTAGGAGGTGAAGATACGCTGGCTAAAATGGAATTTTTACCTCAATCAAGGAAAAAATAAAATCAGAAAAGTGCCAAACACAAAACATCCAAGAAATCAAGGATGCCATGAAAAGACGAAAACTAAGAATAATTGGAATAGATGAAAAAGAAGACTCCAGGCTCCAAGGACCAGAAAATATTTTCAAGAAAATCATAGAAGAAAATTTTCCCAACTTAAAAAAAAAATTGTCCATAAACATACAAGAAGCCTACAAAACACCAAATAGACTAGACCAGAGAAGAAATACCTCATGTCACATCATAGTCAAAACACTAAACCTACAAAACAAAGAAAAAAATATGAAAGGCAGCAAGGGAAAAGGGTCAAGCAACATACAAAGGTAGACCAATCAAAATCACACCAGACTTCTCATCTGAAACTATGAAAGCCAGAAGGGCCTGGGCAGAAGTCATGCAGTCTTTAAGGGAACACAGATGCCAACCAAGACTACTATATCCAACAAAGCTTTCAATCAACGTAGATGGAGAAAACAAAATTTTCCATGACAAAACAAAATTTAAGCAATACCTACACAGCAACCCAGCCCTACAGAAGGTACTAGAAGGAAAACTTCAGTCCAACAAAAACAACCACACCAAAGAAAATATAGGATACAGATAATTTCCCAATGACAACAATAACAACAAAAAACCAATGAATCATAGTAAGACCACCAACTCCACAATAAAAGGAAATAACAGTCATTGGTAACTATTATCTAT
>CM053763.1:37055644-37072662 GCA_028658305.1 Pachyuromys duprasi
GAGACAGGGGTTGGATGGAAGGGGAGGAGGTCCTCCCCTGTTGGTGGACTTGGAGGGGGCAGGAAGGAGGGAGATGAGGGAGGGAGTAGGAGGGTGGGAGGGAATGAGGAAGGAGGCTATGCCTGGGATGCAAAGTACCTACCTGTGATTGATATAAAAATAAATAAATTAATAAAAAAAAGAAATAATAAAAGTAAATCCAAAAAATATAAAATAAAATAAAATAAAATATACATTTACAAAGAAAAAAAAGAGTTATGCAGCACTTACCTACTAAATTCTGAATCTTATTTGTATATTAATTTAAAATAATGATATTTAATTTTGACTATTATTGTTAAACATTTTAACATATTAGTTAGTAAATATTATACAGTATAATATGATATATGCACACAAAAATTTTGGTTTCATAAATGGTCTCATTTTTCTTTTATTGTAAAGGGAATTACAGGTCATCTTGTACTATTCTGACAAAACCCAGATGCCATACTTACACAAATGCTCATGAGGTGTTATGCTAAATGAAATGGACAATTTTCTCGATAGATTCCATTTACCAAAATTAAATCAAGATCCAATAAATAGATTGAATAGTCCTATATCCCCCAAGGAAACAGAAGCAGTCATCAAAAGTCTCCCTTCCAAAACAAGCCAGGGTCAAATGGTTTCAGCAAATAATTCTACCAGACCTTCAGAGAAAAGCTAACCCCAATTCTTTTCAAACTGTTCCACAAAATAGAAACAGAAGGAACATTTTCAAACTCATTCTATGAAGCCACAGTCACCTTGATACCTAAACCACACAAAGACCCAACAGAGAGAGAGAGAGAGAGAGAGAGAGAGAGAGAGAGAGAGAGAGAGAGAGAGAGAGAGAGAGAGAGAGAGAGAGAGAGAATGTCATACGTATCTCTTATGAAAAATGATGCAAAAATACTCAATAAAATACTTGCAAACCGAATCCAAGAACACATAAATGATATCATCCACCAAGTAGACTTCATCCCAGGCATGCAGGGGTGGTTCAATATACCGGAAATCCATCGATGTAATCTACCATATAAACAAACTGAAGGAGAAAAATCACATGATCATTTACTTAGATGCCAAAAAAAGCATTTGACAAAATACAACATCCATTCATGTTTAAAGTCTTGGAGAGATCAGGGATACAAGGCACATACCTAAACATAGTAAAGGCAATATACAGCAAGCCTATAGCCAACATGAAACTCAATGGAGAGAAACTTAAATCAATCCCACTGAAATCAGGGACAAGGCAAGGCTGCCCACTCTCTCCATATCTCTTCAATATAGTATTTGAGGTCCTAGCTAGAGCAATAAAACAACTGAAGGAGATCAAGGGGATAGAAATCGGAAAGGAAGTTATCAAAGTATCACTATTTGGAGATGCATCTTTTAAGGCTCATAGGTTGGAGACTGGGAAGATGGCTCAGCAAATAGCAGTGTTTGCTACCCAGTCATTAAGAACTGAGATCAAACTGGCATCATTTATATAAGAAGTATGGCATGGGCCCAAGCATACTTGGAACACAGAGCTTTGGTGAACAGAAAGCAGGAGGCTCATTGGAATTTGCTGGTTGCGAGCCTAACAACAGATATTGTCTCAGGACAGTAAGGATTAGTGGAAGTCCAATTGACTTCCTCCTCTGTCTTCTTCATGTATATGGATTTGTGTATAGCTCTAAATATGTGTATAGAAATGGCAGTGCATATTGTACACATAAATGCCCATACACCACACACATTTATTACACACACAGTAAAATATTTTAAAATATGTAAATAAAAGTTTGTGGGTTGAATTTTTGGTCCGTAGTTGTTGATATTACAGAAAAATAAGTATTTAAGATTTGAAGTGCTGTTGGGGAAAGTAGACCAATAAGGTGTATCTGAAGAGAGTGTATATGGATGTTGACTACTCTCAATCTCTTTCTCTCTCATTTTCTCTCCTTTTGTCCATCATCCACCCTTCTTTCCTTTATTATTACCTTGAAATATTAATAGTCAGAAAACTTCTTGGGCCAAAAGCAACAGGGTCAAGCGGCCATGAACTAAGCCTCAGAAAGTATAAGCCAAAATCCTTCCGTTTTTTTTTTTCTGATATTTTTCAAATATTTTGCTTTTAGACATAGAATTCTGGCTAACATTGACATTAAGATTTGACACTTAAATCACCAAGTCATACAGCATTATTTTTTGGTACCTGATAAAATTTTACCAGGTATATTGGTATTGTGTTAAAACTGTGCAGGAAACAATAAGAAAAACCAAAAATATACTCTTTTCTTGCTTTCTAAGCCACACAGGACAAAAAATAGCAAATCAAAATAAAAATGATGCAAGAAAACTTTAAAAAGAAGAAACCAATGTTATATTTTTATGAAGTGAGTTCAAATAAGGTAGGGTTGTCTAAAAATGAAAAAAGCTATAGATTTGATTAAAAGAAAACTCTTCATGTGTGCCCTCTGATGACACAAACGTTTATTGATAATAACTCAGTTTAAAAGTAAGATATGAACAATTTCATCAATGAAATACAGACAAATAATTACAATAATAAGCACTGTTCAGAGAACTCTTCAATTTCTATTATTATTATTTATTACTATTCATTCACATAGAATGCCAGCTATAGCCCCCTCCCTCCCCTCCCAGTCCCTTCCTCCCTCCCTTTCCCCCTCCCCATGCTCCTCTCCTAGTCCACTCATAGGGGAGGTGCTCCTCCCCTACTATCAGTCCCTGGCCCATCAGGTCTCCTCAGGACTGTCTGGATCCTCTTTCCCCCTGCCCTTTTAAGGCCACCCTGCCTGGAAGAGGTGATCAAAGAACAGGCAACTGAGTCCATGACAAAGACAGACCATGCTCCTCTTACTAGGAAACCTTTATGGAGACTGAGCTGCCCATGGGCTATATCAGAGCAGAGGATCTAGGTCCTCTGCATGCATGGATAAACATAGTAAAATATATAGTCTTAAAGAAACTAAACAGGGAGGTTCTTGGAGAAGATGCTGCATCCTCAATCAGAAGGGCAAACAGGATAGACATTGGAAATGGGAGAAGACAGCAAACAGGATAGGAGCCTACCACAGAGGGCCTCTGAAAGACTACCCAGCAAGGTAATGAAGCAAATGCTGAGATTCATAACCAAATTTTGGGAAGAGTGCAGGTAATGTTATGGAAGAAGGGGGAGATACAAAGACCTGGAGAAGATAGGAGCTCCACAAGGAGACCAATAGAACCAAAAAATTTGGGCCTAAGTGGGCCTGCAGAGACTGATGAAACAACCAAGAATCATGCATGAAGAGAACTTTTCAATTTCTTGAGGCATATAATCAGAAACCTTTTATAATTAACTTTGAAACACATTGATTTGGTTATTTTTGCCTTCATCTCCATGGTAGAACACAGCATTTTCCTCATGTCTCATCACTACTTGCTATAAACCTGTCTTTAGGTATCGAAAGTCAATGATGTTAATGTCTTTTGTTCCCATCCATTTTTTAAGTTTCTTTTTTATTTTTTATTTATTAAAATTTATTCACTTTGTATCCCAGTTGTAGCCCCCTCTCTCATTCCCTCTCAATCCCACCCTCCCTCCTTAATCTCTTCTCCAAGTCCACTGATAGGGGAAGTCCACCTCCCTTTCCTTCTGACTCTAGCCTATCAGGTCTCATCAGGACTGGCTGCACTATCCTCCTCTGGTAAGGAGGTTCTCCCTTTAGGAGGAGGTGATCAGAGAGCCTGTCACTGAGTCCATGTCAGAGACAGTCCCTGTTCCCCTTACCAAGGAAACCACTTGAAGACCAAGTGCCTCCATTTTTAAATCAATTGGTAGGTGTTGTAGTAAATGTCAAGTATGTCATGATTCCTACATATTTACTCCGTAATCATTACACTTTCTTCCACCAGAATTATACATCTTCTAAATTATTCTATTTCATAACATTATGCTTTCCCATCACAAAGATTCTTAACCTGAAGCCTTGATTTTATTATTTAACAAATATAAAATTAACGCTCACTGTTTGTGAGGCATGGGTGCAATGTTAGCGAGTCACAGTCTCTGCCTCAGAGGACTTTCAGACTAAGGGAAACATGTACAGCCTCTTAAGCTTAGCCTGACACAATAGCCAAATAGATACTAAATGTTGACCACAATACTCTTGAGTAATCACATAAAACCAATAAACAAATCACCTAGAATTGAAAGGATGAATTCCAGCAGGAGGCATTATTAAACTCATGAAAAGATTCAGTTGCAACAGTAACAAGTCTCAGGAATAACTGTCAGCACTTCCAGGACCAATGTTCCTGGTACTTTAACAACCTTTCTATCAGAAAAGAGAAAAAGCTAGTTCCTGCAGAATATCAGGGCATGGGTTTGGTAAGTCGGACAATAAAAATGTAGTGAAAATTCCTCTGATCTTACCATCAGCCTACAACTTCTTTTCTCTATGCAGGCCATCTGACTTGTTTTGAAAACTGGAAACTATTTTGATGGGAATATTTTGATTAGAACCACACATTTTTTTAGTCTTTTTTTTATGTTGGTAGAGGGGGTTAGAGACAGGGGATGCCTGTGTAGAGTTGGCTGTTCTGGACTTACTTTGTAGACCAGGTTTGTAGACCAGGTTGTCCTCAATCACACAGCAATCCACATGTCTCTGCCTCCTAGAACCTCTGCTGGGATTACAGGCACGTGCTACCGCACACAGCTACATTACTCTAGTCTTATTTTTTCAGAAATGGTTTAAAATGTAATATTTACTCCTAGTAAAACTAAATATGCACATCACATTCTGATGACCTAATATTGAAACAGAGAATCAGGTAAATAAATATTAGGAAAAGAAACTATTATATGGATCAGAAACATCGACAGATGTATAAAAATTAATATTCTCTCAGGAAAAATAATATTTCTATTGCTCAACTTTGATGAAGAAAAGATAAATACAGATACATGGAGTTCCTAATCTCAAAGACATGGACACAAATAATCTCAATAACATGAGCCTATTTATTAGTTTGCATGAATATGCAAGTCAAAAATGCCTTTCCATCATACTAACCAAGTTTTATTTAACTAAATAAAGGTAACAAAATTTCTCTAAATTCCTCATTTTTTCATGATATTTTTATTAATTATTTGGGAAATACAAACATTGAACTCCAAACACAATCACTACCCATTCCTCCCAAGTCTGCACCAGCCCACATTTGGGACCACCAACACAAAAAAAAAAAGAAAAGAAAAAAAAAAGAAAAAATTTTTAAAGTCCAATTGGTGTTGTCCATATACTTACTGGAGCATGGTCAAACTCCAGGTTGCCGGCCCCTTAAAGAAAAGTGAGTCCTTCCCTACCCCGTCCAGCAGCCATCAACTGTGGAGAGCTGTAAAGCATATTTTAGCTTCCTTCTCTGTCATCAATAACAAGGCAACATGGCTCAGTTATTAAAGGTTAGGCTTACAACCAAAAATCAATCTCTCCATGAAAAAATAAAAAATATTTGCATTTCCCTGATGACTAAGGAAGTTAAGCATTTCTTTAAGTGTTTCTCTGCCATTTGATATTCCTCTACAAAGAATTCCCTGTTTAGCATCTTACCCCATTTTTTAAAGTAGATTATTTGATTTTTTGCTGTTTAACTTCTTGAGTTCTCTATATATTCTGAATATTAGCCCTCTGTCAGATATACGGTTGGTGAAGATCCTTTCCCAGTCTGCAGGCTGTTGTTTTGTTTTGATGACAGTGTCCTTTGCTTTACAGAACTTTTCAGTTTCATGAGGTCCCACTTATTAATTGTTGATTTTAGAGCCTGTGCTGTTGGTGTTCTGTTCAGGCAGTTTTCTCCTGTGCCAATGAGTTAAGGCTTTTCTCCACTTTTTCTTCTAATAGATCAAAATGTCCCTAAGATTTCACCTTACACCCATTAGAATGGCTAAGATCAAAATTCAAGTGATAATACATGTTGGAGGATATGGAGAAAGGAAAACCCTCCTACATTGCTGGTGGGAATGTAAACTTGTACAACCACTTTGGAAATCATTCTGGCACTTTCTCACACAATTAGGGATAATGCTACCTCAAGATTCAGCTATACCACTCCTAGGCATATATCCAAAATATGTTCAAATATACAATAAGGATATTTGCACAACCATGATTGTAGAGGCTCTATTCATAATAGCTAGAATCTGGAAATAACCCAGATGTCCCTGGAATGAGGAATGGATACAGAAATTGTGGTACATTTACACAATTGAATACTACTCAGCAATTAAAAACAAGGAAATCAAGAAATTTGCAGGCAACTAGTAGAAACTAGAAAAGATCATCTTGAGCGAAGTATCACAGAAGCAGAAAGTCACACATGATATATGCTCACTTAAAGTAGATATTAGACATAAAATTTAGGATAATCATACTAAAATCTGTACACCTAAAGAAGCTAATCAAGAAGGAGGACCTTGGGTAAAATGATCAGTCCTCACTCAAAAAGGCAAACAGGATGGACATCAGAAGAGGAAGAAAACAGGGAAGAGGACAGCAGCCTACCACAGAGTGCCAATGAAAGACTCTACCCAGCCAAGTATCAAAGCAGATGCTGAGACTCATAGCTAAACTTTGGGCAGAGTTCAGGGAATTTTATGAAAGGAGGGGGCGATAGAATGACCTGGAGGATACAGCAGCTCCACAAGGAGAGCAACAGAACCAAAAAATTTGGTCTTTTCTGAAACTGATGCTCCAACGAAGGACCATGCATGGAAATAACCTAGAACCCCTGCTCAGATGTAGCCCATGGCAGCTCAGTCTCCAAGTGGGCTCCTTGGTAATGGGAACAGAGACTTTCTCTGACATGAACTCAGTGACTGGCTCTTTGATCATTTCCCCTTGAGGGAGGAGCAGCCTTACCAGGCCACAGAAGAAGACAATGCAGCCAGTCCTGATAAGACCTTATAAGCTAGGGTCACATGGATGGGGAGGAGGACCTCCCCTCTCCATAGTCTTGAAGAGGGGCATGGGAGGAGATGAGAGTGGGATTTAGAGGCGATGAGGGAGAGGGGGACTACAGCTGGGGTACAAAGTGAATAAACTGTAATTAATCAAAAATTAATTAAAAAATTAAAAATAAGAGCAACTCTTTAAAAGGTAGAAGACATTAGCAATATACATTTAAATTTTTATTGCCACATCTTGGAATTTTTAACACATTTCTAAATATTCCTATAAATACACACACTCACACAAGATAAAGAAATTTGTTCACTCATGTAAGGATAAGTACAAAGCAGAATCCAAGGAGGAAAAGAGGAGCTTCCTTTAAATACAGAGTTCTTCCAGATAAGACAAGTAGAAAATAGAATGTAATTTCTAAAGTGGATCCTTTACAATGTTACATTGTGCTGCTTAATGGCACATGGTTCCTGATGAGCATTCCAAATTACAAGGTAGTTGTTCAAATAGAATTTAAAACCAAAGGCTTCATTGATGTGCTTTCTAAAACAAGGGACTCTTTTAATTAGAAAAATCTATGCTGCTTTCTTTCCTGGCAGCATTTGTGGGGTTTCCCACCAGAAAGTTCTCACGGGGAGCCAAATGTGGAAAACACACAGACATTCTTTACTTTGTAGAGTTGTCCTTCATGCTCTACATATCTAAAACCACTCAAAGTCCAGATTCCATTGATTATTGTGCCATTGGATTTTAAATAGTCAGAAAAATATTTTTTATATTTAAATTGAATGATTTAGAGCTCTAATAACTTAGTGTCCCATTTATTAAACTGTAGCACTATGATGCATGGTGGTGATTAACTGGTTATCAGTTCTTTGTCCAGGAAGGACTGAAGAAAAAACTGTTGACTACAGATTACACATTTCATTCTAATGGAAATTTCTTCTTTCACTGAAAAATGCTTATGATATATGAATATATATATATATGTATATATATACATATATGTGTAAATTGTGGACATTCTCAGGTTGACTGCCTAGAAATCTTTCTTAAATGGGGCTTCTAGAATTTCTGTAGATTTACAAATTAATCTCTTTGTGTTTACATTTACCTTAAATGTTATTGACTTATGAACATTGCATCTGAAATAGTCTTTTATTTGATGATAGTAATACAGAGTAAAACCAACTTCTCTCAGTGTTACTGACTTTAAATATTTTTTATAGTATTATAATGCAATACCAACCCCAACACCATGCCACTCTCTTACTCACGTGACATAATCCATCTAAACCAGTGGAAGTCAACCTGTGGGTCCTGACCCTCTGGGGGCTTGAATGACTTCTTCACAGGGCTCACATAGCAGATATCCTGCATATCAGATACATTATGATTCATAACAGTAGCAAAATTAGCTATGAAGTAGCAACAAAAATAATTTTATGCATGCAGGCTCAACAAGGCATGAGAAACTCTTCAACACTTGTAGAATTAGGAAGACTGAGAATCAGTGATCAGGACTATTGGTATTTTCCCAGTGTGACTTGTTTGTGTATTCTGTGTGTGCATGTTAATTTTAGTTTCATGCAATGTGAGTCACAAACATAAATTCACAGATCAAATAATGTGGGATATAAGCAGTTTTTTCAGAAAACAAGGTTTTTTTGTGGAGCTCCTGTCTGCTCTCCTTCTTCCCCATGTTCTTTGAGCCAAGTAAGCTGGGCCCGGGGGGTGGGGAGAGACTGAAGAACCATGTATGGACTAGATCTAGGCCTGGTACACAGATGTAACCAAGGGACAACTTGGGCTTCTTACAGTCCCTTAGGAATGGCTGCTGTTAGTAAGTTGAATGAGTGCTGTCTATGGCATGGGTACTATTGGCTGCTTCTGATCACTTTCCACTGGTGGGGCTGCCTCTCAAGGCCATAGGGGAAGAGGACATGTTCCTTCCTGATGTGACATGATGAGCTGGGATGGATTGGTAGGGCACCTCTTTTCTGTGGAATAGGGGAGATTAGTTGGGGGAAGAGGGAGGAAGGATGGGGCAGGGAAGAAAAGAAGGAGAGGGCTACCACTGGGATATAAAGTTAATAAATAAGTAATTAACTATTAAAAAAAGAAAAATCTTTAAAAAAAATAAGTGTTCTTCATTTTGCCCATCAAACCTGTTGCATCTTGCTTTTACATCAAACCTCCATCCACATCCACTATCCCTATTATATTTACTTTTATAATCATGCTTTACTAGACCTAGAACTGATGATCTTAATGCTTACTGATATACTATTTAAAATAATTTTAATGTAAATTATCAAAGAACATGCACAAATTTATCAAAACTATAAAGGAAACTAAGATGCATATGTGAAGTTATGAAAAATAAGCCGTGTGGGAAATGTTACAATTGCTGATCATTATCACCAACATGCTGAGCCTTCTACTGCTGTGTTTGCATGAAGCTGTGAAGACATAAGGAGCAACTGCCTTTTTGTTGGTAGCTCTGAGTTCATGATTCTGGGAACTTTTTGATCTGAATATTATAGCACTGGGTTTTCAAAGAGTCGTAGCTTTAGTTTTTTGCAGTGTGTTTCCTTTTGTTATCTTTGTTCTCACATAGGAAGGCTCTACAATCCAGTGTGAGTGGCTGCTTCATTGACAATTCAAAAGAAAACTCCAGAACAGAGATTGCTGCTGACATTCAGAAGCAAGAACGTCCCCATCAGGACAGTTCACCAAGGAAGCAACTAGTGTAGCTCCTAGGATCTGGCCCCTACTGCATTCTGCGGTAGTGATTGGATTCGGCTATGAGCCTTTCTGGCTCACAAATGGATAGGATCCCAAAATTTCCACTCCCAAATGACCCCCAATGGCTATAACTTGCTTAGTCAGCTTCAGCATCCAGTGGTGGAAGGTTGTTTAATGGCGGGCCTGAGAAGAGGGATTTAAATGAAAGAATCACATGAGAAAAAAAAACCCTTATTTTATTGGCAATATGAAGCTGCAGTGGGAGCCTAACACCGTCATTCTAATACAGATGTTAGAAAGAATATTATGATAATGTACTTAAACAATGTGAGGCCAAATGAAAAAATAAAAGAGAAACTTTTTGTACGATAAATGAGAGATTTAAACATGATAGCAAAGTATGTAGTGGACAAAGAGATACAACCCAACTGTTGATTTCCATGAGGAGCCGTTACTTTTCTGAGAAGAAGGGAAGATGGGATAGGTGGAGGGAGGGAGAGAATTGAGAGGTAGGGACTGGGAGGAGAGGAGAGAGGGGAAGTAGCAATTGGGATGTAAATAAATAAATAACTTAGTTAACAGTAAAAATAAATAAATAAAAAGAGATACCTCAACTCCTAAGAAGTTGTTATATGGAATGCAAATTTACTTTGACAGATTTTTTTCTTTTCCATTTTTTCTTATATCCTCTTATTTGCCTTTAGGTTTTTTCCAGATTGCCTATATAAGAATCTTTTCAGAGAGCAACCTATAAAACACATTTTGTCATGTTATATTCATTAGTCTTAACAAATTTTTCATGTTTTATGATGACACTTGAAGCAAAAAGACAGTATGAAAACTATTATTTCCAGTTGTGGTTTGGACAAATATTGCCCGTTTTAATGGACCTTTGTACTTTAAAAGTAGTTTTTGAAATTACACTATAAATCTCACTATTTACTTCAAATCCTAAATTTTATACCAATTACATTGTTTTTTGTTTATTTGTTTATTTTTGCTTCTCTCTCTGTTATTTCCCTTCACTACCAAGGTTGTGAAGAAACAGAAGAAACAAGTTGTTTCCTGGAAAAAGAGTGTGACTGTGAATCAATCTGCCATACACAGATCATGAGTTGTAGATTACAGTGCCTAGACTCACATTCTATGAAGACATCAATGGAATTATGAAACAAACTGTTCTTTTTTGTCTTTAAACAAAACACATTTTGCTCTCTTTTTTTCTGTAATTTGAAGTATAACAAAATCATATCACGTCCCTCTGAGCAAGCATTTGTATGTCATTGTCTCTAGGATTTCTAAGGGTCTAGCACTTTACTTGGAGCCCTAAGTTGTGTTCAGTTGAGTCATTATGATAACAGAGAAAACGCTTAATTTTTTTTCCCTGTGATTTTTTTCCTCTGAGCAAAGAATAATAGAAGAAAAATTAAAAATTAAAAACTGCTTATGTCACATAATACAAAATGAGTGTAAATTAAACAAGACCCCACAAGAGCTATACAAAACAGGCAGAAAGGACAGGGTAGCACATTACAGAAGCAGTGTCATCCTCCTAGGTAGTACTGGTTCCATTTGAGCCTCCTATAACATTCAAACAGATATCAAGTTAGAGTGTCTTCCAGGGAGGCAGAAAAGTATTTAGAATTTATTTATATAAATTGGAGAAATATCCCTCTGGGTAAGAAAGACTCAATTTTTCATTTCTGTCACGATAAAACAGAAGGCTATCTGAAAGACCAGGACGACATAAAAAAACTAATGGAAACCCAAAGAAAAGCATTGAATCAGGAAGTAGGCAGATCTCACAAGGCTGACAGCAACCATAGATTTTCTTAATCTGGTAATCTCTAATTTTGTTTTAGACTTGCAAAGAATGAGCTTTGAAATAATTGTAAGATTTTCTTTAGATACATTATTTTGTTGCTGAGCAGTGGAAAACAAGGGGCAATTTCAGAATAAAGGATAAAGAGGAAGCTAAACCAATATATGCCAGATTTGAGGTTGCTCAAATTCTATCACTTAAAATATTTCCTTATTAAGAGGATAAATTTAAATAATGGAGGCTAGTCTTTAATACAATGGCATATTAAGATATGTGTTGTTAATATTGGATTATATTATATATTATATATGTGTATAACATTATATATATAACGTTATATATATATATATATATAACATCATATATAATGTTAATGTTGGATTATAAAACAATGAGTGAAAAGGCTTAAAATATTCCTTGCCTTTATTTGTAAACTTAATAAAAGTACTACTCACCTTTATGATACTGATTTCACCATAATGAGCTTGTTTTAGGAGATTTACATATATTATTTAGTACTGATGCTATGTGTGTTATGTGTGTTTGGTACATGCACATGAGTGTGGAGTTATGTATTCCCATATGGTAACCAGAAGAGAATGCTGGGAGTGAGTGTTCCTCAACTACTCTTCCTCTCCTTGCCTTGAGACAGGGTCCTATACTGAACCAAAAGCTGACTTTTTTGGCTGGCTGGCCTGTCTGAATTTTCCTAACCCATGCTTGCCTCTGACCTGAGAGAGGGATTGCAAACACAGGAGCAATGCTTTACATGGGTGCTCTGAACTCAAATTGAGATCCTGATGCATGCAGAGAACATGCTCTTATCATTGAGCTACCTCAGTAATGAGTTTCAGGGGAAAACTCATTTTATTGTAAACTTATTGTAAATAGAATAGGCAAGTAAGTAAATAATTAAATAAATAAATAAAATTTATTTCTCAGAAAAAAATTCCATCTTGAAAAAAACAAAACCAATTTTTTTTCTTCATACAGTATATTTTAATTAGGTTCTTTCTGCTCTCTCAAGCTCTTTCCTCTACTCTTCTCACCCAACTTCAGGTTCTCATGAAAATCAAATCAAAACAAACAAGCAAAACCCACAATAACTACCCCCCCAAAACCCCTAAAAACAAATACAATCCTAAGACAAAACAAAATGTGTGTGCACACACACACATGTAAAAAATTTGGAGTTCATTTTTTGTTGGCCAACCACCAAGGGCATGGTACCAGCACTGGAGTGTGATTGATTCAGTGACATGCCATTGGAGAAACTGATTTCTCTTTCCAAACAGTTATTAATTGCATGTAGCTTCTTGGTTAGGGATGGGTTTTATGTCCACTTCACCTTCTCAGCGTTGTGATTTTGTCTAGATTGAACCTTGTATAGGTTTTATCAAGCCTGTCACACTGAGTTCACATGTGTCTCAGTACTGTTGGATTTTATGACACTGTTTTCTTGGTATCATCCTCTTGTTCTAACAATCTTTCTGCCTCCTCTTCTGCAAAGACCCCTAGAGGGATGGGGTTTGATAAAGGGATGAGCAATACAAATTCTTTTGTTTCCTGTAAATTTAAGATTATCTTTCTTTTCTTCATTTTTTTTTGTCATGATCATTTAGAGCTTAATTTTATTTTTTCTGTCTCTACTAGAACATATCCATTGATAAATACCATGCTATGTTGAAAAGCTTTCTTTTGTACTTTTCTTATGGACCAAAAAAAATGTTCATACAAAGGATACACACAAACACACACAATCACACAAAACATACTTTATTCTTAATTATTTAACTATTGATTTGGTGAGTCGCTTAAGGAATAGGTCAGTACTTGTGATAACACAGAAGGAAGCCAGACTAATATAAAGAGGTGGCAAGATAGAAATAACAATAGAGAAGGGCTCTTATAGTTTAAAACCCTTTCATCAAATGTTTCATACTATTGCTATCAAACCTATAATTAACTTAGATTGTGAAATAGTAAGTATTACCTGCTGTTTTGATTTTAAAAATTGCCCTGGAAAAAGCAACTTAGGGAAGAAGAATTAATTTTCGTTCGTAGTGCATAATCAACTATGGCAAAGTAGGTGGAGCAGGAGGAACTTGAGGTTTATTAGTTTCAGGGAGCAGGAAATAGAGTCCTTCATCTCATCTTGTTCTTCCTTTATATGTAATCCAGAACAGCATTCATAACACCTGTGCTGTATCATACAATCTCACTTTATTCCAGGACATCTTTCCAGAGGAATATATATCCTACTACAGAGATGCTTGGGAATCCATGTTCATTGTTGCTCTACTCACAATCTCACAACAACTAGGAAATGGAAACAGACTAGATGTCTGTAAACTGATAAAAGGGTAAAGAAAATGTTCAAAATATACAGTGGACCATTCTTCAGCTGTAAGGGCAAATTACATTAAATTTACAGGTAAATGGATTGAGCTATATGAATGAGAGCACCTAAACCCAAAATGAAAAAGGCTTCATACTCTTTCATTGATGAATGCTGGATTTGAATATTCAGGTATGTATGTTTAAATTACAGTACCCACAGATTTCATAAAACTATTAAGTGACACAAGGCAAGGAGATTTAATGATTTTTTTATATTTATTTTAAAATTTATTTTAATAAAATCTCAATAATAAAAGGAACAGCAAACATGGCTTAGAGATAAACTAAAAAACCTTATGCATATCTCACTTAATACTACTTATGAACCCTAACTTTCTATATTTTTTAAAAAGATGAGTTGATGGGACAATAATATTACTCAACAGTAAAGAGCACATATTGCTTCCAAAAGGATATTCCCTTAGTCCTGAGAACTCATGTCCAGAGACAATCCCCTGTCACTCAAGCTCCAAGGACTCTGACCTCCTTTTCTGGTCTCTTCAGGCATCTGTACTCACTCTTGCATGCACACACACACACACACACACACACACACACACACACACACACTTTCGTCTGATAAAATCCAGATGACCAATAAGTAATCCAGAATTTTCAGTTTTCACCACCAGCGCTCTCTGTGATAAGGTCATTGTTATTGTAAATTTTGTTCTTGATTTTTCTATACTCTCTGTTCACATATTACTCACTTTTGCACATATGTTTTCAAGCAACTGCTGGAGAACACCGACTAAGATGTCAAAAGGCCCATTGCTACTCCTTTGGAATAGTGATCCTAAAATTAAAATCTGCCACAGAAGGGAGACTGGCCTTAGTGGTACCTGTTCCTCACGTTGCAGGTAAGCCACACACATCTTAAACTTCCTTTGTGGAAACTCCTTGAAAATTGCAATTTTGGTAGTTTTCAGAAGAAAACCATTTGAATTGTGACAATGTGGATATAACTGGAGAAATAGTGCTAAGTGAAATAAGCCTGGGTCAGAAAGAAAATGTAATCCATGGTCTCAGTATATGGCCAATATAGAAATACTTGAACTCACAGATACCTAGAATAAAATACTAGTTTCTAGCCCCAAGAGACTGGAAGAATGGGAGGAGTTGATCAAAAGGAGCAACATATCAACTTAAATGAATAAATTATAGAGATGTATTATATGTGAGGTGATTATGGTGTGAGGTTCTGAACAAAGACAGGAGATACCCAGACTTCTTCTGGAAGAAAAAAAAGAGAAACAGAGTTTTATTTGTGTTTTCAGAGTCTCCAATGAACTTTTATTCAGAAGACCCAAATATAGGGAGCCAGACCCTTAAAGGCCTTAGAGATGTGTTTTACTACTTTGCCTTTTAAACATGGTAAGCTATAATTTCATTGGATATTTTAAAACTGCAGGATGAAATTATAAAAATGGCTAGGATGCCAGAGATGTAGTGAAGTGTGGTGCATGACAGTCTGGCTTCCTTGAAATTTAAAAATTTTAATTTTGTCTCCTGCAGCTATATAACAAATCGTTTATAGTGGTAAGGCATTTTATCGCACTCAGGTTTCCCACACATCTAAGGCTGACCATTCTAGATACTAGAAATGCAGGAATCCTATAAAACACTTCTATCCCAACTGAGAAGGTACACTAGACTTCTAGAAATCTGGGTTTTTGTGAGTAATTGTTCTCATAGATTGGTATCCATGGATGAGGTCTGTTTAGCCAGCAGCCATCCTATAAAGGCACCCATAGTGAACTTATCTAAAGAAACAGACACACAATGGGTCATCTGCTGTGTTATCTCCTCAGCTAACCACTAAAGAAGCAACTGTCAAAAAAAGACAGATCATATTTAGTAGAGACATAATTCCTGATACTATCTAAATCTTAGTTGAGATGCCAATAAATACATATATTGAACCATTATGCTCATGTTTATGAGCAAATGAACTAAACAAAGATGTTGAGTTAAGACACTGTGGTTTTAAATGTATTTAAATGTATTTAAATGTATTTAAATATATATATATTCTTGAAGTAATGACACCATTTCTCCTATTCATTTTCTTCCCTTTAACAATTATCATGTGCCATCCCCCTCTACCTCACTTGCTCTCAAATCCTTGTTTATGGCCTTTTAAAAACATTGTGTGTGTGTTTGTTTGTATTTCTATATAATGAGTATATGGATATATATTGCTAAATATATAAATTCAACCTGCTTAATCCATATAGCATTACAATTTTGTATATTATTTCAGTATTGAACAATTGGTATTAGTTGAACTTTTAGATAAAAATAGACAATGTTGATAGGAACACAAGATGGCTGCCCCAGGAGGACATTGTGTCTGAAGAGCAGGACAGTAGTGTAGGCACAGTGACCGGGAGACTGAGATCTCGGACCAGCATTTTTAACACCAGCATTTGCGACTGTCAGGTGAGCAGAATTCCTACTGTGGGGAAATCAAGTGGAAAAGTCCAAGGGACGCCCAGCTATTCCCAGGAAAAACTCTGGAGGGAGACAGGCTGTGCACAGCCAGGCTGGGCGCCTAAGCCGCCATCTTGGGCTGGGGCACACCGTACCTCTGACAGACTGAGTTTCACCCAGATACCGCGGGCTGCACTGCTTGGGACCACAACCCTCTGTGCCAGGGGCTGCCACTTTGGGCTGGGGCACAAGGTACCCCAGATGGACTGAGTTTCACCCAGATACTGCGGGCTACAACGGTCAGACCCACACCCCTAGGCACACCCAGCCACCACCCCGGATTGGGACCCATAGTATCAGGTCCAGACCTAGGTGCCCCAAATACCATCTCAGGAGGCGCCAAGGCTCCAGTACAGAAGAGAGCCTTTACAGCAAGCTCAGGGCAGAGCTCAGAGCCTCCTGACCAGAGCAGAGCCCCCAGCGGTCATATCAAAGGGGGACACAAAGCCTCTGGCAAAGAGGGAAGAGCCAAACCTCCAGACCAGAGGGGAGACCAGCCTGTGGTGCTCACAGCCTCTAGCACAGAGCACAAAGCCAGGCACACAGATCCCACAACAGAGTTCAACTGAGGC
>CM053763.1:37073162-37121922 GCA_028658305.1 Pachyuromys duprasi
GTTCCGCGCAGTGCAGCCCGCAGTATCTGCATGAAACTCAGACTGTCCGGGGTACTGTGTGCCCCAGCCCAAAGCGGCGGCTGCTGGCACAGAGGGTTGTGGGCCCGCGCAGTGCAGCCCGCAGTATCTGGGTGAAACTCAGTCCGTCTGGGGTACCATGTGCCCCAGCCCAAGATGGCGGCTTAGGCGCCCAGCCCAGCTCTGTGCAGCCTGTCTCCCTCTGGAGTTTTTCCTGGGAATATCTGGGTGTCCCTTGGACTTTTCCACTTGATTTCCCCACCGTAGGAATTCTGCTCACCTGGCAGTCGCAAACGCTGGTGTGTTAGGTCCCAGATCTCAGTCTCCCGGTCGCTGTGCCTACACTACTGTCCTGCTCTTCAGACACAGTGTCCTCCTGGGGCAGCCATCTTTCGATTCGAGTCCAGACATTACTTTCTAACACGGTAGAGTGTTACCTTACGGTAATAATTTATATTAAGATAAATTGATAAAAAAGGAAATAACATAATACAATATTATGTTTTAAGGAATGTTAAATTTTATTGTTTCAATTACAAATATTAAAATCTTTGCCAAAAGGCTGGGAAATGGTGGAAGTTCTGTTTACATGAGATTGTTATATATGTTTCTGTCTGCATATAGTGTGTCCATGCTAACATATATTTCACAGATTATATTGTTGAATAGAGAGGAACTGATATATTTTTGAAGGCAGAAATCAGTTTTTCTTCTGTACTTATATTTACCACCTTGATCAACTAGTACAGTTTGGACCACAGGTAAGCACTCAATAAATGTTTGTGTGAATGAATAGCACTAATATAAGATGTTCTGGGGAAAGAGATAAAAGAATATCAAACAATGACAGAAAAGATTGTTAGGAGGAAGATAGCAATTGATTAGTAGTTGCCAGAAGCCATTCAATATTGTTCCCGCATCAACAAAAGAGGACAAACACAGGCAAAGATCAATTTTCCTTTTTACCACGTATTTCTAAAGCAAACTCCCACATCACTTTCCCTTTTTAAGTGGTAAATAGAGAAGGACACTTTTGCACAGTTCCTGGATGAGGTAAATTAGCATCATTACCTATTCAGTTTCCATTTTTGCCTCCACTACTCAAAAGTGGAATTATCATCCACAATAGAAATATGTGGAAAGACACATCAAGAAACTCAATTGACTTCAATCTATTTAAATCATATTTTACCATGTGATCCCTGTACAGCAATATATTGAACTTCCTTTCCTCATTTTCTTTCATTTACAAAGCACTGTCTCACTATATTGTTTTAAGAACTAGACACTCCAGATATTCCAGAAATCTAGTTTTTCTGCTGAATTTAGGAACATTGCATAACATGATAAATAACACTGAGCAATGCAGAAGGTCTTGGGAGCAAGCATATGATTGAGAAATGATAAGAAGATAAGTAGACTAGTGCAGAACAACTCTCTACTTTAAAATAGATGTGAGCAAACAAATATATAAATAAAATATATGTATATACTTTTCATTTATTCACATATTATTATGCCTTCACACATATTTAAAAATCAGAAACAAAGCTGTACGTAGTTGTTATTGAATTGTGGACAGAAAGTGAAATCTAACAATGTAGGATTAGACATGCTGTCATAAATTTTTTCTCCAGAAAGTTACTCTCAAAGTTATTTTAAACACTACCAACTTAAAATATATCTGTGTATGTATCATTAAGTGAAAACCAAGGGAATATTATGTGATTTTATTAGCAGATACCAAATAAAAGAGAAAACATTTTAACAACACAACATGTGATCACTGACTAACTCTTTCCCGACTGAAGCCACTGAAGAGGCCTCACAGCAATTATCAGAGACATTAGTAATTTAGTAAAAGTAACTTCTATTTGTGGAAATACTTGTTACTAAATTTGTATCATTCTTCATAATACAAATACTCCCTCAGTATTGCAGTATTTGAAAGGTATGGAAGCAATTCTAGAACCCTGTCTTTTTATTATATACAACTTTGTAACTTAGTCCAATATGTGTGAGGTTATGTCTTCTGCTTTCTCATGATACAATAACATGTTAACGCCACAAACACGGGGATTATTTCATTTTGCAGTTTACAGTCCATTGCTTAAGCAAGCTAGGGCAGGAACTCAGTGCAGAAGCTTGAAGCAGAAACCCAGGAGCAATGCTGTTTACTTTTCTTCCTCTGACTTTTTCAGCTGTCCTTCTTATAAAGTCCAGGCCCACATGCCTAGGCACGGCACTACCCAGATTGGCCATGGCCCTTCTACATCAATTAACAAATAACAAAATGCCTCACAAACATTGTCCCAGGCCAATCTAAAGGAGAAAATTCCTTGGTTGTGATCCCCTCCCCCGAGGTGCGTCAGGTAGGCATTCAACCTAACTATGACAGATCGTAAGGGGGGAGGGAGAAAATATGCTTGCTCTTGTTTCTGTGCTATGTGTTATGCATATCTGTGTGAGGGTTTACAAATTTGTTTATATGAACAGATGCAGAGGTCAGAGATGAAGCTCCAGCATAATTCCCAAGAACCTCACATTATGTTCTTGAGAGAGTTTCTTTTTTGGTAGGAACTTGTTGAACTGGCTACTCTGCATAGTAACCAATCCAGGATCTGCCTATTTATGCATCACTAGTATTGTGGCAACAAATGTATGCCTCCGCCCTATCTTTTATTTATTTTTAACATGGTTTTGACCATAAAACTCAGTTCATATGCTGACAGGAAAAACATTCATAACTGATCTGTCTTCCCAGTCCTGAGACTGGTATTTTCACAGAGAAGTCCTGGGGCTGGAGAGATGACTATGAGTGAACTGACAGTTCATCCAGAGGACTATGGCTTAATTCTCAGCACAGATATATATGATGGCTAGCAAACATTTGTAGCTCTAATTCCCGGGTATCTAGTTTCCTCTCCTGGCCTCCACAGGCACTGTATATGTATAGTCTACAGACATAAAGGTATGAAAAATATACATACACAAAATATAAAACAATAATAATACAAATAAAGGCTTCAGTCTAAACTTTGTGTTTAAATTGAAAAATATGCTAAAATCAGGATCTATCTTAGAATTATAGATTCCTTTTGCTTTCAGTACCCTAGTACTGTACATTTTTATTGAAACAGCCTAATAATACCAGTGATAAATTTGAGTGTATGTTTATATGTAAATAAGCACATACACACATTCTTGTACACACACACACCATGATCACCCACATGTGCCCACAGATCTATCAGCTGCCAGCTGAACTTATGGGATCTGCAATGTTTACTCCAGTTCTTCATTGTATGTGTCCATGCCAGAAATCTTTTGTTTTTTCATTGATATTATGATCTATCAGATCATGGCAAGAACGTAGACTTCCTACCAAATTTTACCTGATAGAGGCAGTCTCCTTTTGGCAAGAACTCCTATGACTTAACCTCAAGCAAAATCATTCCTCTATTCAGTTATTTCAATTATCAGTGGGAGAATTAACTAAATGGGTGCTAATCCTCCCATTTTAATACCTAAAATTTTGGGCATAATAGTATATGCACCTTAGAATATTCACTCAAAACTAATTAGGATAATATAATTAGATGCTCTTAAATAATGATAAATACATAGTTATCCAAAAGTGTCTATATTATCATTAGCTTCATTATAATCCATTCATGATAATCATCTTCTTCCTTATTTTGAGAAAATCAAAACAATGAGCAATCATGATTCAACAAGATATCTTTACCCTTTATCAGTCTGCTTTGAGATATTTTTCATTACTTTGTCCATTCACATAGAACATGTTCTGGAGGTACATGATTCCTGAGTGGTATGCCCAGGTTTTCTGTGTTTCTGTGAAGAGGTAACAGGAATACTCAGAAAACTTGACACTTTGAAATATAACACATGTGTTTCTTTAATGATATCTCCTTGCAAATCTTGGAGCTTATCAGCGGCTGCCCTAAAAGAGAGAGAAATACATGACTCTGAAATAGAAAAGTAGAATCAAATTTTTCAATAAGAATGTAAGTTCTGAAGAGTTGTGCATTGCCCAGATAAATGCTCCATAAACTAATGCATACATTCCATAAGTCAATAATTTTAGTTATTTAATAAACATTGATATTATTTTACTTTTTCAATCTACAAATATTAGTATCAAACTGTTACAGATGTTAATATATAAATACATAAAAGACACTTCAACTTAATATCTAAATATAACTTTTACTAACTTTATGTCTGTTTTTATTTTAATTTAGCATTTACAGAGAAAAAAAATCACTGCACCATGACAAATAAATTGGGGTCAATACTGGAATCATTTTGCTGTTTCTCTTTTGTGTCTGTGTAGCTCTGGCTGTCCTAGAACTCATTCTGTAAACCATATTGAATTGAACTCATAGACTGAATCAAAATCATAGCCTGAATCGAACTCACAGATTTCCACCTGCTTCTACATCCTGAGTTTTGAAATTAAAGATGTGTGCCACCATGCCTAGCTGGAATTATTTATTTATTTATTTATTTATTTGCATTTTTATTTTATATTAATGACAGGTTATGTACTTTGTATCCCAGCCGTAGACCCCTCCCACATTCCCTCCCTATCCCTCCCATTCCTCCCTCATCTCCTCCCTGCCCCTTTCCAAGTCCCCTGATAGGGGAGGACCTCCCCCCTTCCTTCTAACTCTAGCTTACCAGGTCTCTTCAGGACTGGCTTCAATGTCCTCTTCTGTGGCCTAGCAAGGCTGCCTCTCTCTCAGGGCGAGGGGTTGAAGAGCCAGCCATTGAGTTCATGTCCTAAATAGTCGCTGTTCCCCTTACTAGGGTACCCACTTGGATATTCAGCTACCATTTGCTACATTCAAGCAGGGGTTCTAGGTTATATCCATACATGGTCCTTGGTTGCAGAAACAGTCTCATAAAAGACCCCTGTGCCCTGCTATATTTGGTCCTTGCAGAGCTCCTGTCCTCTCCAGGTCATACTAACTACCCCTTCTTTCATATGATTCCCTGCACTCTGCCCAAGTTTTGGTTATGTGTCTTAATATTTGCTTTGATACACTGCTAGGTATAGTCTTTCAGAGGCCCTCTGTGGTAGGCTCTTGTCCTGCTACTTATTTTCTCCTACATCCAATGTCCATCCCATTTGTCTTTCTAAGTAAGGATTAACCCTCTTACCCCAGGTCCTCTTTCTTGTTTATCTTCTTTAGGTGTATAGACTTCAGTATGTTTATCCTATCTTATAGGTCTATATAAGTGAGTATACACCATGTGTGTCTTTCTGCTTTTGGGATACCTCATTCAGGATGATCATTTCCAGGTCCCACCATTTGCCTGCAAATTTCATGATCGGGATTATTTTTTAACCATTGTGCTTATTAATATAATATAAATATATTAAATACAGATGCAACAATTCCAAGAGACTCACCTTTAACTGAGTAAAGAAAATAGATATCAAAATTATCCAGTGACTAAACAATGTAGAAAAGAAAATATCTTCTTCAAGAGATTAACATGTTTTTACAAACTAAGTTTACTAACATGCTATTTTCATGATGTTTACTACTACCTTCTTACTTCTTACTGTTCATTTCTTAAATCCTCACTTTTATTTTGACTATACTTTGTCACTATTAAAAATCAGTATATACTAAAATAAATGTTATACATAAAGGCAATAAAAACTTTCAGAAAAACAAAACTCTCAAAATTCAACAAACAATTTCAAGGGAAATAAAATGTTTTTTTTTTCAAATGCTTTATGTGGAGATGCTGATGCACACCGTGTAAGAAAGTTTTGATTATAATGCACGTGAAAGAAATGATCAAGGAGCTTCTCAAGAACGTTCATATAATTGTACATCTAAAAATCAAATCACAACATGTTGTCATAGAACACATGGAAAATTTAAGACAGCCATTAAATATCCCCAGTGATTAGGACATTGTGTTATATTAACACACAGCACTCAAAATAAATAAACTCAAAATAACTCTGAAAGAAATAAGAATTTTCCATTAGTGGTAGGCATAGACAGTTGTGTCTACAAGATAAGGTTTACAGTGATGTGTTTGCACAAATGGCACTGAATTCTCAAAATAAGAATTCTCTGTATGGTAGTGATAATTGTAGGTAGAACTTGACCATTTGACTAATATCTACATAATAGAAATTGGAAAGTTCCAGAAATTAATGTACATTTTTCACAGTCAATTACAACAAACTTGTTAGTAAGCTACAAGATGACAAAACAATTTGTAAAAGCACGATAATCAAATTTCCACAAGAGGCATAAGAAGAGATATGACATCTACCTAACGCATTTAACCCTGTTGTGAAGATTAATATAAATCTTCATTTCATAATCTGCTAGTTTCCCCTTTTACAACCTAACTTATCCCAGTGTACAACATCTTTCACAAGCAATCCACCCAGGATGATTGCAGAGTAAAACTTCATCAAACAGACAACTCTAAGAAACTTTGCATAAAGTTGCTAGAGATTAGTAATGATAAAAGGTTCTTCTGCCCTGAAATTTTCATATTAGTTAGTTAGGTGTATAACAACCACCGATTCACAGGACGACCACTTCTCAGGTCATTAGCTTGCTAAGGAAACGTGAGTTTATTCCTTTAACCACCCTGTACACTGGTAGTGAAAATACAGTCAGCAGAAAACAAAAATCAGCTTAAGCCCAAAGCGGTGAAGCACTAGGACCTTACTGATTGATTACTTATAAACATACATACTTGAAACTGTAAGTCAGCTATAGAAATATCTTAGATACAAAGTATCTTCCCTAAGGTGTAGATCAACATCATTTGTCTATTTATTATTTCACCATAAGCATTCTACTGATTTAGCAAAATTTTTGAAGCTAAACTTCCTTGATGATTATCAAATTTATCATGTTCATTAGAAAAGATTACCACTAAAGATTTTTTTAAGTAGAAAAACTATTATAAATTGGGACTTCATAATAATGTATGATGATGTTTTCAAAGATGACCTCTGGCTTGCATCTATAGATCCATTCTGATGGCTTCACAGGTTTAATGATTTACTGTCATGGAGACAAATGGAAAAAATAATCCTGTAAAATGATAATTACTTACTACTTCTTAATCTAGATAGTTTTTAATGATAGTGCTTTATGAAGCTGTATTCTTCTATTTCTAATACTTTATTTCAAGACAACCTGCTTCAATAGCAAATGAACAAAAATGATTAGTGAGATTAGAAAAGAAACATAAAGTGTCTAACTAAATGAAGCGTTCTCATGAAAACTATTAAATAGATAAATTAGATTAAAATGTCACTGCCATTAAACTCTGTTTAATAAATGTCAAATAAATACTTCAGCTGTGCTTTGTAGCCTCATGACTGTTGCTGTATCTGTCAGTGAAAGCGTTACCAATTGTTGTTGCATTTTATGTGTTTTACCTAATTAAAAAATTTATACTCCTTAGACGATTGTCATTTTATGCCTTACTGATGAAACCAAATTCTGAACACTATTGAACTCCAGAAAATTTTGGAAACAAGTGGAATTTTTTCCTATAATTTTGCAATACAATCTATAAATTATTGGCTTTTTATTGCATTCTTAATGCACACACACAGCATTTCTCAGTATACAGTAAAGGGATATGGAAATTTTAGTGCATATGGAAACATAGCAAAGAGAAGCAGTTCTGTACAATGTGCACTGGGGTCTGCAGCTTAAATATGAGTCCTATGCACATGGGAACATATTGTAGCTTGCATCCCAGTGGGTGGTGCTAGTTTGGAAAGTTACAGAATAACCCAGGGAGGGGGATACGTAAATAGACATTAGAAATCCCTACGCAACTTTTGAAATACTACCAGTATGACGTGAATTATGTGTCTAGTGTGCCTCTGGGAGGCAAAAATAAAGCATAATAAAGCAGAGCATACATTCATAAAAAAGAAAGACAAAAAAACATCACTAATAAGATACAAGGTATTTTAAGCCTCTAATACTTGAGTTTTGATCATAACAATTTTCAGACATAAAATGAGTAGTCAAAGACTAAAAATGAGGAGAAAGTAAGTTTCAGACTGATAAGCAATTTCTTTCAAACTCTATTCATACAAATAAGATTTGTACTTTAACTAAAATATTATTTTCTCCCATGGAAATCACAGAAAATTTTTTGAGAACAATTTAAACATCTGAACTAAGGGGATAAAAAAGAGAATAGTAAATAATTATGAGGTTAATATTTTTCTTTTTTATTTTTATTAAGTTCTTTATTAATTACACTTTATTCACCTTATATACCCCTGTAGTTCCTTCTGTCCTCCTGTCCCAATCCCTCCCTTCCTCCCCCTTCTGCACCCTTTACCCTCCCCAAGTCCATTGATAGGGGAGGTCCTCTTTTCCTTCCTTCTGATCCTAGTCAATTAGGTCTCATCAGGAATGGCTGCATTCTCTTCCTCTGTGGCCTGGCAAGGCTGCTCTCTCCTCAGGGGGAGGTGATTAAAGAGCAGGCCAGTTACTTCCTGTCAGAGGCAGTCCCTGTTCCCATTACTATGGAACCCACTTGGACACTGAAGTGCCATGGGCCACATCTGTGCAGGGGTCTAGGCCATCTGCATGCATGGTACTTGGTTGGACCATCAGTCTCAGGAAAGACCCATGTGCTCAGATTATTTGGTTCTGTTGCTCTCCTAGTGGATCTCCTGTCCTCTCCAGATCTTACTAGTTCCCCCTTCTATCATAAGATTCCCTGCACTCTGCCTAAGGGTTAGCCATAAGTCTCAGCATCTGCTTTGATAGTCTGCAGGGCAGAGCCCTTCCGAGGGCCCTATGTGGCAGGCTCCTGACTTGTTCCCTGTTTTCTCTTTCTTCTGATGTCCATCCTCTTTGCCTTTCTAGATAGGAATTGAGCATTTTAGCAAGAGTCCTCCCTCTTGATTAGTTTCTTTAGGTGTACAGATTTTAGTAAGTCTTGCCTATATTATATGTCTATATGAGTGAGTATATAACGTATGTGTCTTTCTACTTCTGGGATAGCTCACTCAGGATGATCCTTTCCAGTTCCCAGCATTTACCTGCAAATTTCATGATTTTCTTGTTTTTTTATTGCTGAGTAATATTCCATTATGTAGTTGTACCACAATTTCTGTATCCATTTCTCAGTTGAGGGGCATCTGGGCTGTTTCCAGCTTCTGGCTATTACAAATAAAGCTGCTACAAACATGGTTGAGCAAATGTCCGTATTGTGTACTTGAGCCTCTTTTGGATATATGCCTAGGAGTGGTATAGCTGGATCTTGAGGAGCACTATTCCTACTTGTCTGAGGAAGTGCCAGATTGATTTCCAGGATGGTTGTACAAATTTACATTCCCACCAGCAGTGGAGGAGGGTTCCCCTTTCTCCATATCCTCTCCAGCATGTGTTGTTATTTGAGTTTTATATCTTGGCCATTCTGATGGCTGTAAGGTAAAATCTCAGGGTCATTTTGATTTGCATTTCCCTGATGAGTAAGGATGTTGAGCATTTCTTTAAGTGTTTCTCTGCCATTTGATAGTCTTCTATTGCGAACTCTCTGTTTAGCTCTGTACCCCATTTTTAAATTGGATTACTTGATTTGTTGCTGTTTAATTTTTTGAGTTCTTTATATGTACTGGATATTAGTCCTCTGTCAGATATAGGGTTAGTGAAGATTCTTTCCCAGTATGTAGGCAGTCCTTTTGTTCTGATGACAGTGTCCTTTTCTTTACAGAAGTTTTTCAGTTTCATGAGGTCCCATTTATTGATTGTTGCTCTTAGATCCTGTGCTGTTGGTGTTCTATTCAGGAAGTTGTCTCCTGTGCCAATGAGTTCAAGGCTCTTCACCACTTTTTCTTCTAAGTGGTTTAGTGTGTCTGGTTTTACGTTGAGGTCTTTGATCCACTTGGACTTTGATTTTATGCAGGGTGATAAGTATGGAGGTTAATATTTTAATACATGCTTTATCTCAAATGAAACAAAATAACCACTGTTATTAATGCATACAGAATGAATGTGTGCTGAAGACTTTTTGAAAGTTGTGAATTTCAGTCCCAATGGATGAATCTACAAAATACACACAGACCCCATATTCAGGCACTACTGCAGCAGAGGAAATAGATTGTAAGAGTCGGAGGATCAGACAGTTTGTTATGAGATTTTCTTTCCAGGTAACATCAGAAAGTATATACTGTATAATTATTGATATATTGATTCAGATGCTTAAATTGTTCTCAAAAAATGTTCTGTGGTTTCCATGGGAGAAAATAATGTTTCAGCTGAAGAATAAATCTTATTTGTTTCAATAGAGTATGAAAGAAATTGCTTGTCAGTATAAAACTTACTTTCTTCCAGTTTTCATCTTTGACTAGTCACTATATACCCAATATTTTACAATATGTAATGTATGTATATATTATATACATATATATATAATACTCAATACACACACAAGTATTCGTTTTTCGCCCTGTTTCTTTATGTTTGTTTTCACATGGAAGTATCTTTTATCGAAAAAGACATGAAGACATTAAATGTTAAATTCAGAAACTGAAAAAAAGTATAAGGAAAGTATTGCATATATAATTGATATATATGCATAAGATGAGGCTCAAATATATAAGAGGTAAAGCAATGTACATAAATTAGCACGTAAAAATTTGTAAAGACCGTAGGAAATACATTAACAAACAAAAGACCCTGCAAACCTACATAAGAAAGTCTGTGTTGAACAAGAGCAACCACCTAAGCAAAAAAAGGTGATGTGAAAAGAAAAAAAGAATTCAAAGTCTATGCTTGAGTTAGCTTTTTGCCTCTGTGACCAGATTACTTAAGGACAGAAACTTCAAGTAAGAAATATATTTTGGTTCACAATTTCAAAGGGGTCTCAAACCATGCACATCTGGCTCCATTGTTTAGGACCCAAAGTGATATTTAGCAGTGTAGTAGCAGGAGCACCATGGTGAGAGAAGCAACTGCCCAACTCATGGTGGTCAGGAAGCAGAGAGAAATCAAGATGGAATAGTATATAAAAATCTATTGCCTACACAAACCAAGTAAGGGAATTTTTACAGGAAGAAGAGGATGAAAACATTAAGGAATTCTGTTCTCGGATGTTTGGGATAGATCACCATCCTACCCAGGTGAGTAACATACAGAAGGACCAAGTTAAATCCATGGAAAGGAAAACAAATAGGTTCTAAATCTGACGATCACATATTTAAGAAGGGAGGGTGCTTGAATTTCACTTGGGAGAGGAAATTAAATAGACATATGGAGGGGAGCGAGGGAGGAAGCTGTGTGGGAAAGAAGGTAGGAAAAGTAATTGGGTGGACATCAGGTTTGGGAGGGTGGAAAAGAGGGAAGGGAGGAGAGGACTGGGGTAAAGAATGGAAATCCGTGGGCTAGCATCTCTGGGACAGGAGAGAACCCCAGGAGTCTATGGGGTGATCCTGGCTGAGGTTCTTAGGGGTGGGAGATATGGAGCATGAAGTTGCCACCTGCTGTAGGCAGATGGGACTTCCAGTGCAGGAAAGGGGACACCATTCCACCCATAAAACCTTCCACCCAAAGTTTGTCCTGCCTACAGGAAATGTAGGGATGAAGATAGAGCAGCAATTGAGGGAATGGGCAACCAATGACAGGCCCAACTTGAGACCCATACCATGGGAGAAAGCCAAGTCCTGACACTCTATTAAACTCTCTCTCTCTCTCTCTCTCTCTCTCTCTCTCTATATATATATATATATATATATATATATAGATAGATAGATATATAGATATATATATAGATCTATCTATATATATATATAGATCTATATAGATCTATATATATATATAGATTTTATATATATATAAAATCTGGCGTAAACCTATATTAGGAATAAAAAGATTGTCAAGTGTTTCAGTTGCTAATTACTTCATTTTATTTTATTGTCATTAAAGCAGTTTCACTTGAGATTTTCATTCAAGATATTTTAAAAGTAAAAGACACATTGGTGTAGAAGCACCTTATAGCTTATTCTTCTTGGGCATCTGTTGGGTATAAACACCCTCTTGCCCATAGTTCTTCTCCTTAACACTTCAGTTTTCATATTTCAGGTATTAATCACTTCTCTCTAGCGCTGAAGTATTTTTCATTTATTTATTATTTACTTATTTATCTACTTATTTTGCCTTTGTCTACTTCTAGTATAATGATCTTTGCCTGGGATCAAATTTCCTTACATGGTACCAAGGAAGATTAGGAGTTTCATTAATTAAAACTCACTTTGCCTTGTTTTTGTAGGCAGTGGTGTTTAGTTTTGTTTTATTTGGGTACAGATTAAGATGAATTCCTTCTGATTAAACTTTAGGAATAGTTCAATATACTTCTAATTTTAATTATAATTTACTGGTATATTATTTGTATTGTTAAGAATTTGGACCAAAAACAAATACAGTATTTCATTTCACTGTCTTTTCTGAAGTACAAAATTTAATGAAAAGTGGAACTAGAGCTCATTAACAACAGTGAAAATTAAACATACTCTCTAAGATGGGAGCAAATAGGTGAATGTCCTAAAAAAATTTAAAAAAAAACCTTAATTCTTTCATTGCGTAAATTTAGTAGATGGACTGAATGCATCAATTGCTTGAAATTATTCAAGTTCATAGAATGTATAAAAAGGCAAAAAAATAGGTTTAAAAGTCTAATATTTCATGGATAATTTTCCTAAATGTTATACATTATTATAAATAATAGCATCCAATGTCAATCATGAAATTGATTATTGGATATTAAATGTTAAAATATTTTCAACTCCTAAAAAGAGATTAAAATAGGGTAAGGAAAGACATTTCATTGACTGTACTTATTAAGTGTGGCACATAAACAAAATGAATCAATAACTTTAAATTTCAAGAATGTTGTGAGAACTATTTTAAAAGGCTTTTCATTGTGCCACTAGTCCTGAAGTAATTAATTTTCAATTATACATTCAGATATGACTATACTACTTTACTCCAGAATCACCCTTAATTTTCCAAGAAACTGAACAAATGGATCTCTCATGCTAAACAGATTGAAAATATTATCATTTTTGCTTGGAAATGCTAATTAGAAAATTCAGAGGATATACAGTGGCAATAAAAAATAGATTTGGTACTCTTGCACTTATTTTTCACATGCATCATCAGATTTCTAATCAAGGCATTCCAAATAAATACCATATGGCATTTAACAATCAATCACCTGTCATCACTAGAGACTGGCTTTGACAATATATCGACTCAGATTTAGCATCACTTTGATCCAAAGCAAACAAGTAAGTTTAGGTAGACATAGCTATGGACTGCATGGAGTTACATATCCAAAATAGGTTCATTATCAGCCAAAAAAAAAAAAACCAAACTTCAATTAAAAAATAATATCTTACATGAATTATTCAATTAATTAGACTCTACTTCACATGAAAGTCTCTACCCTTGAAGTATTTAGACTAATGAAGTAATGGAAAATTAATGCAAAAATCAATATGTAAGCATAAATTATCACTTTTGCTACATGTTTCAAACATGTCTACAATTTTTCTTCTCATCAAGAGGAGAAGCCAAATTTTTCTTCTCTTGAATGGGGGTCAGATTAAGTGCTTTCTTTTGAAAAGTGGAATGCTGTCAAAGTACTACTGCATGATTTCTAAGGCGATGCCACATAAAGGGACAGAGTTTCTGTCATGTCTTACAGAACTCATGAACAGTGTTGGAAGGAAGCCAAGCAATAACATGCCAAGGGCAAGTGTATTTGTCCGGTCATCACCCCTGCCAACATGTAGATCAATCATCAGCCATTTAAACGATGATCTTCCCATAATTCCAGTTTCCTAGCTTCGGGATGCCTGGAGCAGCAGTAAGCTGGCTGCACATAGCTTCTGCTAGAGTTTAAACTCATCAGAAAATGAATTTTAGTGTTTCACTTCAGGAAGTTTTAAAGCAATTTGTATCCAACAATAGATGATTAGAACATATCATGAAGGACAAATGGAAAAAGACTACATTATCAGGAGGGAGCTGTAGAGAATATTTGCTGAAATATGGAAGGATATTCAAACTAATGTTTATGGTTAATTGATTAATTACATTAATTAACTATTTATAATAGCCTGTACACATTTAAATTATGAGAGTTGATCGGGATGTTTCCTGAATAATAAAAACACCAAGTTATCTTCTCCCATTCTCAGCATTCCTTAGCTGTCCATATTTTATATATGTATATAAGAAAAACTAATGAAAAATTTGGCCAATAATTACGAAATGATAAGGGAAATGTATAAGAGTAAGTTTGGAGGAAGGAAGATGAAAGAAGAGATTGTGTAATTGTATTACATTCTCAAAATATCACAATCATCTGTGACTATGTTTTCTAAGGATCTAATGTCTTCATCTCACATACATAGGAAGTACATAGATATGGAGCTCACACATATATGCAGGCACAAACACACACTCATGAACACAAACCAAACTAAAATAAACATTAAAATATTTAAGATAATAAATGTGATAAATGGTCAATATCCTGTCTAACACTGCTTCCCACCATAAGGCCTTTCTCTTGTTAGGGGTTGTAATCTATCATTGTGTTACTGTCTAGAATTGTACTAGACAGTACAATGTTATTATGGAGGGGGGTCTGGCTTCTTTCACACAGAAAAATTAGCTTTGAGTTTATCGTGTTTTCATGTGCTGTTACTAGTTTATTTCATTTTCATATCTCCTGGAGTAATGATTTGAGTGTATATCCAATCATATTTTTTGGTCTGTTTATTTTTAACGGACACTTGAAATATGTACAGATGTTTATTAATGATGATTAAATATAGAAAAATAAAACAATGTTGCATTATTATGGAAATTTCAAAGAACAGGTATGAGATTTATGACAGGTATGAGATTGATGTTTTGTGAAATTCTTAGACTGGCTGGATAAGATAATTCTGGTCCTTAACCCTAGCACTGAGAGGCCAAGAAAGGGGAATTGTTGGAAGTTTGAGGAAGACCTGGGTTATACAGTGAATTCGGGCACACCTACACTAAAAATTGAGGTTCAGTCTCAAATACCACAACCTTGACAGCAAAGATTTATTGAACTCTTCAAAAGCGAGCTTAGCATCACACTTTATAGCCCATCTGCTCTAACTCTACCAAGCCATGCAGAATACATAGGTTTGAAATTTAAGTAACTTCGGTGGAGATACTGCAACATTTCATTGTATTGCAATTTTAAGTTTTCAATATGACAAACCACTTAAATGTGTGTTTTTTTGTCTTCCATGTCTCTATGCTTTGTCTTTTCTACTTTTTATATGGCTGTTTTTCTTCCACTTGACTTGCTAGTCTCAAATATATGCCAGATTAAAAATTATTGAAATATGTAAGACATTAGTACTTGTCTGCCGGTGGTGTTTGCTTTTCCTTCACATTTGTGAGCAGTGTACTTTAAATTCATTTCACCTGACTAATACAAGAATACTATTTTTTTCACAAATGTTGTGAAGACTAGAAGCTTAATTTTATGCGTGGTATTTATTTATCTAATAATATATATGTTATAAAGTCTGTCCTTTGTCTATTTTAGTTGCATGCTCCCTAAAAATCACTGGCATTGGATTTATTAACTGATCCATATTTAATTTTGTGGTTTAGTAATATCTATTGGTTTTTGTATCTGTTGGATTGTTTGTTTTTAGTTTTTGTGAAAAATAGTTTTTTTCAAACAATATGTTCTGATCAGGACTTCCCCTCCTTCATCTTCTCATAGACCCTCCACATAGTTTCTTTCTTCTTTCTTTCTTTCTTTCTTTCTTTCTTTCTTTCTTTCTTTCTTTCTTTCTTTCTTTCTTTCTTTCTGTTCTTTCTTTGTCTGTCTTTTGATTTTTCAAGACACGGTTTCCCACAGATTGAGCTGCTTCTGCCTCCCCAAGTGCTGCGATTACAGGCGTGCACCACCATGCCCAACTTATTCCGTTGTTTGAAATGTCTATCTTTAAGCAGCTGTTACTTTGCCTTAAGTGTTTTTGTATGATTCTGCTTTAGTCTTTGATAGCTTTTAAAATATGAGTCATGGTAAAGAGCGTGTCTTACTTCATGTTTCTGGCACATATATTTAATTCATCAGCACCAATATTAACCATATTAAAGTAATTCGCTTTTGGAACATCAAAACACATCTACTTTCTATATGATTACTTTTTAATAATTTTCTACTCCAATTCATTTTTAAATTTATATTATTTGCATACTTATTCATATTCTCCTTTTTTGCTTTGTTGTTTCACTTTTTTTTTCAATGTAACAATCCCAAATGGCTTTTATTTAAAATTTCAGTCTCTTTTGAAAGGCAGCTTAGGTCCACTACACGGTCTGTAATCTTATTGCTAGGCTCAGTTATAAAATGGAAATAATATAGTAGTCTGAATAAATTTTGCAGCTAAATTAAAACCCTGTAATTACATCACATATTTTGTGCTTAACATTCTAATTATCATTGTTTCATATTTTTAAACAATATTGTGAACAAGAGTAATGAGAATAGATATCTTTTTTCATTTATGATTTTTAAGGAAAATGCCTTTAGATTTTTGCATTTTGTATTATCTTGTGTAATAGGAACTCTTATTTACCTGCTTTAGTTGTCTCCAAAGATTATTACTTCAGTCTGCTAGCCTAGGCCTAGCCCAGAAAGGTTCTAGCCTCCATAAAATCTAACATTCTAGGACTAGAATGTTTTCAGCCTCGGAGACATAGTTCTCTATATGCTCACCCTTTCTTGTTCTTACTGAGCCGCTGGGCTGGCTGGTTCAAATAAGCTGTTCTGGCTCATACTCTTTTTCCAGCTGACATATTCAGTCTGGCTCCTCTCTTGGCCGCTGAATTTCTCTGCATGGACTCATACTAACTCCAACAACCTGCTCTGTTCTGCAACCTGTCTCTCTATTACCATCCAGGTAAAATTGCCACCTCTCCTCTCTCTCTCTTCTCTCTTCTCTCTTCTCTCTTCTCTCTTCTCTCTTCTCTCTTCTCTCTCTCTCTCTCTCTCTCTCTCTCTCTCTCTCTCTCTCTCTCCCTCTGCATTGCTCCTTAATAAGCTTCCTTTTCCTCTCTTCTTTTGAGAGTTGGGCGAATCCTATTCTGTCAAATCTTTCTCTAATTTGTCACTTTTTCTGCCATTCGATTAAGCTTCACGTCCATCTACAAACTAACTTTACCTGCATTGTTTGGAATTAAAGGCATGCACCACCATGCCTGGTCCTAAGCTTTTCTTTGCCTGAAACTTAATCAGTACCAGGCTGGCCTTCCCTCTGTCTCCTGGATTTAAGGCATATTTGATTGTAGCCAGATCTTTTTGCCAGAGCAACATGTTCTGAATTAAAATTCCTGTGCTGTTGGTGTTCTGTTTAGGAAGTTGTTTCCTGTGCCAATGAGGTTAAGGTTCTTCCCCACTTGGACTTTAGTTTTGTGCAGGGTGATAAATAAGGATCTGTTTGCATTTTTCTACTTGTAGACATTCATTTAGACCAGCACCATTTGTTGAATATGCCATCTTTTTTCCATTGTAACATTTTGTCTTCTTTGTCAAAAATCAAGTATCCATAGGTGTGTGGGTTTATTTCTGGGTCTTCTATTCGATTCCATTGATCCACCATTCTGTTTCTATGCCAGTACCATGCTGTTTTTATTACTGTTGCTTTATAGTACAGCTTGAGATCAGGTATGGAGATGCCTCCAGAAGATCTTTTATTGTATAGAATTGTTTTTAGCAATTCTGGGGGTTTTGTTTTCCATATGAAGTTGAATATTTTTCTTTCAAGGTCTATAAAGAATTGTGCTGGAATTTTGATGAAGATTGTGTTCAATCTGTACATTGCTGTTGGTAAGATAGCCATGTTTACTATGTTAATTCCACTAATTCATGAGCATGGGAAATTTTTCCATCCTCTGATATCTTCTTCATTTTTTTTTTCTTCAGAGGCCTGAAGTTCTTGTCATACAGATTTTGACTTGCTTGCTTAGATTAACTACATGACATTTTATATTATTCATGGCAATTTGGGAGGGTATTGTGTCCCTAATTCCCAGTCTGCGTAGTGCTTGTATATATGAGATCTATCTAGTGAGTTTTTAAATTAATCTTGTATCTATCCACATTTGCTGAAGGTGATCATCAGCTGTAAAAGTTCCCTAGCAGAATTTTTGAGGTTGCTTATAACATTATCTGCTAATGCTGATATTTTGACTTCTTCCTTTCTAATTTATATACATTTGGTCTCTTTCAGTTGTCTTATTTCTCTATCTGGAATTTCAAGTGCTGTATTGAATAGATAAAAGAAGAGTAGACAGCCTTGCCTTGTTCCTGATTTTAGTTGAATTGATTTAAGTTTCTCATTTAAATTGATGCTGGCTTTTGTCTTGCTGTAAATTGCTTTTTTTAATAATTTATATTTCTCTTTAGTTGTTTCCTTCTTATGCTTGCGCTTTTTATTTCTTTAGATCAGGTTACAATGGATTCATGGATCAGTGAATTAACAGTTCTCAGCTAAGCTGAAATGTGCAGTCCTTTCTTTTCTCTAATTACACTTCTGAGTCTTCTTACTACTCTATTTCCTCTCCATTGAGGACTCATTTACACCTTATTAGGCTGCTTAAAGTTGTCTAATAGGCACTGACATTCTGTGGATTTCTTCACATCTTTGTTTCTAACCTTTTGGTTCCTGACAGTGAATAGTTTCATTCCTTTTCCATTGCTTAATTTTCAATAAATCCTATAGGGCTAGTTTTCTTGCTGGGTCTTTTATTATTTCTAGAATTCTGATTTGTAAAACTATATTTTTCATAGTTTTACATCATCAGTCTTTTTCCTGTGTTCTTAGACATATGGACAATAGTTTCAATATTAGTGTTAACTGATTTTCTCATAATTCTGTGGTCTCATATCTTTCATGTAACTTTAATTACTGGATATTTTCTCTCCTACATTTATAATTCCCTGCTTTTCTGCTTTTTTAAGGACTTGAGTTTTGTGGGAGGGGGTTTGTTGTTGTTTTTTTACTCATTGTAATTTTATATCTAATGTCAATATAAATCAAATTTTATTTTGTTTTAGGTCAGAATTAAATTATATGTAAAGAAACTGAGTTAATTCAATATTCCTTTTTAAAAAAAATTAGGGAAAAATGGAGTCTCTTATAAAAAAACTGGAGCCATGGGACATTCATTGTATATTCATTGGCAACACTCATTGTATATTCATTGGCATAAACAGAGATTGTCTTGTTTTTTGTACAGTTCAAAATTGGGTAATTATTATGGAGACTACACACATACGCACACACATGTACACACACAGGAACATGCACATGCTCACATGGCTATCTGGCTTTATAAAGAAAACCATTTGCCTTTACTTCTTTTGTGTCTTTCTGTATACTCTTCTTATTCACATGATTTTTCTCTTCAGATTCTGGGGTGTTATTGTCTCTGGTTCTTGATTTTACAAAAAAAAAAGGTTTTCTTTTTCATTTTAAGAGTCTCTATTTCTAGGTTTGATAAATGTCTTCATGTGCATCTTCTATCTGCTCTCAGATGAAAACTGGAGGAAGACGCTGTACAAAATACAAAATCTCTACCTGTCAAGGAAGCCCGCTCCATAATGTTATAGGCCCCTCAAATCCTACCTATCCCAAATTCCCAAAAATTGTACCTCACTACGCTTAGCTAAATTCTGCCTGATTGTTTTTTTTTTTTTTTCGTTGTTCGGATCACATTTGATTCTTCACTTTAGCAATCACAATCTTTCACTACCTGCTGATCAATATTTTTTAATATAATTTATTTATTTTTATATTAATCACAAGTTAGGTATTTTGTATCCCAGGCGCAGCCCCCTCTCTTATTCCCTCCCACTCTCCCCATCCCTCCCTCATCTCCTCCCTGCCCCCTCCAAGTCCACCTACAGGGGAGGATCTCCTCACCTTCCATTTGACCCCAGTTCATCTTGTCTCCTCAGGGCTGGCTGCAATGTCCTCCCCTGGGATCTAGCCAGGCTGTTACTCCCTGGCATGTATGGGGGAGGGTTTAAGAGCCAGCCATCCAGTTCATGACTGAAACAGTTCCTGTTCCCCTTACTAGGATCTTCAGTTGGACATCGAGCTACCATGGGCCACATCTGAGCCGGGGTTCTAGGCCATATCCATACATGGTCCTTGGTTGGAGAAACTGTCTCTTAAAAGACCCCTGTGCCCTGATCAATTTGTTCTTTGTCGAGCTCTTGTTCTCCCCAAGTCTTACTAACTTCCCCTATTTTCATTATTATTCCCAGCCCTCTGCCAAAGGCTTGGTTGTGAGTCTTAATATCTGCTTTGGTACATTGCTATATCGATTCTTTCAGAGGCCCTCTTTGGTATGCTCCTGTCCTGTTGCTTATTTTCTCTTCCATTCAATGTCCATCCCAACAAAAAACCAAAGAATATATTAATTGTATATTAATTGTCTGTGGTTGAAAGAAAAAGGTCCCTGTGATAGGAGCCTCTGAAAACTGAGAGCAGTACATTAGATGGTTTGATTGAGAAAGTGCTTCCTGGGGAATTATTAATTTAAATAAGGTCAATACAACACAAGTGCACTGTGAGGTTGAAATTATAAAACTACATTCCAGGCAGAAAGTAAATAATTTGTGAACATCTTATGAGTGATGTGACACAAGTGCAGAAAAACAGAGGTTTAAAACTGAGTATATCCCATTCTTGCATCTAATGGGTGGTAAGGAGCTGAGCACTTGAGTCAAGAAGTCTCTTTATAGTGTATGGAAATAACAAGAGGAGCATTTACAAGTGTTTATATCTAAGAACTTATAGTATAAGGACTAAAGTTCTGAGGTCAGATTTGACCAAATGGCCTTCAGCATTTATATAACAGTGGCAATTTATGTATTTGAACATAGGATTCTTCAGATTAATAGGAAGAACAAAGTCTAGCATAAAAGAATGGGAAGGAATAATAATATTCAGTTTTTTTGTATTTTTTAAAATTTTTTTTATTATTTACAATTTATTCACTTTGTATCACAGCTGTAGCCCCCTCCCTTATCCCATCCTAATCCCACCTTCTCTCCCTCTTCTCCTCCCATGCCCCTCCCTCAATCCACTGATAGGAGAGGATCTCCTCCCCTTCCCTCTGACCCTAGACTATAAGGTCTCATCAGGACTGGGTGCATTGTCTTCTTCTGTGGCCTGGTACAGCTGCAATTCCCTATTTCTTGAATATGAGAATCCCATTCTCTTTCGGCCTTGTCTTGTTTTTCCTTTCTAGCATGTTACTACAATCATGGTGCTAGGTTTGATTACAATCTCTTCTTAGTGTCAAACATATTTCTTATCACTACATTAAAACTTCTTTGTTTGAACTACAATCATCAACATGCCACAATCTCAATTCCAAGGGGCTTCAATGCTGTCACTCATAATATTTGCTTCATTGCATAACAACAACCATAATCTTTAACTGATATATGAAATAAAAGATTTAATTCATTACCCATTGTCTCTGTTATTCTATTAGAAAATAAGTCCTACAATTCAGACTATTTTAACATTTTCATGTTATACAACATCATCTAGAAGAGTGTTTGAGGTTCAAGCTCATCAAGTATTTGTCAAAGGACTAAATTAATAACATCAATAACATCAACTAAATAACATCAACATCAATGATAAATACTATTATGAATATCAATGTCAGCAATGTTAGTTTTCAAAGTACTACATATGTAAAAACTAATCAGTTCACTAGTTATAAGTAAAATTTATTTCAGTATTTTATCATAATTTATATATTTTAATTACCTTGATTACATTTTTTTGTGGAGGACTTGAGAAAGAGTTAAATAAGGAAAGTATAATAAATAGATGTAAGAGAGATCAGATTATAAGAAAGGAGAAAGACATGTGATGACAGAAAAGTAAAATGTAGGGAAAAATAAATGATTCCTACTGATGTATGTGGTCACCATTGGCTCTCTGCAATGCAAAGGAAATTCCACTCTGGACCACTGCAGTTTACAATGAGAAGAAGTCTATAACATTTTTTCATCTGATTTTCTCTTTTATTTGATATCTTGTATTATATAACCATCAGTCTTAGGGTAGAAAAATTCTACCCAAAAATAATTTGATCTCTCATTAGCTTGAAGCACAAAATGTATATTTTGAAAACACTTATTTTTTTAATTTTTGCAAAATCAGTAATAGACCATATAATTGAGCAACAGTATCCAATAGAGACTAGTACTACAAGAAAACAAGCTTTAAGCAACTAAAAGCAAAATATAAGCTGTCCCCTGTGGTACTTTGAAATCTCCACATGTTTATACCCTTAAGGATAATGTCTTCCATTTAGATAAGATCAGTATTTTTATTACAGTTTTCCAGATTCATGTAGCTACAAGCATAATACGGATACTTGTATGGCCTGAAATACTTGAATCTAGTTAACCCCAACATTACTTCCATTCAAAACTATCTAGAAAGCTGAAAATTCAGTATAAGCAATCATTATTTAAATGTGTATTAGTGCTTTTAAGAAACTTAGAGGCAAAAATTCCCAGGGGCAAAATACTGAAAAGAAACTGAAAATAATGCTATAATGAGATTTTTGCAGGCATATGTTTCAATGGCTATTCTTAGGCTCCAGAGAGTCCACGGTATTAACACTTAAACACAAAAGAAAAAAGACAAAGAAAGTTAAAAGAATTATATAAAACTATGTCATAGGTCAAGACTCTTTAAGGAGGAACATAAACCAAACAAGATTACACAAGGAAAAATGAAGGTCTTCTCTTGTAACACTGAGTGGTATTATGCTGAAAATTGAAGATAACTATGACAGTTAGACAATCCCATTTTGTGTGAACACAATACACTTTTTTGTAGTATAGTATATCTTACCAATTGTAATCTTCCTGCTTCCTTTTCTACAATGTTGCCTGAGTCACACTGAGCTGTGATGTTGAAGCATCCACTGGTGCTGGGCTTCCCACCATCTGTACTGTGTTCAGAAAGTTCTTTCCTATACCTTCTTATATCTTTTAAGGTACTGCCTCTTTTTTTGTTTTGTTTTTTGTTTGTTTGTTTTGGTTTTGTTTGTTTGTTTGTTTTCTAGCAGTCACATCATTTCAGATTCCAAACTCTGGTTTTTGATCCATTTGGAGTTAATCGTTTATGCAGGCTAATCTAATTTCTTTCTTTTACCTGCGAACATCCAGTTTTCCCTGTCCAATCTGTTGAATATGAAGCCTTTCTTCCAGTGTGTATTTTTGGCATTTGTCAAATAGCAGATAACTGGAGTTCGGTGCACTGATATTTAGATTTTCTATTTTGTGCAACTGAACTATGCTCTCTGCTTTTTCAAAAAAAAAATTATTTATTTATTTATTACAATGTATTTACTTTGTATTCCCACTGCAGCTACCTGCCTCATCTCCTCCTAGTCCAACCCACCTTTCCACTTCTTTCCCTATGCTCGTTCCCTAGTCCCCTGATAAGAGAGGACCTCCTCCCTTTCTATCTGACCCTAGCCTATCAGGTCTCATCAAGGCTGGCTGCATCATCTTCCTCTGTGGTCTTTCAAGTCTGCTTCACCCAGGAGTAGTTTGAACAAAGAGCTGACTGCTGAGTTAATGTTAGAGATAGCCCCTGTACCCCTTACTAGGGAAACTTGGAAATTGAACAACCTATGGGGTTCCTTTGAACAGAGGGTCTAGGTCCTTTCCATACAAGGTTCTTGGTTGGAGTCTTGGTCTCTGCAGGGCCCCCTGGGCCTGGGTTTTTTGGCTTTGTATTTCTCCTTGATGTCCCAACAGAGGAATGGATACCGAAATTTACACAATGGAATACTAGTCAGCAATTAAGAACAAGGAAATCATGAAATTTGAAGGCAAATGGTGGGAACTAGAAAAGATCATCCTGAGTGAGGTAACACAGAAACAGAAAGACACATATGGTATATACTCACTTAAAAGTGTAATTAGACATATAATATAGGGTAAACATAATAAAATCTATACTCCTAAAGGAGCTAAACAACCTAAGCTTCCCTAGGAGGACCCTAGGGAAGATGCTTAATCTTCATTCAGAAGGACAAATGCAATAGTCATCCGGAAGTAGGAGAAGACAAGGAATAGGACAGGATCCTTCTACAGAAGACCTCAGAAAGACTCTGCCCGCCAGAGTATCTAAGGAGACACTGAGACCCATAGCCAGACTTTGGACAGACTGCCAGAAACCTTTTGGAAGAAGAGGGAGCTAGAAAGACCTGGAGGGGACAGGACCTCCACACTCCTGTTGTTTATGCCAGTACTGTATTGGTTTTATCACTGTAGTTCTCTAATATAGCTTTAAATATGGTAATATGAAATCTGGTAATGACTCCAGGATTATTTTGGGTCAGTATTTATTCAGCTATTTGGTGTCTATTTTGATCCCATATAAATATTACCTTTCTTTTTTTTTTTGCATTCTCTCTAAAGAATTTCATGCTATTTTGATTGGTATTGCACTGAAATATTTCATGTGCACTTGTTTAACATACAATCTAAAGCTACACTCTTGGGTATTTTCAAGAGGCCACATGGCCAAGAAAGTCAGTACTATTTACTATCTTAGGAACTGCAGATAAATAGGTTACATATAATTGATTTCGAGTGAATAAGTTTGCCATATTAACACCTAGAAGACTGCTTGTTTTTTTGTTTGTTTAATAAGATGTATCATTCATTAATTTTGGTTGAGACATCTTTATCTTGTATGGTTCTTAGTATCTTCAAATTGAAGACTCTGATAGAAAATTCCTGGGAATTCTCCTTACATGAGCATGTAGTAGAGCATGTGGTTCTCCTGTGAAATTTGTTGTTACACCTGTGTTTCTTATAAGTTTCTATGGTTGTTCCTAAAGTATTTGTATGTTTAATGATGTATTCATAAATACATAATGCGAACTATTTGACATTTAAATTATTCAGTGAAGTTTACAGTGCCAATTAGATAAATGCATAACATTAAAATTTTAATATTCTATAATTAGCTCAATTTAAAATAACAAGCTAATCTTAGCAATATCATATGCCTCCAGCAGCTTCTATTTACTAAATTATTATTGTAAATAAAATAGACAGGCTTACTATATCTACTATTGGAAGTTACTTCAGATGATTAGAAGAGCTCTGGACCAGCCAGAACCATACTGGTTTAGAAGACTAAGAGGTAGTGCAAGTTACTATTTAATAGAGGAAAAACTGAAGAAAAAAAAAGATAACACCAATGCCCTTCATTAAACACATTTTTGACAAAGTAGAAAGCTGAAGTGTATGCCTGCTATGATACTTTCATGATTTATCAAAGAACATTGAAAGGAGAATGTTTGTGGTTAAAGACAAAGAAGCTACAATAAGCAGGACAATAAAAACAAAGTCTCCAGTTAGTGTGCTCCAAAGGACTGAAGTAATTCCAGGTATTAATATAAAAACACCTATGTTAGTAGTGATTTCTCTCTAGTAACAAAAACAATAAATGTCACAAGGCCATTAAACGCTATGTCATGCAAAGAGAAAATAATAAAGTACTAGATATGACAGATGCTTGCTTCTAAAAAACATTAAAAATAATTTTTAAATCAAAATAAAAATTAAAGATACTATGCGAAAAAATTCATTTGTGTGAACTGAAGAAAGAATAAATAAAATCATGAAGTGTTTCTCAAGAGTGAGTCCCAGTCTAGTAACTACACATTTGCTATCAACAAAGGTAGCAGAACAGAAAAACAGAGAACATAATGCTGTTTTTATTCAGCAATGTAACAGAGAAACACCTCAAAACCAAAAGACTATTAGATAAAGAGGCCAATATAAACATACAAAACAATCTTGACCAGCTCAATTGCAGCTGGAATAGTATCCATGTATGATTGTACAACAAACAGAAAAGGGAGAAACAGTGTAAAGATTTTGAAGAGTTGAATACCCAGCTATTAATGAGAAAAAATTTCTAAACATCATTGTTCAGTTGAAGTAGCTGAATACATTTACATTTCTTTGACCCATTATATATTGGTGGCAAAATACAGTTTCTTTAGAAATAAACTGCTATTGGCATACATTGATCCTACTGACTAAAAACGCAAAAGTCATCTTTAACATGTACCAGACTTTTGACAGTATGAAAGGACTTATGAAATATTTATTAAAATTATATGATTTTATCAATGAGGCAATAAGGACTCTTTCAAGTAAAAAATTATTCAAATTAATATGACTAACTAGGTAGCTTTAGAATCTGTGTATAATTCCTCCATCTAATATATCAGCTAATTTTTGTACCTATACAACAAAAATATTTATTAATAAAGCTACATCTTCATACATTATGAAATTATATTTTTATAATATATATTTATTCCATTACACATTGAAGAGATTTCTGCAATCCAAGGAAACAATCTTCCTTCATATTTCACACATTCTAATGCAGGAAGGGCAAGAACATTAGTTCTGATTAGTCATTAGACCAAGTCTCTTCACTAATAAGGCCATGTAGCTATGTCAGCACAGAGCGTACTTAGAAAACCATAGGAAACAGTGAGCCGTGAAATAATTTGTTTAAAAATTTAAACTGTTTGTTCACTAAACAGACAGGTGTTCACAAAAGGAGTCTAAGAAGAAACATCAGACTTATTGAAATTGTTGCAATTAGCTGTGTTGGCTTATGTTTTAAAATTATTGTTAGACAACTCCTAAACACTGGAGTGAAACTAAAGTTAAAACTAATCAACACTGTGCTTTCTCCTTTAATTGAAACAGAGAGTGCAGTCCTGGATCGCAACATTGCTCAGAGTTTCTTTAAAGCACTCCCACCTCCCACCTCCCCCAAACTGCTCTTTATTTAGCTGGTGGAGATGAGTAGTAATAGCAGCCTGAGCTAACAAACAGAACAGATACGATGAAAAAGGAACCGCATCTTCACTTCTGATATCCGAATTACATTTTTATTCAAATCAGAACAAAAGTCTTTACCATTCTCAGAAATAAGGTCATTCCCATCTGTCTTCCTGCATTCTTCAGACTATGCAGGTATTTTCTTCCACTTCATTAGCTTCTTAGTAAGTTTTCTCTTTGTTGTGTGATTATTCATTCCACCATCCAGCAATGTTTTATCGTGATAGATAGGCTCAGCAAAATAGGAGTTTTCAACTTTTCTGGGTTTTGCTCAGTGGTTTTAATGATTTTTTTTCTTTCTGCTAGTCAAACTGTAATCCCTCTTTCCCCACCAAGGGGGGAAAAATCTGAAGAAAAGATGCATGAAGGTCGTCACTGAAGGGTCATAAACCATTGTGAGTAATGTCAGAACTATAATTTAATTAGTGCCCCATCTGTCACTTTCTGTTTGATGAGCACTAAATGTCCAATTATCATTTAATATCTGCTCTAATCAGTTCTGGCAAATTTTGCAGGCACACAAGAGATGACATTAATAGATGAAAGTGAGGCTACTCTTGCAGCATTATCAGACAAAAATCTTGAGCAGTGCTGACTTACAACAGGAAATGTAGGCATTTATTCCAATTAGTGGTAATGACATGTTCTATCAGCCCTGTTGTGGGTTATCTAAGACAAAGAATTCTCTTTGTTCTCAGAAGATGTAAATGAAACAAACCTACCTGTGATTTTGGAAGAATTCTTGTTTACGTGCTACAGTTTTTGAAAAATCATTATCTACTCAACTATTTTTCATACAATGACTTTTGATAGATTTTTGCTAGATGGAGTTCTTAAGTATCAGTGCTTGGTTCTCTAGGGGAAATGTAAGGCAAAAAAGCTACTGAATCAGTTTGGAACACTCTCTTCCATGAAGCACAGAAACATAATTCAGTAAAAGATCCCCACTTAAGAACAATAATATTGTAGCTTTTCAGTAATTTATATGGCAGTAAAGGAAGTTTATTTTTCATTATCAAGTAGTACAACAGTTTTCGCCGTGAATTTACTCAGCACGGCATATATGCCTTAAGATTAACAAAGCTGAATGGTCAACATCCACTATGAGAAATTATTAAAAATTAATTTGTACTTGACAGCCTGTCTCCTGAGCACTGGGTTTGTGAGCATGATGCAACCATGGTTGTCAGTGTCACATGGGAGTCTGCAGCATTACAGGAGGAAGTAATATAGCAGGAAGTCAAAACGTCCCTTAAACCTTTGCCACAATATGAATAGAATTAAACACCTCTGAATTCTCTATGTAAACTTAGAATTTGAATTGTTGGAGTTATGATAGTATTGCTTATTTTCTATATGGATGAAAATAAAGGCTCAAACTTCGATTATATGTGTTTTTTTTGTTTATCTATGAAATTGATTATGTTTGAAATGTTGACACATTCTAACAGTCTATTGTAAAATGTTGAGTCTAGTCCTTACACAACCAGGCTCTCTTCATTTTCAAACAAATTTTAGTGTATTTTCAGACCTAAATGTTTATAATCACATATAGAATTTAAATCCATTACTCCTTATTCAGAATCAGATTTTATTTTTCCTAATATATTTTCTCACTAATAACTAATAAAGCTTTGAGTGGCTTTTAGTTTAAATAGAAAACTATAGTTATTAAATAGAAAATATATAATGTAAACTCATTTTTTGTTATTAAATGTTGTGCCTCAGACCCTCACCAAAAATTTCTCTTCCTGTTAAAAAAAAATGCTTGCAATGAATTCAACCTTGTACGTTGCTTGGTAGTTGAGAGCAAGATCAAGAAATAATTTAACATGCCTTCTCCTATGTTCCTGGCTCACCACATGGGACAAACCATCTTGCCTTACAGTCAGTACAAGGTGAGGATAATATTTCTTGTGTGGAATACATAATTTTAGTAATGTACTTATAATTCCTTATAAGTATGAACCTGAGATGGGTCTGCCTATTTGGGGGTTGGTTTCAGCAGTTTTTTTCAGGCCGCTGTTTCCCTGTTTGTCTACTAATTATTCTGCCCATACCAAAGCACGGTTTGCTTCAAAAGCTCTAGAGAACAGAATATTTCTTTGGAGAAGGGTGAAAGGATGGATTACTGCTACACATCACACTGAGTGCTTGTTAGGCACATCTCTGGGTGTATCCTTTCACCTACTACTTTTAAAACTATGTTGGGCTCATGAGCCAGGACTTTAATTGCCTGATTTTAAAATACAAGCCAGGATACCCCAAGTCACAAGAAAAGGGAATTCTTGGGAAAATAGAACAGCAAAACCAAGTAGCAAATTTAAGCCCCAAAGTAATCTTTCCCCACAGGAACACTTCACTATATGAGCTATTTTCTAGGAGATGGAATATTATTGATCCAAAATGCCACCTTTACATTGCATGCCTCAAAGAGCAGCCTCAATTTCAAAAAATAGTGCAAGGTTCGATGAAAAATATTTCTAGACTTTTAACCCTATGTTAAGGAATAGGTTCTGTTTGCAGTCAAGGAACTTATTAAGGTATCACAGTGGTGGTTGTTTGTGTCCCTTAGCTAAGTATTCATGCTTAAGACATCACTGGGATAAGGGCAGACAGTTGCCTAACTTCAAATAAGCTTCAAGTTCCATTTCTGTTAGAGAGATACACTGGACCTTTCTTGGTATGATGCAAGAGGAGCTCTACTCAACCAGAGACAGCTGGCAGACCCAGATACACACAAATTAAAATCCCCAATTCCCCTGTTAAGCCAACACCAGCCCTTTACTTAGTACCTGTGGAAACTGCGTCCTTAAGATACTGGAATCATGAATTGCATATGAGAAAGCAAGTTTACTTGTGGGCCACTGAACCATCACTCTGAGGAAGTGACTCTGAATTCCCTGCTGTGATCATCCTCAGTACTTTCCAAAGACTGTGGTATTATGGGCAGAAGAAACTGAGTAACACACTACAGCCTCTTCAATAATAACCAAAAGGACAAGGCATCTCCCTAGAAAAGAGTATCCAGCCTAACTAGGTTAATGCATACTAAGAATAACTAATTAAATTTCATTTAAATCAGAAACCAAACAGAGTAGACAAAGTGTCAAGACAGGGCATTTCTCAATTTTCTAAAGTTCTGTGAACTTTAATTAAGACTGCTGCAAATCTATACCATCTGTAAAATTCACTCTTTTTATTTAATGACTTGGACTTTTTGTAATCATTTCTTTGCAGAAGGATTTTCCTAAGGAAAATGAAGGTGTGAGCATCCATATGAAGCTCTTTCCTCAAGCTCTCTGGAGAGGGAAACTCAGAGAAAACAAACATTATGAGAGTCTATATAGGAATCCCACTTCATGGTAACACCATTATTGATGGACATAATTATGATTCTCTCACTGTGGATGTAAATGAACTCTTCAAAGGATAAAGTGGCGTCATTTAAGATACTTGTTCTTCTTTCTATGTAAGAGCGGATGCTCATTTTACTGTCTCCAGGAAATCTTGGTTATCTCCTGAATTTAATTCCTTCTTTAAATATCCATTTCAACTATTTGAATTTGTAGATCTTAAACTTTCACATCTCCAAGCTTCACTGACTAATCATGTTTCAACAGTTATTGCCAACCTCTCCTGAAAGGCAGAAGTAATTTGACCCATTCTCAAAAAGAATTATCAAGCAGTCAAACACTAGAAAATTTGTTGGAACAAGTACAGTAAATAATATTGCTTCATTAAAATTCTAGCTGGTGCTTCTAAAACAGATGGGTTAGCAGAAATATCTACGCAGCTCATGAAAGAAAATAGCTTATTTACATTAAGAAAAAGACTAGAGATGGGACCACATTCTGAAAAAAAAATAACTCGATGAAATCATGAAAACTTACCTTAAAGAAATACAACTTTATTTCTTTCCACATAAATTTATACATTTCAATTGAATATAATTTTTACCATTTTCTTGCGAAAAAGAAACAAGATTTAAAGATAACTTTGTTTTATACATAATGTTATTAATTCTTTGATAATTTCATCTAACTTGAACATAGTCTTGCCCCAGCTTTTCCCAGATCTATATTCGCCTCCCTCTTGCCTGTTTTTTTTTTCCTCCTTGTTTGTTTGGGGTTTTGTTGTTATTGTTGTTGTTGCTTTTCATTTATTTATTTTTTAATATTAGTTGCAGTTTATTCACTTTGTATCCCAGCTGTATCCCTCTCCCTCAATCCCAATCCAACCCTCCCTCCCTCATCTCCTCCCAAATCCACTGATAGGGGAGGTCCTCCTCCCCTCTCATCTGACCCTGGTTTACCAGGTATCTTCAGGACTGGCTGCAAAGTCTTCCTCTGTGGCATAGCAGAGCTGCTCCTCAGACATTTAGATCCTCTGACTCTAGTAATCACTCTGTCCTCCTGTGTTCTGTAATGTTCCCTGAACCTTACGTATATGATTGTAAACAGGTGATTGTTTTGTGAATCCTGCTTTTGAAAGGAACTTGCACTTGGTTCCCAGAATCCACATGGCACCTCACAGAGAGCTATAATTCAGTTTCAGATTCAGGAATCCAAAGTCCTGTTTTGGACTCTATGAGAACTAGTTGTATGTACAGTACACACACACACACACACACACACACACACACACACACACACACACACATACATGTAGGCAAGACATAAATATAAATATCAAAACAAAATAAGCAAACAAAAAAGTGTGTCAGTGCAATTTTAAAAGGACTTATTCCATATAAACATGGAAATATCTGTGCTAATACATACTTAATGCCCTCAATATAGTATACAAACACACACTATTATGATTATGTTTCACTGCTGAGAGTTCACAGATTTCTTAATACTTGTCAAGAACCTGTGCTAGATACACTCTTCTGCATTGGGCTCACACAGACCCAGTCTTTCAGACTCATGAAGCTTACAGGGCCCTATTATCCCATTCTTATAAGTATACTTCTGTATAATTTTTGTTTTTAAACCAAGTATTTCTAAAAGAAAGGATTTGATTCCAGGAAAAAAGAAATCTTTTAGAAAATGGTGCTTTTTGAAAACCATCATAACTCTTTGCAAATGAATACATTGACATTGACCTTCACAGTTAGCAAAAGTATTTCTCTTTTGATAGGGGAAAAGGATTACTTATGTTTGTCCTTGAATAACATTATTCTTCAGTAAAGGCATTGCATAATATTATTTTGCAACAAGAGCAAATAACTTTTTAAATTTTTATTTTTTATATTAATTACAGTTTATTCATTTTATATCCCAGCTGTAACCCTCTTCTTCATTCCCTCCCAATCCCACCCTCTCTCCCTCATCTCCTCCCTGCCCCTCTCCAAGTCCACTGATAGGGGAGGTCCTCCTCCCCTTCCCTCTGACCCCAACTTATCAGGTCTCTTCAGGACTGGCTGCATGGTGGTGCTGGCGGTAGGATTTGCAGAAGGAGGCAGAGGCATGTGGATCTGGAGTTCGAGGACAGCAAATAACTTGATATTGAAAATAAACCATATAGATAATTTATATATAAGGAGGGTATTAAAAATGAAACAAAACTTAAGTTGCATTGGAAATGATATGATTAATTTCATATCTTTGAATAAATACATAGCTATGCATGGTGGGACACACCCATAATCTCGGCACTTGTCAGTCTGAAAATTGAGGATAAAAAGTCAACAGTCATCCAAGGCTAACATATCTTGGTGATACCAGTCATAGCTACATAAAAGACCTTGTCTTAAAAGATAAACGTAACAATATCAAAGTGTGGAAACATCTTATCTCAAAGACTGACAGAGGTCTTATGTCTTAATGCATTGCAAAAGATACCCACAATCAATGTACTTATTAATAACAGCTGCCAGTCTCAGTCTTTTAGGAAGAATGGCAGTGACGGTACAGCACATGCATATTAAGGGAACTATTTTTAGTCTAGGAACCTGTAATTTTTGTGTCACAGCTGAAGTGTGCATCTCTTCTTGTATCTCCACAAGACACTATTTGAAACCAGCTCAGTGGGGCTTTAAACAAAAATGCTTTTCTTTATATTTTTTTATTGATTGACTGCAATAGAAAAAAAAAGATGAAAATGAGAAGCAACATGAAATTTACATCAGAATAGCTGGAATATCCTCTGCTTTCCTACTTTAACGTTGTGTGGAGTTAGACTTGCTCTTGGTCTGTGAATTTATTATTTGCTTAGCAGTCAGGGCTGTCACTAAAGGAAAAATATCTTCAAAGCAGGACTCTTAAAAATATTTACAAATCTCTAATAATGAGGATATGAGGAGGTGTTTGCTTCCTTTCATGCAATTGGTGTGCCCCTCTTCTCCCGTCTGCTTATAGTGCTGTGATAACCAATCACAGCCAGCAGCGTATGGTATGCTTCCACTTCCTGTCCTATATGGATCACCTTTCACCATTTTAGCTCTGGTGGGTGGAGGGTAAAAACACATCAAAGGGGGCTGGAGAGATGGCTCAGCAGTTAAGAGCACTGGCTGCTCTTCCAGAGGACCTGAATTCAAGTCCCAGGACCCATATGGCAGCTCACAACTGCTTGTATGTGAGCCCATTACCAGGGGATGCAACACCCTCTTCTGGCCTCTGTAGGTCATGCACATGGACACACATACACGCAGGTAAAAGAGCCATATATTAAAATAAAAATAAATCTTAAAAAACACATCAAAATTTTCGAATGACTGATGAATTAATATTGCACGTGAAAAAGCATCCCACAGAGTATCACAGCCTATGCATAGTGCCCATTGTCTGGTCTGCAGTGTCTCATCTCCTTAGATATCATCACAGAAGAATAAAGGTACATGTACCTAAAATATTTGTATATCTACAAATTATCAGAAATGGAACAAGGTTACCAGAGGCTAATTTTGTAACTGTATACAAAAAATTAATATCCATCATTAATTACAGGTTGACAGAGAGAGACAGATGTGCCATGAGTTCTTATTTGTATTTTGTGTCCTTATACAAGAGTTTTACCTAACCCAGTTTTCAGTTTAACTTGAAGTATTTATTTAAGCCAATGTAATAAGCTATATTTGCATGTGGAGAAGGTTCTTCCTCCTGAAAGTTGTTTCAAGAAAAAGTAGTATAATTGTTCTGATGTCTCCTCCATCCCATGCATGCCTTTTAATTAAACATATATATTCAAGCACATTAAAAATTTAAAGGTATAAAATTTGCATTTCAATAAAATACCTTAAATTGGTGCTACTACAGAGTCAAGAAAAAAATGAAGTCACCCAATATATCATTATAATAGGAAACTTTCCATGGGAAGAAGTGATAATAAAGATGAGAACAATTAGAATTAATTGAGTTACTGAGCAAGGAAAGCAGATACAGCACTATCTGAACAAAATACAAAAGAAAAGCAATGTATCCTCCTGAGAGGCAGCCTTGGTGTTCAGAAGCACAAGACTGGGTTCAATGCCAATATATTTGCAACTTCCCTGGACTATTTTACCTCCTTAGAACATCTTGTTGTTTTACCTTACTGAAAACATCCTTTCTTACTAACTTTCTTAACTAAATGGAATGTTTTGATCTCTGAGGAAATTGTTACACAACAACAACATAATTAAACCTTTTATTTGTTAAAATTAAAAAATGATTTTTAAATTAAATGTGAATATTCTGATAAAACTTGGGTTTAAAAATAAAAGGTCTGGATATTTGTTTAAATTATAAGGAAGTTAATTTTTCTAGAACACAGAATTCATGGAAAATAGAAATCAGTGAATTATAAGAAAGAATTATTATTCACTGTGCACTGAATAACTGGAAAAGTTATAATATATTATTTTATATAAATGTATATACGTGTGTGTGCATGCATGTTCCTAATATCAACCTGTTGCTATCTTTCAGTTATACTGTATAGGTATTCACTCAATGCTTTCACAATGCTGTTGAGGTGAATCCAGGAAGGAGTAAACTGATTCTATTTCTTCATATAATGTACTACAATAGCATTTGAAGATTTATACAAAATAATAGAAGACAGCAAACTAACAAAAACCAGTCTAATTTATTTGACTCATTATTGAAAGAAAAATTTATGGACAGACTTCTTTTATTAACTTTATTTTTTTAATAAATTACAGTTTATTCACTTTGTATCCATGCTGTAACCTCCTCCCTCATCCCCTCCCAAACCCACCCACCCTACCCCCCACATCTCCTTCCATGCCCCTCCCCATGTCCACTGATAGGGAAGGACCTCCTCCTTTTCCATCTTACCATAGCTTATCAGGTCTCATCAGGGTTGACTGCATTATCTTCTCTGTGGATTGGTAAGGATGCTCTCCATCAGTGGGAGGTGATCAAAGAGCCAGCCACTGAGTTCATGTCAAAGACAGTCCCTGTTCCCATTACTAGGGAATTCTAAAACCAATGCTATAGCAACATAAATTTCAAAGAAAAAACAAGAAATTTTTCCTTTTTCCATTGGAATTTGACTAATGATCTCGAGTATTCTCTGTATGTAATGGTTACTTTAAAATATTTAATATGAATGAGATTATGAAAGTAACTCAGATTCTTTGTTAAAAATATTTAAAAGACATATAGCTTCTTTTCCCTTACCTATTCAGATAGTATTTAATCTGTGTACATGACTATATTTTTAAATGACATTATTTGATTCCCTTGGAATCCACCAACCTAAAGTGTCAGGGAAGCATGTAGGCTAACTGCAGATCTCTACCACTTCCTGCTCTCATTCAAATCCAATCTCCTAGTCTCATTTCCAGCTCTATATCAGGCCGCCTACTTTGGTTTCAACTTCTACTCTCCTCCCAACTCCAGTGTATCCAACAGATTTTTCTCCTCCAGAATTGCCCCCATCCAATTTCCAATCCAGTAGGCATTCTCTGAAAATTAAAAGGCCACTTTGGCTAGCCATAGAGGTAGGCTAATAACAGATATTCTCCTCTTCCTTCTCTTCTTGAACTCAATTTTCTCAACATCAACTCTGTGTCAGACTACCTACTACACATCCTATTTTTCTGTCCCATCTCAGATCTTCTCCTCCAACCTTCATTCCAACTTACCCCATTATCCCAGGCCCTAATTCCTGCAGGCATTCCCTGGGAAGCTTCCCAGAAAAGCAAATAGGCTAACTAAACAGATAGGCAAGATTCAGATTTTCACTCTCTTTCTTCTTCATAGTTAATCTCCCAGTCTCATTGTCAGCTCAGTAGTAAACTACTTGTTCTGGACTTGCCTCACTATCCACATCCATTCCCAGGAGACTAAGGAGATCATGGTGCAACACCCTGCTCTCTGTGGAACCCCTCAGCACACACCCATCAAAACAAAACCAAATCCAAGAATGCATCAAAAAGATCATCCACAATGACCAAGTAGACTTAATCCCAGAAATGCAGGGATGGTTCAACATACCTAAATATGTTATTTCCCATATAAGCAAACTTAAAGACAAAACCCTCATGATTATCTGATTAGATACAGAAACGTCCTTGACAATATTCAGCATCTCTTCATGACAAAAGTCCCACAGAAATTAGGGTTACAAGGAACCTATCTCAACATAACAGGCAGTTTACAGCAAGTTATATTTAATAATAACCACTAAAATAAAGAGAAACTCAAAGTAACTCAACTAAAATTAGAAACATGACAAGGCTGTCACCTTCTCACAAGTAAGTCTGACTCTGATCTGTTCTGTGGCACCAATCTGAGAACCAAAATAGGAGAAGCTGTGTCATATGAATTGACCTGGTGTTTGAGTCATGCTGGATTTAAGTGGGGTTTCCCAACAGTGATCTAAATGAAATCTCCAAATAACATGGAGAAAGAGCCAAAAAACATAACTATTGTCATCAAATGCAAATTCTAGTCTTTGGCCTGGGTACATCTAATTGAGTTGCGGAGCAAAGTGGGAAACCTCAGACAATCCAGGTTCTGTCTAGACTATAAGTTGCTCTCCAAAAACTAACCTTAAAGTCCCATTGTTGAAGACAACATTTATTCAACTCTATGAACATGAAAAACAAAATATTGAGCTGATACACAGAGCCTCTACCTCTATGTGCTAGCATCTTTGACACAAAAAAAGGTACTCTGCATACTACCAAAAAAGAAATGTGAACACCAATTTTCTCAGTCGCTGTGAAGAGGCAACATGATCACAGCAATACTTACTGCTTACTTAAAGGAAAAACTTAAAGGAAAAACACTTAATTTGGGGCTGGGCTTAGAGAGGTTTAGTTTATTAATGTAATTGCAAGAAGCATGGCAATGTCCAGACAGACATGGTACTTGAAAATGAGCTGAGAGTTCTATATCTTGATCTGAATTCAGCAGGATAAGATTATGTCAATGGACATAGCTTGAGCATAGGAGAAATTAAAGCTTGCTCTCATAATGAATAGTTTTTCCAAGAAGACCACACTTACTCCAACAAGGACACTCCTCCAAATAATGCCACTGCCTATTATTCAAGCATTTAAACACATGAGTTCATGAGGCCCATACCTATTGAAACTACCACATTCCAGTCCCTGGCCCCCACCGGATTGTAGCTGTAACATAATGCAAAGTGTGTTTAGTCCAACTTCAAAAGTTCTCTTAGTCTATCACTGTCTCAACAATGTTTATCTCTTCTGAAATTCACGAAATATCCTAACTGTAATCCCCTTTAAAATCAAAGTCAGAAAGAAGATCCCATACTTCCAATACATAATAGCACTGGATATACCTTACTGCTCTAAAATGTAGGAAAGGCAGCATGGTGAGGAAGTACTGGAATAAAGCAAAACTTGTGGGGCCGAGGAGCTATGAGACTGCAGAAAGCCAACGAAGAACAAGAGTGGGGTCAAGGCATGTTAAAACCCTGGAAATCTCATCCTGAGAATGGCAGGAATAGGACAGCTCCTCCCCTCCAAATTCAGGAAGTGTGTTAAGAAGCACATGCCCTTGTACCCCCACCTTTTCCGTCTCCCCTACCAGAGGAGGTCATGTAGACAGGAAGTCAGTTTAAACTTCCTCTCCTCTGCTTATATGATCATATCCTGTAGCACTTTGAATTCTTCCTTATGCATATGAGGCATGCCCAGCTCCCTGGCCAAGCTCAACCATGTGCAGTCAAACTCAAATGTCCCTACCCGCCCAGCAAAGGTTTAAGTAGCCTTTGTTTCATCCATTCAACGAGATATCTAACTGAAGCCTGTCTCCTAAGAGTTTGTTCTCATCCTGCACTCACAGTCTTGTGAGGTCTCTCCTGCTCCCAGATGCCCTTGCCTTGCCTCCTCAGCTCAGGATCTACTAGCTGCAATCATGCGCTGGTCTTACAAAAAATTGGTGAGAAAGAAAAGGATGAATGGCAAAGACTGAAAATTAGCTGGGAAAACTCCAAACCCTGCATCCCCAGGGCTGATATAAAAACATTCAACAAATCTCTAATTCCTTTCAGCTTTGTTCACTGCAACACATTTCTTTCTCTTCAGCTGGTTCCACATCCTGTTAGCACCTTTCCTTGGCAAGTATTCCACAGTTCTGGCCTCTCTAACCTTTTGCGTGCAGTCTAAAAGGCAATCTAGGGTTCACTTTCATAGCTTCACACAATGGTCTTTTACACCTTCACACAATAGCCTCTCTGGGCCTACATGAAGAGACAACCCTGCCACATGCCTGGCCTCAGTGACTTTCCTTAGTCATGGAAGGAGATCCCATAATCCCTTTCTTTCTAGGACTCCATGCAGAGATACTCCTGCCACACATCTGGCCTAGCAACTTTCCGTAGTCTCAGAGAGAAATTTCATAACCCCTTTCTTCTATCCTTGACTCTAAAGCCAAAAGCACATTGCGAAAGACGCCAATTTCTGCTGTATGCTAGAGGTAGAACATTGCTTCTTATTCAACTACACCTTCACTAGATTTCTGAATTCTAGTGTTTTCCTTCACTGCTTAAACTCAACTGTGCTGAAACTTGCTCTCTTGCTCTATAGAACACGCTAGCCTTAAACCAAGGGTTCTGTATGCCTGTCTCCTGAGTGCTGAGATTAAAGGCATGTACATCATGCTTGGACCTAAGCTTTGAAGCTTAGCTGGGTGGAGTCTTGCCCCAAGGTCATCGCCCTTTTAATTCCGTTTACTATCTTTAATCTATTTATTTCCTTTAACACAGGATTTAGCTCTAGTCCACTTCCCAGTGACCGTTTAGTTCTTGAACTATACATTTTGCATGCTTTGTTGCTTATCTTGCTCCATTTTCATCAAAACACCCTTCTTAAGAGTAAACCACAAGAGAGAGTCTATACTAGGCTATTCTGAGATTTTTCTTGCCAAAGCAATTAATCTAAATCTCTTTACCCTCAAAAAGACCCTTCTGATAAGGGCAAAAAGCAACCACATTTATCACAAAAATATCACAAGAACAATCTTTTGGCAACACACTAAAATTATTCTCTGAAACCTCTTCTGCCAGCCCCCCACAGTTCAAATCAATCGCAGCACCCCTGGTGTTCCATGTTCCTTGTAGGATGGCCCATTAAACATTGTCTATGACATTTTATTATTTTCCTAATCCAAAATGCCAAAATCCATATTCCTCCAAACAAAAGCATTGTTAGGTCTATCATAGTAATACCTCAATCCTTGGTACCGACTTCAGTCTTAGGGTTTTGTTGCTGTAAAGAGATAATGTGACAACAGCAACTCTTACAAAGAAAAATAATGTAATTGGGCCTGGCTTACAGTTTCAGAATTTTATTACTATATAAACACTGCAAGAAGTATGGTAGTTACCATGCAGACATGGTGATGCAGAAGGAGCTAAGAGAGCTACAAAGGCAGTAGAAGAAGACTGAGTCACTGGATGTAGTTTGAACATAGGAGACCTTATAGCTCACCCACACAGTGACACACTTCCTCCAACAAGTGAAACCTGCTCCAACAAAGCCACACCACCCAGTAGTACCACCACATCCTATGGGACAAGCATTCAAACACATGAGTCTATGGGGGCGATACCTACTCAAACCACCACAGCAAGCTAGCCACAAATTCTTTGAAATGCAATATTGTCCTTCCTAAATATATGCCAGTGCAATGGGGGTAGCTTAAGGGCGTAACCAACCACTATCTCATTTGACTGAAGTCACACTCCCCAACATTGCTATGGTGACCAAGAAACTAGATAGCCCAAGAACCTAGGATTAAGCCAAATATCACTCATATTTTTTAAAAGAAGCAATAAATTGACTCAATATTCTGTTATTCTCATAGGTTAGTGCTTTGTGGTCACTGGAAAAGCTTTATACTGCAGCAGATTGGAACAAATGCAGTGATCCACAATAAGACATTAATGCAGAGACTGAAAGAGAGAGGAGACCTTGGAACACTCAGCTCTAGTAGGGATATCTCAATCAAACTTCTCCTGTCTGATCTCAGGGAATCCTGCTGAAGGCAGAAGAGGAGGCTGAAAGAGCATAACTTGAGTATATATTATGGCTTTTTTGTGTTTTTATAGGGGTCTAGAGTTTTCAAATGAGTGGATCTTTATGTCAAAATCTGTTTCCATTGGCTCTTCTCTTTCTGTTGTTTTATCTATTCCAATGTACTAGTTTTTGTTTTATCTTATTACATTTTATTTTACTATTACCTCTTAGAGGACGTTTTGTTTTCTAATGAGAGAGAGAAAGGAGGTAATGCAGAAGAAATGGGAGGTGGAGAGGAACTATATGGAGGAGAGTAGAGGGAAGCTATAATCATGTTGTATTATGTGAGAACAACACCCATTTTCAATAAAAGGGGGAAAAAAAACCTTCTTCCAAAATGGCATAATTTAAATGGCAATTCTAAAGTAGTGTGTCAGTTGTAGGATGTGATACTCCCTGCCCTGGGTGTTCATCTGCTGATATCTACAGGGTGAATGGAGAAGGGGAAATGGATGGGGAGTTTGGAATCCTCTTGAGTACTAGAGTACTGAGTACTGATGAAAATGAAGACACTCTGGGTCTTCAGGGACATTCAGGGTGAAGGAAGGTTATTTAGAATTTTGGGCAGGAGGCAGGGAATTTCAGGGTGCATAAAAATCATTGGCTGGAGTACTAAGGTACTGAAATACCTCATTAGCATGGGGTGGCATTCCAGGAACACCAGGTGCTTGCTGAATGGGTCATTACTATGAGAAAGGGGGTTGGACCTGTAATATCCTAAAAAAAAAAAAAAAAATAGTTGAACTACCTCAGGAGGGTGTGAGAATTCAGACTCTTTAGATTAAGTATAGAAGAAGGAGCCTTGCTGGAAAAGAGAATCCTCCATTTTGCTGAGCTCATGGCTTTCTGGTCATGAAGGACTTTGCCCTTAGCAACACTGTTTATTGGCATCAGGAAGTTTTACTGATGAAGAGTCTGTGAATTTATCATAGTTTATTTACTATATAGTTTTCCTTCAATTATTTAATTTACCACTAACTTCACTGCTATTGATTTAATAATTTTAAAGTACTTTATTATTAAGGCATTGGGATCAACAAGGTGATAGAAGTCTACAGAATATCAAGGGAATTAAAATAATTTAATAAATAAATAAATTTAAGAAAGAAAGAAATAATAATCTAAGAAAGCTTTAATCATTTTCTAAAGCACTACTACTATAAAGTAACCTCAAAAATAGCAAATCATCCAGCAATGACTCATAACAACTCAAAGGCTGAAAACACAGAGAAAAAATCAAGCTCAGAATCAAGGCATCAGAAATGCGCACTCAAAAAGAAGCAGGATTTTTTTGTGGTTATTGGAATAAAAATTGCCTCAAAGGATGATATATTTGAATGCTTAGGGAGTGACACTATTTGTTGAAGGAGGTATGGCCTTGTTAAAGAATGTGTGCCAGTGTGGGTGGGCATTGACATTTCAAAAGCTCCAGCCAGGCCTAGTAGCTTGATCATTTTGCCCCCTTTGAATCCAGTTTTAGAAATCACAAATACTTCTCCGGCACCATGTCTGCCTGCTGTGCTCCTGCCATGATGGCAACAGACTAAACCTCTGAAACTAAAAGCCAGAGTCAATAAAATAATTTATTTTATGAAAGTTGCTGTGGTCATAGTGTCTCTTCACAGCAATAGAACACCGAGCAAGACACTCTTTAACAAGTGGTGCTGGGCAAACTTGATATACACTTGTATAAGAATTAAGGTAAGGTATATCTTCAAATGTGCTCAAAATATGGATTCAAAATGGATGAAAAACCTAAACATAATATCCAGAGTTTCAATTTTCAAATGAAAACATGAGAAAAGGGTGGGACAAGATGGCAGAGCCAGGAGGACACTGCCTCTGAGCTGCAGAACGTTTTCAGCACAGCTACCAAGAGCCTAAACTCTGGGCCCTAAAACAACAGCGATTGTGTTTCCCTTGTGAGAGGAAACCCCACAGTGCAGGAACAGGTCGGTGGGGTCCATTCTCAGGACATCCAGTCAGAACCCGGAAGAGATCCTGGGTCTCACAGGCACTTGGTCACCAGGCCAGAGCCACACATCTGCGTGTCCTGATCACCTTCCCAGGCTGAACGGTGGGCACATAAACACCATGGACTGGGAGTCCCAGTGACGAGAAAAACCCACAGGGAAGGAAGGAAACAAGACTGACCTAGGTCACACAGCCTTCCCCAGGAAAAGGTCCCACAGAATGGTGGGCACGAGCTGCCATCTCTGAACTAGGCTCTACCCATGAGCACAGAGACTTGTTGCACACCCAACTCTCCATCACAGACAGAACTGTGTGCCCCAGGGCACCAGAGAGTGAGTTTTCCTGTTGAGAGAAAGCCCCACAGGGAAGGAAGCAAATGGGGACCAACTTCAATTATCCAGTATTTCCCTGGAAAAGGTCCCCTAGACCAGTGGGTGAACGCACTGCCAGCCCAGAGACCTGCTGTGCACCAACTAGCCTCTTGCTGCTCCCACGAGAGTGGTGCTCACCTGCCACTGACTACCTCTTAGGTACTGGGGCACAGAGCCCCAACCTCAGACCTATAGAAGCCTAGGATCCCCTAGATCAACACCCAGATACTGCTCCAAGGGGTAATCAGTTATCCCTAATAAAACTGACTAAACCACAGGGTACCAAGGCAATAGCTGAGCTCACTAAATTTACAGCAAGAAACCCAGAAGCAGGGCAGCGGTCTCCAGGACTTCTCCAGGTGAGAGGAGAGCCCTCTTGACTAACAAGGACCACAGTTGCCACTCAGATCTGTAGGTCTGAGGGGAGCTGTGGCAATTCCTAAAAAACACTGGCCATTCAGTGAACATACTCAAAAAGCTGAGGAGGCTTCCTTCAGGAAAAACCATCTCCCTGCCAAGGGGGTTCTCTCCACCAAAGGATTCCAGGAACCATCAGAAACTAACACCCAACACACAAGATAGCACAATGGGTAGAGGCCAGTGTAAAAGCTCAGCCAACAAAAGACAGAGCAATATGGCATCTCCAGAACCTAGTTATCCAGGGCAAGCAGCCTTGGACACCACAGCATAATTGATATTCAAGAAAATGACCTAACATCTATGCTTATGAAGAGGATAATAGAAGAAACAAATAAAATGAGTAAATAACTAGAGGAAGATAAAGTTAAACACATTATGGCCATCCATAAAGAAATACAGGAAGATAAAGACAAGCAGATTATGACCATCCATAAAGAAATACAGGAAGTTGCAGCTAAACAGTTTGTGGCCTTTAGAGAGGAAATACTTAAATCACTGAAAGAAATAAAAGAAACAGAAGATTGTTCAAACAAACAGCTGAAGGAATTGAAGGAAAATACAGTCAGATGGGTGAAGGAAATCAACAAAATGGCTGAAGATCTGAAGACAGAATTGGAAAAATTAAAGAAAACACAAATGGAGGAAATTATGGAGAGAAAGAACTTACGGAAGAAACCAGGAACTACAGAGGTAAGCATAACCAATAGACTAAAAGAGATGGAAGAGAGACTCTCAGGTGGGGACAATACAATGGAAGAAATAAATGTATCCATCAAATAAAATGTTAAATCTAAAAATTCCTGAGACAGACCATCCAAGAAATTCAAGACAACATAAAAAGACAAAAACCTAAGAATAACAGGAATAGAAAACAGGCCCAGGAAATATTTTAAACAAATCATTGAAAAAAATTTTCCCAAATTAAAGGAAAGGCCAATAAGAATACAAGAGGCCTGCAGAACACCCAATATATTACCAGAAAAGAAAATCTTCCTGACAAATACTAACCAAAACAATAAGTTTACAGAAAAAAGAAAAAATATGAAAAGCTGCAAGGGAAAAAGGCCAAGTAACATATAATGTCAAACCCATCAGAATCACACCTGATTTCTCAACAGAGACTATGAAAGCCAGAAGGGCGTGGACAGATACCATGCAGACCCTAAGAGAACACAGATATCAGCCCAGGCTACTATACCTAGCAAAACTCTCAGTCCTCATAGACAGAGAAGACAAGATATTCAATGACAAAAACAAATTTCAACAATACCTACACAAAAATCCAGCATTACAGAAGATCCTAGAAGGAAAAAATACAATCCAACAAAACTAACCACTTTAAAGAAAACACAGGAAGTAACTAACCTCACTACAGTAAAACAAAAAGTAGCCAAGCACACAAACCTACTACTACAGCCAACATCAAAATCAAAGGATCTAACAGCCACTGGTAATTAATCTTTCTCAACATCAATGGACTCAATTCTCCAATAAAAAGACACAGACTAACAGAATGAATGTGTAAACAAGACCTAGCAATCTGTTCCACACAAAAAAACACACCTAAATCACAAAGACAGACATTACCTGAGGGTAAAGGGCTAGAAGACAGTTTTCCAAGCAAATGGACCCAAGAAGCAAGCAGGAGTAGCCATTCTAGTCTGATAAAATATATTTCAATCAAAATTAATAAAAAGAGATGGGGAAGGACACTTCATACTCCTCAAGGGAAAATTCCACCAGGAAGACATCACAAACCTGAATATCTATGCCTCAAATACAAGGGCACTCACATTTGTAAAAGAAACATTGATAAATCTTAAACCACACATTAATAGTGGGAGACTTCCACATCCCACTCTCAACAATGGACAGGTCAGCAAAACAAAAATTTAACAAAGAAACTTTGTCTCTAACAGAGGTAATGAATCAAATGGACCTAACAGACATTTACAGAACCTTATACCCAAACAAAAAAGAATTTACCTTGCTCTCAGCACCTCATGGAACCTTCTCCAAGATAGACCATATGGTTAGTCACAAAGCAAGCCTCAACAGATACAAGAAGTTTGAAATAATCCCTTGTATCCTATCTGATCACCATGGAATAAAGCTAGACCCCAACAAAAACAGAAATAGCAAAAATTCTACACACATGGAAACTGAACAACTTGCTACTAAATGACAGCTGAGTCAGAGAAGAAATAATGAAAGAAATTAAAGTTTTCCTAGAATTCAATGAAAATGAAGACACAACGTACCCAAACTTATGGGACACAATGAAAGCAGTGCTAAGAGGAAAGTTTATAGCACTAAGTGCCTTCAAGAAGAAATCGAGACTTCTCATTCAAGCAACTTAATGGCTCACCTAAAAGCCCTAGGGGAAAAAAAAAAAAAAGAAGCAGACTCATCAAAAAGGAGTAGACAGCTGGAAATAATCAAACTCACGGCTGAAATCAATCAATTTGCAACAAATAAAACAATTCAAAGAATCAATGAAACCAAGAGATGTTTTTTTGAGAAAATAAACAAGATAGACAAACCCTTAGCCAAATTAACTAAAAGGCAGAGAGACACCATCCAAATAAATGAAATCAGAAATGAAAAGGGGAGCATAACTACAGACACTGAGGAAATCCAAACAATCAATAGGACTTACTTCAAAATTTTATATGCCACTGTTGAACTCCCGAGGTGGTGAGACCCTGTGTTCCTCAGGATAGATACCAGACCCCAATAACCCACAAAAACAAGAGCTTGATGCAAACAGCAAGATGTTGAGATTTTACTTAGTAGCTGGCATGCTGGGGCTCCACACACAGCTCCCACAGAAGGGGGTGATACAGAGCCCTGAGCAGCAGAATCACAGAATTTAAAAAGGCAAAAACCGTAAAACAAGAGGGGTCTAGGGGTAAGGGACTTTCCTAATGGGACGATCTATGACAGGTCATAGCCAGGTGCAGCCGGGAGGGAACAGTTAGAGATTGTATCCATAACTACAGAAGGGCATCTCTTAGAAATGTTTTGTATCAGATCCGGGTTTGGTAATGATTAAAGCTCAAAAGTTTTAGTTCCCATGGTCAGTTCCCATGGTTAAGGCCAAGTTAAAATTTTCCATACTTACACCACAAAATTTGAAAATCTAAATGAAATGGAAAATTTTCTTGATCAATTCCAATTACCAAAGCTGAATCAAAACGAGGTAAATCAATTAAATAGTCCTATATCCCCTAAGGAAATACAAGCAGTCATCAAAAGTTTCCCATCCAAAAAAAAATCTAGGACCAGATGTTTTCAGCTCAGAATTCTACCAGACCTTCAAAGAAGAGCTAACTCGAGTTCTCTTCAAACTATTCCATAAAATAGAAACAGAAGGAACCTATCAAACTCATTCTATGAAGCCACAGTCACCTTGGTACCTAACCCTCACAAAGACTCAACAAAGAAAGAGAATTTCAGGCCAATCTCCCTTACGAACATTGATGCAAAAATACTCAACAAAATACTTGCCAACTGAATACAAGAACACATCAAAGATATCATCCACTATGACCAAGTAGGCTTCATCCGAGGTATGCAGAGGTGGTTCAATATACGGAAATCCATCAATGTGATCCACCATATTAAGAACTGAAAGAAAAAAAAAAAACACATGATCATCTCCTTAGATGCTGAAAAAGCATTTGACAAAATCCAATATCCATTCATGTTTAAAGTTTTGGAGAAATCTGGGATAAAAGGCACATACCTAAACATAATAAAGGCAATATACAGCAAGTCTATAGCCAACATCAAACTAAATGGAGAGAAACTTAGAGCAATCCTACTGATATCAGGGACAAAACAAGGCTGCCACTCTCTCCATATCTCTTCAACATAGTACTGGAAGTCCTTGCTAGCGCAATAAAACAATTGAAGGAGATTAAGAGGATAGAAATCAGAAAGGAAGAAATCAAACTACCACTATTTGCAAACAATATGAGAGTATACCTGAGTGAGCCCAATTCTACCAGGGAACTTCTATGGCTCATAAACACCTTCAGCCAAGTGGCCAGATACAAAATTAACTAAAAAAATCAGTAGTCCTCCTGTATACAAAAGGGCTGAGAAAGAAATTAGGGAAACAACACCCTTCACAATCGACACAAAAAGATATAAAGTACCTTGGTGTGACCAAGGAAATCAAAGACTTGTATGAAAAAAATTCCAGTCACTGAAGAAAGAATTAGAAGAAGATAGAAGATGGAAAGCTCTCCCATGCTCATAGCTTGGCAGGATTAACATAGTAAAAATGGCCATCTTACCAAAAGCAATCTACAGATTCAATGCAATTCCCATCAAATTACCAACACAATTCTTTACACAACTTGAAAGAAAAAATCTCAACTTCATATGGAATTACAAGAAACCCAGAGTTGCTAAAACAATCCTCTACAATAAAAGATATTCTGGAGGTAACTCCATCCCTGATCTCAAGTTGCACTATAAAGCAACAGTAATAAAAACTGTGCAGTACTGGCATAGAAACAGAATGGTGGACAATGGAACTGAATAGAAGACCCAGAAATTAACCCACGCACTTATAGACACCTGATTTTTGACAACGATGCGAAAATCATACAATGGAAAAAAGATAGTATCTTCAATAAATGGTGCCAATCTGACTGGATGTCTACTTGTAGAAAAATGCAAATAGATTCATACTTATCACCCTGCACAAAACTAAAGTCCAAGTGGATCAAAGACCTCAACATAAAAACAGACACATTAAATCACTTAGAAGAAAAAGAGAGGAAGAGCCTTGGACTCATCAGTACAGGAGACAACTTCCTGAACGGAACACCAACAGCACAGGCTCTAAGAGCAACAATCAATAAATGGGACCTCATGAAACTGAAAGCTTCTGTAAAGCGAAGGACACTGTCATCAAACCAAAATGACTGCCTATAATTGGGAAAGAATCTTCACCAACCCTCCATCTGACAGAGGGCTAATATCCAGTATATATAAAGAACTACCAAAGTTGAAAAGCAACAAATCAAGTAATCAAATTAAAAAATAGGGAACAGAGATAAACAGAGAACTCTTGATAGAGGAATATTGAATGGCAGAGAAACACTTAAAGAAATGCTCAAAGTCATTAGCCATCAGGGGAATGCAAATTAAACAACACTGAGATTTCACCTGACAGCCATCAGAATGGCCAAGATCAAAAACTCAAATGACAACACATGCTGGAGAGGTTGTGGAGAAAGGGGAACCCTCCTCCATTCCTGGTGAGAATGTAAACTCGTACAACCACTCTGGAAATCAATCTGGCACTTTCTCAGACAAGTAGGAATAGTACTTCCCCAAGATCCAGCTATACCTCTTCTAGGCATATATCCAAAAGAAGCTCAAGTATACTATAAGGACATTT
>CM053763.1:37122422-37169344 GCA_028658305.1 Pachyuromys duprasi
TATATATATACATGATTCTTAACAATAACCTATTACCTGAGGAGTGCAGGTGAATATAGGAACAGGCTACAACACACACAAATGAGGTTCACCAAACAAATGCAGCACACCTAGTTGGGGCAGAGGCTGTGCCCAACCAAGATACACAATGGGATTATAATACCTGGGAAGTCATTTTAGCTAGAGACCAATTCACTACCTGCTTCCTGGCTGGTCTCCACAAGGCAAGGCTGCCCTTAAGCCATTATCATGAGAAGCTCTAGGAGGTCATTCAGGATAAGAATGAAAACCTGTTTCAATTCCTAGAGTGCCTTACAAAGGCCCTCTTACAACATACTAATCTAGACCCCGAAAGTGCAGATGATAGGCAACTTCTGATGACCTATTTTTTTCTCCCAGAGTTACCCTGACATCAGGGCTAAGCTTAAATAGTTGGAGAGAGGCCCTCTGACTCCACAGGAAGAAGCACTGGCCTTGAAGGTGTGCCACAGGAGAGATTAGAAAGTCTGTGAACAAAAATACCAAATGCTGACCAAGGCCGTCTGACTGGCCTCAGCCACTTCCAGGCTCCCTTGCCTCCTAAGGCACAACGACCATGAGCTCCCTATTTCAAATGTGGTCAGGAAGGTCACTGGGCCCAGTTTTGTCCTAACCCCTGCAAGGCACCAGGGACATGTTTAAATACCACCAGGAGGGATATTGGTGTGTTGACTGCCACTGTTTCTCCCATGATATGGGGGCATCACTCCTAGATCACCCTCTAGCCAATACCCTAGTCCTGGCTATGGACAACTGAACTTGCCTGGGTTCCCTTGACCTGACCACTGCCATCACTAGCAGGGAGCCATGAGTAATTATGATGATATTGTGGCTGCCTATCTCCTTCCTTTTGGACACCAGAGCCACTTAGTCCTGACAGAGTGTTGGGGACCAACGTCTCCTTCTAGTTCTTCTGTTGTTGGGGTAGGAGGACAGCCTTGCCAGCCTTGCAGGACTCCACCACTTAATTGTGTTTTCAGGGGTGTTCCTTTGACTCATTCCTTTTTAGTGATGCCAACCTGTCCAGTTCCCTTACTTGGAAGGGACTTTTTAGCCAAAGTGGAAGTCTCTATCTCCTTTACTCTAACTACTCGCCTGACCAAAAACTCACGTGTCCTTTCTCCTCTTTCTCCTAGCTACCCTAGCTACCAATTGTGACACAGTACTTCCTTTACCAGCCTTTCAAGTAGACCCCCAAGTCTGGGATGTCCAAAACCCCCCTATCACTAGGCATCATTCCCCTGTAGTCATTTAGCTACAGGATTCCACCCAGGATATTACCCAATCCCTGGGGATGGGTGAAGTAGAGGAGGTAATTCAACACTTCTCTATGGTCATTGTCTCTCTGATATCCCCCCTTCTAAATAATACAAACCTGTCATTTAGTCTCCTACTTCAGACTCTGACCTTGGCCCACAAGTTCCTTAATGTGATCCAACTGAGTCATTTTAAAGCTTGCTGGCTGTGTGTCCCACCTGGAACCAATTCATAACTACTGCTGACAGCTTCTCCGGTGACTCTGTCAAGTAACCTTACTTCACCATTCACTAACTGCCCTGACTCTGATGTTGCTACAACCCTCTACATTTTTCAAATCAAACTCTTTGGCATGGCAAGCAGTTTCAAGGCATTTGGGACACATTCTGTAGGAATGCTAAATTCCTTAGACTGTAATAAAACTATAATCCTTGATAACTTATCTCAGCCCCAATGCTCTACTGCTAATAATACCTCCATCCTTTGTGGTGCTCAGGTCTACCATCATCGGACTGCTGTTTGGTCAGGAGTTTGCACGCTGGTGCTCCTCTTCCCCAAGCTGGGTGTGATAAATGAAAAGGAACCCCTACCAATTCTGGTAATGGACTCAATAGCTGCCCAGCAGAATAAGAGGGCAATTCAAATCTTGCTCCTCTTGACTGTTGCAGGAATCACAGCAGCTGTTGGGACCCAGACAGCAGGACTAGCCACTTCACTAACTTTGTATTATCAGCTTTCTTCCCAGTTCATCCAGGACCTCCAGCAAGTGACTCAGACAATACTAACTCTCTAAGGACGGATGGATTTGCTGGCAGCAGTAGTACTTCAAAACCAACATGGATTGGATCTCCTCACAGCTAAAGAAGGTGGCCTTTGCATCTTCCTCCAGAAGGAATGCTGTTTTTATGTCAGCTAGTAGGGCATGGTAAAAGACATAATCCAACAACTCCAGGCAACTTTACAAAAGTGAAGGGAACAGCTCTCCGTCTCTAGCTCTTGTGCCTTAGAGAACCCCATATGGAAATGGATTCTGCCCTTCCTCACACTTCTCCTGCTTGTCTTTCTCCTTTTGCATTTTGCACCCTGCTTTATTAACTTCCTCTCTACATTCTTCCAACAACAAATGAAAAAATCTCTAATTAAACCATTAATCAGTTACTCTTACAGGATTATCAACTTGTGCCCACAGAACCAGATGACAATGACCTTCCAATCGACACTGGTGGTGGGGACCAGCTATACCCTGAGAATGACAATGTCCCTAATCAGCAGGAAGTAGCTTGAAGAACAAAGGTCACCCCTATGTCCTTCCCACCATCACCCCTTCCTAGCTACTCACGTTTTAATAAACCAAAAAGGGAGGAACATTGAAATCAGTAGGCAGGCATCTCTAAGGCCAGCCCCAAGGGACATGACGCTGGATATCAAGTGTGTGAGGCCAGTTATAGACCATCCGCAGACCACTTGAAACCATCTGCGCATGTTCTGGGTCAGCTTATAAGAGAACTCGCACTACCTCCTTTCTCTCTTTCCTGCCCTGCCCAGAGACAGTCTCTGTGACCCCTTTCCCCTTCCCTTAATAAACCTTCCATGTGGAACCAGTTTCATGGCATGATTTGTGAACCTGTCCTGTAACTTTGCTGCACAAGAGTACATGGGAAGGTTTGGAGGGAAAAAGAAGAATAAAAAAATAGTATAATCTATATTATAATCTCAGAAATAATTTATGAAATAAAATTTGAAGATACATGTGATAATGGGCATATTCCATCTAAGTATGAGTGGCTATGTTGAGGAGTCTTTTGGTTTTCCACAGCATACAAGATGTTACCATTATTTCATTGGTAGAAATTGAGGAAAGGTTTAAAAAATCTTTACATTATTTCTTCCATCTTGATGCGAATCTTGAATTATCCAAAATTAAAGAGTATAATTAATATAATATTTTTGTTTTTCTAGCTAGCTTTCTGTTCTAGATTATGAGCATTGAATAGGAAGTACTTATCTTTTCTTGCAGTCTTCTTAATCTCTATGAATTTATCAGGCTTTTTGCATTCTCCTTTCTGGTTTGTAACATAGATATTAAAGAAAGGTCCTGCTTCATAGCCAGTTGTGGAAAAGATACATATAGTCCATTGATCTCATGTCCTGTACATTCTGAATGAAAATAGTTTTTCCGCTGTATGCTAATTCACACGTCCAATTCCCTGTCTGGATGCGGAGCCTGGCTGGATTTCTAAAGTTGTCCGTTGCATTTCAATAACGAACATTTTCCCCCCAAACATCTCAGAAAGGTTAAATCAAGAGTTTTGCACCTCTTGGTCAAATTATACAGCACATTTTTTCTTTCTTGGAAAACAGTGTCATTGATTTCTGTAGACAGTTAGATTCTCTAAATTAGGAAGTTTCCAAAAGCATTATGAACAAGGTTTAAAAGAATAAGCAAAGGATTTATCGTACTTTGCACAGCAATACTGTCGTGGAGGTATGTGATATCTTGGTTCAACTTCTGAATTCTCGGTCTTTTCCCATGCAGGATTTACTCTGAACACCATAAATTGGAGTGAGTATATACTGATCTCAATGTCCATAGCCCCAGAATCTTTTGGTACATTTTGTCTCTAGCATTTTTGATCTCATGGCTCTGTCACATATCTGTGAGTAGAGACAATGACAAGCTCAGATGAGACATGCAATTGTGTATCAAAATACCTGTCATTATTTATTTTATGAGCACTTTTGACATTAAAGAGATATATTTAGCTAGATTCTTATTTATCTTGAATCTAGATTATCTTGAAGGTTTCATACAATTCCATGAGGAGCATCACACTATAACTATTAAATCCCACAAGACATAACTAAAACCACAGAAAATAGCAGAAATACATTTTTTATTCATTTCAGGGTCTTCCTGGACATACCAACTTATATGCCTCTGAGAATACTTTAATTTCTAACACAAAATGTAAACACCCTTGCTGAGAATATGGGGATTGTCAGAGATTGCAGAGGAGAGATATGCCAGTGCAGAAAGCAAACCATCACGAATGATGGATCTTGGTTATAGTAATGAGAATACTACAAACATAGGTAGCCTAGAACAAACCTGAAATTCACCTGAACAAGGAGAGGACAGAGGCTAGTAGGCAGAAGTGTAATGGTGGTCAGAGCCAGGGTTGGGTGATGGTGTCATGGAGGAAAAAGGGGCAGATGACATGCACTAGACTCCATCTATAGACTTGATACCTGGCGTTCCCTGATTCTCAGGATTCACGTGTCTCTAGCTTTTACAGCTGTAACTTGGCCTCTGGCTTTCATTTTCTACAGATTAAATATGCCTTTTTGTGGAGCTCTGCTGGATAAGGTTGAAGTCAATCTTCTCTGGATAACCATTTATTTACACTGGATCTATGATGATAGACTCCCTTTTCTCAGCAGGGTTTTGAAATTCTCCCCAGACCTGGGTGATTTCAGGTCTTGTAAAGAGGTCATATAGCCCTCAGGACAGATTATAGGCCAGACCTGTACCCTGTTAAGGAAACTGCTCTAGCAAGTATCTAGGAATTCCTAGAAATGCCCACCCTGCCAAGGATCTTAGCCCAGCAGTGACCTTCAGTTGAACCTGGAGATTTGCCCCTCTCTCCCAGCATAGGATAATTAAGTACTTTATTTTCCTTCTTGTCATAGGACCACTTAAGTATCCCTGACTCCCTGACCCCAGTGAATCAAGCACACTCACCCCCAAAATTCCTCCCTCTGCCCAGGGTTTATATTGCCCTTTATTTCACGTAAATAAAGGTTTCCACTTTCTCACTTCAGGCTTGTCTTAGATTGCTTATTTATCCTCTGCTGGATTAAGTCTCACTGGGTCTGCCCTCTAGCTTGCTGGGCCTGGGCATCAAGACGTGCTTCTTGACTGCAAGCTCACCAGGCTTTAGCCTTGGCCCATACCTCTGGCATACAAGAGCTTAACCAAGAGCTGTAACACTTTGCTATTGCCATAGGCTTTGGAGTGCCCAGCTTCCATTGTCACTGGGGAGCTCATATTAAAAGAGTTAAACTGTAATGCCCTGGAAAACTTTTTCTACACCCTGCTTTAGCACATTCAGGCCTCACCCTATGGTGTTCTAGCTACCACTGAGAGAAACTGAAACCAACCCCTACCCACCATCCTGCAATCCCCCTCTTTCTCCATCCTGAAGCCAAGTTCCAGGACCCAAGCTGGAATAGAGGCCCTTGCCAAATGGACACATTTTCAATGATCAAATTTTGTCTTTTTTAAATTATGAAGCTATAATTGTAAATCTCTGATATGTTTTGACATACTAGTTCTCTCTTATTATTTTTTTGTGTGTGTGATTGTCACGGCTTACCAAGTTTTCTCACACCATCCATGAGTCATTCTATTCTATCTACAAAGACCTACAGATACCTATAACTATAGGTATACCCATATCTTCATATAAATCTTGTTTACAGTTCTCTTGACATTGACTCAGGATCCAGAAGTATCAAATTTGTCATAAAATTCTTTAATTCTGGACAGTTGACTTCAGTCACATCCTGTTCTCCCCTAACAGGGCCTAATATCATCCACTAAACATAAAATACATTTCATGTACTGGCTGTGTCAGATACTTCACATATTCAAGAATATTTTATTCCAATTAGAATACTATTTTAATGTCTCAGATACAAACAGAATCTTACAGTGACAGCCAGGACCTCCTTTTCTTTGTGTTAAAATCTTAAATAATCTCCATCCCATAAATGAATGTGGTCCTGTGACAGATGTCTATGGATAGAACAGAACAAAGGCAAAGGGGATTCTCAGATATGATTAAAGGTTTAGATCAATCAGGTTGGAGATTATCCTATAGGCCTAATTTAATCAAGTGGCATCTTTTAAAGGAGGGACTGGCCTGTCTTTGAAGTTCAAGTTTCCTTTTTCAGTCTTGATAAGTTAGAAAGGAATGGTAGCAGCCTTCCGGTACAAGCCAGGACAACAGCATGGCCTTCTGACACAAAGTGTGACTTAAATAATCTAAAAGCAGAGAGGAGAACGAAATAGGAGAGGAAAAGGAAGTAGGGTAGGGAGAATGGCAAATATTTAATGTTTTCTCTCAAATTAAGAAACTATATTTAAATTCTCTCTTTCCCCCACCACCCCTCTCTTTTTTTCTCCTCTCTCCACCATCTTCTCTTTTCCAGACACTGGACTGAGTTTCAACATCAATGCCTCTCCAGATAAGAATGTTGCTAAGTTATTATTTTTATTAAGGCTTATGAAACCCAAAAAGAACCATCTAAAGCTGGGCCCACATCTTTAGCCAAAGAAAACCCTGGGATAATAAATATTTTCAGTAATAGCAATTAACATTGCTCTTCCTTATGAATACTTAGGTATGTTAAATACTTATTACGTTTTATTTTTAAAGTAAATATTTTCTCTTAAAAAAACATCTGCCTATCAGTGGACTTGAAGGGGGCAGGGAGGAGATGAGGGAGGGAGGGTAGGATTGGGAGGGAAAAAAAGGAGGGGGCTGTGGCTTGGGTACAAGTGAATGACTTGCATTTAAAATAAAAATAAAAAATAAAAAAAATAAAAAAAAACATCTGTAGAACTTGGAAATTTGATGACACGCTCCATAGTCCTAACTTACACTTCAAATAAGTGAATAACAATTAAGAGGAGGGATAATAACTACAAGGAGATAAAGAACATACTCAAGATATTTAGAAGAAGCAAGCTGTCCTGTTTGATGGACCAGGGACACAGGCTACCAATCCCAATAACTTTTTGTTAATAAATAAGTAAAAGTTGTTCAAAAATCTTACACACAGGGTATAGATAAGAATAATGATATTAATTACCTGATTTAGCCATGAGCATTATACTTGTTATTGAAATATCACACAGTACCCTATAAGTACATAAAAGTATTGCAGATTAAACAAAAATTAAATAATAAAGGAATGCAATGTTAAGCACTCTTATTTGGTCATTACACACTATGTACACATATTGAATTATCCCACTATACCTCATTAATTGCAATAATAAAACAGAAATTAAAAACTTAAAAAAAATCTAATTCAGGAATACAGAATAAAGAAAAGAACAGAATAAACATGGAAACTGAGTTAAAAGTTAAATGAATAAATCAGTTACAAGAGTTGACTCACAAAGATCTGTCCTGAAAAAGGTAAAACAATCAATATCTATTGAAACACTGCTAGTACACAAGATACATGACAAATATAATTTTAATAATACTATTAACTAAATGAAGCAAATTTATTGGTTTCTTGGTGTAAGAAAATCATCCAATTATTCTGAAAAAATCCAAGATAAACAAATCACCAATTCCATCAGTATTTCTTGTAAGAATATATTTCATAGTAAGAAAATAACTGAAGAAAGCAATTCACTGCAGACCTCCATTCAAACATTAAAACAGAATGATATCATTCTGTTAGTCCGTGATGTACAACTGAAAATAGCTGTAGGATACCTAGAGATTATGAGATTCTTGTTGAACAAAAAGCATCATGTGTGCTGTTTTCTTGTTTTAAAAATTCCTTACAGAGGAATAAAAAGTTAAAAGAGAAGAACAGAGCAGAAAATGCTAAATAAAGTGTGGGGAAAAATGAAAGGGAGTGAATATAGAAATGATTAACCACTGAGGCTTGCTTTGTAACTGACTGTATGGTCAATTTTGGAGAAGTGTCCATGAGGAGCTGAGAAGAAGGTATATTCCTTTGTGCATGGATGAAATTTTCTGTAGAAAAATCTCCCCCACTTCTCTCTGCATGTGTGCTTGCATGAGAGAGGGTGTGTGTATGTGTGTATAAAGTACTGAAGACCCAATGTCATATCCTGCCTCATTGAGTAAAAGCCCTTCTCTCCCACACTCTTGATGGTATCAGTGTTTTGGATTTAGGCCATTGTCACATGTGTGCAATGCCATCATGTTGTTCTCACATTCAATTCTCAGTTGAGGGATGTCTACATTGTTTGCATATTCCACTGTTACAAATAAAGCTGCTATGAACATAGTTGAGCAAATGTCCTTATTGACTGGTGGGGTGTGGAGAGCCTTGGGACTCAGCTACAGACAAAGCCAGCCTGAGAGACAGTCCCTGATGCTCCAGGTAACCTCCTGGAAGGAAGCCTCCTGCACCTGGACGCAAATTAAAGCAACACACCTGTGGCCAACCTTGATGAGCTGAGTTGGATCACTAGGACTCACACTGTGGTGTAGAGAGCTGCTTGTTAAGCTGCTTTGTTATGTTTTCACCTGGGGAAGTAGTTTTTGAAAAAAGGTTAGGTAGTTCCACACCTTTTTCTTTTTGTATTGATGCGAATTGCCTGCTTTGCCTATAAATAATGAACCCTGGAATAAACCTGTGCTGCTTCAGTTAGATTGACAGCCCTCTCAAGCTGGTCCTGTGTGTAGTGTGATTTGTCTTCCAGCAGTGGGACATCTTTTGGTTATATGCCCAGGAGCGGTATAACTGCGTCTTGAGGTAGTGCTATTCCCAATTTTCTGAGAAATCTCCAGATTGATTTCCAAAGTGGTTGTACAAGTTTGCATTCCCACCAGCAAGTGAGGAGGGTTCCCCTTTCTCCACAGCCTCTGAAGAACGTGTTGTCACTTGATTATTTATCTTAGCCATTCTGATAGGATTTTGAAGTCTTTATAAATAATATGAAATTAAGTCTGGTATATTTTCAAAATAATCAACTAAAATGTGGAAAGGTGTAGAATTTGTGGGCAAGCATCTAAAACATAAGTTGATATTAAAGAAGATATACAAATAGCAAATATACATTTAAAGTGCTCAGCATAAAATAGAGGATTGATCATGAGAACATGATGGCATTGCACACATATGACAATGGCCTAAATCCAAAACCTGACACTATCAAGCCTGTTGTGAAGAAAGGCAATGGAGACACACATTCATTGCTTCTAACAGCACAAGGTGGAAAGCCTTTTTTCAGATGGCCTGTAAAATGACTGAGCGATTTCTTCTACTAAAAATGCTTTTTATATATGATCCAGAAATCCTATTACTTGATATTTATTTAGATGGGTTAAAATACTTAAATCCAAATAAAACTTTGAAATCAATGCTGTTTTTTTTTGGTCAGGGTTCTCTAGTGGAATAGAACTAACATAATGGTTATTTATGAGAGTGGCTTACAGATTGTGGTCTGGATACTCCAACAATGGCTCTCTCTCAACCGGAAGTTCCAGAATTCAACGCCTTTCACTCCAAGAGGCAGGATATGGCACTGGGTCTTCAGTATGTTTTACACACATACACACACACACACACACCCGGGGGGGGGGTATTTTTTAAGTCTCCAAAGTTATGCTTCTAGCTCTGTCCTGAAATGATAAAAATAAGCCTTAGTACATGAACAAGAGACTTAGAAAGAATGATAAGTTTTCTTATTTAAAAAAACAAAAACAAAAACAGAAACAAAAAAGCAAAAACAAAACACCTCCAGGGCCCTTCCTGCTCTTTTTATCCTGGAAGAATTGGGTACGGCTTAGATTTCAGTTGTACTACATGGTCAAGTAACTTAAAAGGACTCCCAGCTGTGATAGTGACCTGCCATGTGGGACATATGATGTGTCCCTAGATTATACTTTGCTAATACTCAGGGCAAGTATAGAACATTGCTCACAGTCATAATAATGTGAAAAGAAGTCAGTATGAAAACACATTAGTAACATTAATATTCTGGGAAAGGAAAATCTGAACTGGTAGATTAGCAGTTTCTATACTTGAGGAAGGAATAAAGATCAATGTCTGTAGGGACACCTAGAGCAGTGAAGGTATTTTGAATGATATTAAATATTTGCCCAAATCCATTAAATGTTAAAACCAAAAGTTAATCCTTATGTAAGCTAAAGATCTCTGTGATCATGATCAAGTTAGCATGGAATCATTGTTTTTATGACAAATACACTTCTTTGATAGAAGAGAAAATGTAAGTGTTGGGGGATTCATGCATACAACAATGCAGTATGATCATGTCCACTTCCTATTCTCTCTGATTTTCTCTCTATCCCCTCCAAAACGTTTCCCTTTGTGTTCAATCTTTTGTTTTGTTTTGTTTTTGGATAACCTTGTAAACCCAGTGAGTTCTGCCCATGTGTGCATGGGATTTGAGCCCATCTCAAAAATAATAAAGTTCCCAACCGTAGCAACCATCAACTGTGAATAGCTAGTCTGTAAGGGGTAGTTCCAGAGATTTCTACCCCATCCTATCCCATGCATGTTGGGAGTATTGATCATTTGATCATATGTAGGTCTTCTTCCAATAACCTTATTTAGTTGGTTAATTTTTTCTTTTCTAATTTTTATATTAATTAGAGTATATTCATTTTGTATCTCAGATGTAGCCACCTCCTTTGTCCCTTCCCAACTGCACCCTCCCTCCCTCATCTCCTTCCATGCCCCTTGCCAAGTCCACTGATAGGGGAGGTCCTCCTCCCCTTCCCTCTGACCCTAGCCTATCAGGTCTCATCAGAGCTGGCTGCATTGTCTTCCTCTGTGGCCTGGTAAGGCTGCTCCTCCCTCGGTGGGAGGTGATCAAAGAGCCAGCCGCTGAGTTCATGTCAGAGACAGTCCTGTTCCCCTTACTCAGAATCCCATTGGGATACTGAGCTGCCAAGGGCTACATCTGTGCAGGGGTTCTAGATTGTGCATGGTCCTAGTTGGTTAATTTTTGTTAAGTGAATTTTTGTTAACTGACAAGTTATATAAGGAGTAAAATATATTTTAATAACTCTCACTATCCATGTTCTCCTGCCTCCCTGTCACCTCTATCAAACACCCCCCACCTCTAGCAGGTCCCTTGCTATATTATGACTTTTGTGTTTTTCGTTTTGTGGCCTATTTGGCTTAACCAACGCTGTCTGTGTGAACAATCTTTTGGAATTATTTAGAGCTGGGTAGGAATTATCAACTGAAGGCAACTGACTACATCCTCTTCTCTCTCTTTTTTTCTTTATTCTTCTTTCATACAATAATTCTTACTAATCCCAACCCTCCCTCTACTTCTTCCAGCCCCTCCCCTCTAATTCCAATCTCTCCTATACCCCACTGTCCCATTTCCCTTCAGAGAAGAGCAGACCTCCAAGGGATATCAATAAAAGGTATTATAAGAAGATGCAGTAAGACTAGGCATAAACCCTCATATCAAGACTGGATGAAGCAACCCACTAGGAATGGAAAAGAATCCCATAAACAGGCAAAAGATTCAGAGACAACCCCACTCCCACTGATAGAAGTCTAACAACAACAACAACAACAACAACAACAACAACAAAACACTTCAAACTAAACCACTACAGCATGTATGCAGAGGGCTTAGAGCAGACTCCCTAGTTTTAGCTTCAGTCTCAGTGAGCCCCGATGAACTTCGCATAGTTGATTCTGTAGGTGTTGTTTCCTTGTGTCCTCAAACCCCTGTCTCCTACAATCCTTCCTTTCCTTCTTCTATAGGGTTGTAGAGCTCTGCCTAATGTTTGGGTGTGAGTCTCTGTATCTGCCCTCATCAACAGCTGGAGGAAGACTCCTTGATGACTATTGGGCTAGGTACTGATCTATGAGTATAGCAGGATATCATTAGAAATCATCTATCTATCTATCTATCTATCTATCTATCTATCTATCTATCTATCTATCTAACTATTTAACTAATTTTGTCCAGTTGTGTTGACTATACCCTAGGTCTCTGAGCCTAGGTCACCCAGTGTCAGGCATGGTCTCATCCTCTTCTTGAATTTATCAAATAGTTCAGCAATGAGCAGTGGGGGCCCCCAAATCTCTTCTCCATACATGCCTGACTACTGAAAAGTTAGGCCTTATGCAGACCAAGCACAGGTGTCTATAGCTCCTGTGAGTTCATGATTACAATGGCTGTGTCTATCCGAGAAAAGAACTTTTCTCAGCCCTCCCTGCTATCTTATGGCTTTTGTATTCTTTCCACTTTCTTTTCCATAATGTAATGTTCCTGAACCTTAACTAAGTCTTCCTTAGGACTGAGCATTTATCTGCCTCTTATTCTCAGCAACATGCTCTATTTACAGGACCAAGAGACCTGTTCTACTTATAAGACCAAAAGTTGTTCACCTTCAGTATTTATATTTTCTGGCCCCCAGACAAAGATAAAAGTCATTCAAATACCAACATGGAAACTGGAAAAACAGCAGCAAGCCCTGGTGTATTCCCCCCTCACTGCCACTAGCTGGCTGAGAAATAGCTTTAATTTCAGTTGCACTTATACATAATAAACCAAAAGCCTCCTACAGGCAGCATCTTTATAATGTTGTTTATTTTTTATTTTAAGAATGAGCTGTTGGCATCTGATGATTCCTCTCAATTTTGTTTTGTCATATATGCTAGTTTGACTATGACATCAGTGTCCTTCTTATGGTGTGTTATAGGCAAGTAATTTTCCCATTTGCCAGTCCTTGGCAATGTTAATTTGGATCAACGTGTTGGGCAATTTCTCTCCTGTGTAGAACTATTTCCTGCCTCATAAATAATAAATAACTCATCTTAGACCGTTAAGAAAAAAAAGGAATGAGGTGTTGGTTCCTTAGTAAGAACAGGGACTGTCACTAACATGAGCTCAGTGGCTCACTCTTTGACTACGTCCCACCCCAGAGGGAGAAACAGCCTTGCTAGGACACAGAGGAAGACAATACAGCCAGTCCTGAAGGGACTTGTTAAGCTAGGTTCAGATGGAAGGGGAGGAGGACCGCCCTGAGCAGTGGACATAGAGAGGGGCAAGGAGGAGATGAGGGAGGGAGGGTAGGATTGGGAGGAAATGAGGGAGGGGGCTACAGCTGGGATACAAAGTAAACAACCTGTGATTAATATAAAAAATAAAAAGTTAATTAAAAAAAAGAGGAAAGACTTGTAGACATTAAGGTACGTAGGAAATCAAGTGAGACAGTAACCCAGGTAACTCAGGTGTATTTAAAGAATACACATTTATACTGAATTGTGAATAATCACCCCAGTTTTTAATCTGAATGTTAATGAACCTGATGACATAGGAGACAATCCTCTTCATTAAGACCAGAGCTCAAAGTCATAAACACCCTTCCGATTTTTCTTATAAGGAAATTAGCAAGATTTAAAATATAAATAATTTATTTTAACCTAGACTTCTTCTGAATAAATAAATTTAAAAATATTTTCCTTCTGCTTCTGGGATACTGCACTCAGGATGATCTTTTCCAGTTCCCACTGCTTACCTGCAAATTTCATAATTTCTTTGTTTTTTATTGCTGAGTAATATTCCATTGTGTAGATGTACCACAATTTCTGTATCCATTCCTCAAATGAAAGACACAGAAGGTATATACCCACTCATAAGTGTATATTAGACACATAATATAGGATAAACATACTAAAATCTGTATACCTAAGGAAGCTAATCAAGAAGGAGGACTCTGGCTAAGATGGTCAATCCTCATTCAGAAAGTCAAAGAGGATGGACATCAGACGAGGGAGAAAACAGGAAACAGAACAGGAGCCTACCACAGAGGGTCTCTGAAAGACTCCACTCTGCAGGCTATCGAGGCAGATGCTGGGACTCAACCAAACTTTAGGCAGAGTGCAGGGAATCTTACAAAAGAAGTGGGAGATAGTAAGACCTTCAGGAGACAGGAGCTCCACAAGGAGAGCAACAGATCAAAAAAGTCTGGGCACAGGGGTCTTTTCTGAGACTGATACTCCAGTCTAGGACCACTCATGGAGATGGCCTGGAATCCCTGCATAGATGTAGCCCATGGCAGTTCAATATCCAAGTGGCCTCCATAGTAATGGGGACAGGGACTATCTCTGACATGAACTGATTGGTATGTTCTTTGATCACCTCCCTCTGATGGGGGAGCAGCCTTACCAGGCCACAGAAGAAGACAATGAAGCCACTCCTGAGGAGACCTGATAGGCTAAGATCAGAGGGAAGGGGAGGAGGACCTCCCTTATCAATGGACTGGGGGAGGGGCACAGGTGAGGAAGAGGGAGGGACTGGGGATTGGAGAGGAGGAGGAAAGAAGCTACAGGGGGTATATAAGGTGAATAAACTGTAATTAATAAAAATAATTAGAAAACAAAAATATTTTCCTTATGTAAATGAGACAATGTAGAAAATGATAATTCTTTTTCATAAATCTACTACTTAACAGCTAAATTGAGAACTGGGCAACCCCCAAACTGAGTTCAAAAGGACAGGAAGACAACTATAACATGAAAGAATTTTTTTCTGGTTCACAAAAAAATTTTACATATTTCCTGTGGTTAAAGAATAAATTAAATAAACTAACATTTCTGTATGAACATTTTATTTCCAATCTGATCAGTGGCTAATAATCTCATTATATTATCATATCTGCAACATTTTTATGAACCTCACAGTTGTAGAATGTAGCTATATGATACTGTAAAAAAGAGAGTAGAATTTGTCAGTAAAAATGAAATAGAAGGTAAACTTATTATGATCAGCACATAGTTATTTTACTTAGCAAGTACTTATTAAAGAACAAGATTTTTCAAACTGCTTTGCTCTTATATAGATTTAAAAGCTATAGAATGATGCTACTCAGGTCTGTGAAGAAAAACATGAAAATCAGATTTGAGGAGAATCTATCCTATGCCACCACTTGTGCAAGTTAAATAGGTTATAATAATTAATTTTATACAATTAAGATTAGAGAAAAGTTTAATTTTTCAAGTTAAAATAAAATATAAATATGTGAATCAACTCTTTTTTCACTGCTTTCTCTTTTTATTTTTTAAAATTACTTACAGCTTATTTACTTAGTATCCCAGCTATAGCCACCTTCCTAATTCCCTCCCAATTCCACCCTCCCTCCCTCATATCCACCCATGCCCCTCCCAAAGTCCACTGACAGGGGAGGTCCTCCTCCCTCCCCTCTGACCCTAGCCTATCAGGTCTCATCAGAACTGGCTGCATTGTCTTCCTCTGTGGCCTGGTAAGGCTGCTCTCCCCTCAGGGGGAGGTGATCAAAGAGCCAGGCTCTGAGATCATGTCAGAGAAAGTCCCTGCTCTCCTTACTAGGGAACCCACTTGGACACTGAGCTGCCATGGCCTGCATCCGTGCAGTGGATCTCCATGCACAGATTATCTCCATGCATGGTTCTTGGTTAGAGAATCATTCTCATAAAAGACCCCTGTGCCAGATATTTTGGTTCTGTTGCACTCTTTGTGGAGCTCTTGTCCCCTGCAGGTGTTTCTATCTCCCAATTCTTTCATAAGATTCCCTGTACTATGCCCAAAGTTTAACTATGAGTTTCAGTTAACTGTGCTCCTCAGCAATGCATTTTAATGGTTGTTTTCTGTAATGGGTTCTATCTTCCACAAAAGAGGGTTCCTTGACTAGGGGTGAGAAATACCCTTAGCTGTGAGTAGAAGGATGAATATTTAGAATGCAGTTAGGGATTATGTTGGTGTATTAAAGTGTCATAACTTCTGCACCTACGGCTCTGGGATCGTTGTAGACAGGAGTACAGGGACACTGTTAGAGCCAGAGGAACAGGGACTACTTTGTAAGATTATGCATCCGAAGGATGCAAGAAGCTACATCCGTAAACTCTCACCAGTGTTGTTGCCTAAACATAAGCTGAACAAAAAGAATAACAGTAGACTCGCTATCATGGAAAAGGATTGCCCCCAGGCCTAGACAAAAACTACAGGCCATTTAGGAATGATGAGAACTGAAGGAATAGTCTCCAGAAAAAAGATATGATAACAGAAATAAGAAATATTTTCAATATTCATAAATAAAAAGAGCAAATATAAATTTAAAGATCCCAACATCACTTGAATAGAAAAAATAGATTAGGGAAATGATAGATGACTTGGTTGGAAGTCTGAGCTGGTAAGAGTATGCACACACTTTGGAGCAGTTCAATGGGGTATCTCTTTCTCTGGACACTGACTGACACTTTTGATTGGGCTGCCAAAATACACTGCTTATCACTACAAATATCAAAAGTGTTTTTGCTTTTACTCACATTCTCTCTCTCTCTCTCTCTCTCTCATCCTCTCTCTCCATAGAACCCAAGTGCTCTAAATTGAGCTGTTTCTCCAGCGCTGATCTTGATTTTGAAAAAATAAACATAAATCTAAATATTGCATATTAGCTTTAAATTGTAAATTACTATAAACCACTATTTTGTATTTACATATAAAATAAGACAAGATCTATTCACTTTTAAAATACTAGATAAAATTTACACTATGTATTCTCTATAACTATTCAAAACATTGTAGGAAGTAACAATCCACAAAGCTACTGCTTAACAGGTAAATTGAGAACTAGGAAGCCTCCAAAGTTAAGTCTTGACACGGTCTGAGTCCAGAAGTACAAAGGGACAATTGTAAGAAGATTTGAAGGGCAGAAGATATCAGTTGATCTTTATACAAATATATGATCTGATAAAATAAGATACCTCTTTTTCTCATGACAACATTAGTCCACTCTTATTTTGTTGGGGGAAAAATGGCATTAAGGAAAAGACAAGAAAATTAAGAACACTACAAATTGTCAGCTATACCACTCCTAGGCATATATCCAAAAGATGCTCAAGTACACAACAAGGACATTTGTTCAACCATGTTTGTAGTAGCTTTATTCATAATAGCCAGAACCTGGAAACAACCCAGATGTCCCTCAGTTGAGGAATGGATATAGAAATTGTGGTACTTTTACGCAATGGAATACTTCTCAGCAATTAAAAAGGAGGAAATCATGAAATTTGCAGGCAAATGGTGGGACCTGAAAAGGATCATCCTGAGTGAGGTATCCCAAAAGCAGAAAGAAATGCATGGTATTTAAACTCACTTGTAAGATAGACATGTAAGATAGGATAAACATACTGAAATCTATACACCTAAAGAAGATAAACAAGAAAGAGTACCCAGGGTAAGATAATCAGTTCTCACTTAGAAAAACAAATGGGATGGACATTGGAGGTAGGAGAAAACGAGAAGCAGGATAGGCCTACCATAGAGGGTCTCTGAAAGACTCTACCTAGCAGTGTATCAAAGCAGATGCTGAGAATCATAACCAAAGCTTGGGTAGAGTGCAGGGAGTCTTATGAAAGAAGGTGAGTTAGTAAGACCTGGAGAAGACAAGAACTCCACAAGGACCAAATATATCTGGGGTACAGGGGTTTTTTCTGAGACTAATTCTCCAACTAAGGACCATGCACGGATATAACCTAGAACCCCTGCTTAGACATAGCCCATGGCAGTTTATCATCCAAGTGGGTACCCTAGTAAGGGGAACAGGGACTGTCTCTGACATGAACTAGTGGCTGGCTCTTTGACCTCTGCCCCACACCCCCTGCCCTGAGAGAGGAGCAGCTTTGCTAGGCCACAGAGGATGACATGCAGCCAGTCCTGATGAGACCTGATAAGCTAGGGTCAGATGGAGAGGGAGGAGGACCTACCCTATCAGTGGACTTAGAGAGAGGCAGGGAAGCAATGAGGGAGAGAGGGTAGAATTGGGAGAGAATGAAGGAGGGGGCTACCAGCTGGGATACAGAGTAAATAAACTGCAATTAATATAAAAATTTTTAAAAGAACACTATAAATATTGGTATATCACTGCAATTCTTATGTCTGGATGCTTGCCACAACTGAGGTTCAAACAGAATAACCTTCAACACCATGACCAACCCATAGGCAGATAACTTAGCCATGGGGGATCAGGATGGACAAATCACAGATAAATGCAGTTTACTAAAGGGCTGGCACAATTTCAGCAAAATGTCACTTTTAAGGCAAAAATACTTGTAATTAACACCCCCTAATTATTATTTAAAAGTAAACAAACTAAGGGGAAAGTTTGCTAGATCACCATTGTATTTTTACGAAAGGTTCTGAACATAATAAAATACTTATGACATGAAAATAACAAGTGACAATAGCTGCAAAGTAATCACAAATGTGGATAGAGGGCCACTTCCAGGGGTTACAATTTTAAAGTTAGCATAAAGGTTGAAAATAAATAGGGCTAAACTAAATGTTTATGAAAGAGGCTAGATTTAATGGGTAAATACATTAGATTTTGCTGAATACAAACTGAACTGAAAGGATTAAAACGCAAACTGTTGAAGCCTACAATTTATCTGAATTCAAAACTTATTTGAAGGGCTCTGCAGCTGGCTCAGGGGGTAAGAATGCTTATTTTGCAAGCACAGGAGGGCAATTCATGTCTTTGGTCTTCCATGCATGCATTCATGCATAGATACAGGCACAGATACACATACGCACACACACAAACAATTTATTTCTTGTTTGGTAGATTTAACATAGTAAAATTATAAATTGGGGACAAATTAAAGTGTAAATAAAAAAAGAAAATTTACTATTATACTCATAAACTATAGCAGTACAGTTTGGTAAATTTAACATATAGAAAAATGTAAAGTGTTAATACAAAGAATTGAGAGGTATTTATATTGTGGGTTAAATATATAACATGATCACATTATTTCAAGATAGATTGTGAAAAGGACACATTATGAAGAGAAATAGCCTATCTGTTGAGTCAAATTGAGATGTTATTTATTTTAGAACTAAATGGAAAAGCATATCAAGTAGGTATTCCAAGTTCTCACCAGTGTTTTGTCTTCTCCATTCTTGAGGTTTCTGGAGATTGCTCTAAGCATTCCCTATGGACACAGGTATCAGAACACCCAGGACCTCAGAATTATCACCTTTCACTGTATTTGTAAGACTCAGTACCAAACAGACTAATGCTAAAGGCATTTAAACAACTTCACAGATTCTGAATTAGGCTTGCAAAATGTATACTCACAAAAATTTACAATTTTCACCATTTATACAAGCTGTTCTATTGCCAAATAAGTTGAGGTTTCATGTGTTAAAAGATCTCCATAACAATAATTTAAGGATTCTATTGGGCAATTAGAAAATAAATTCTTCTTCAAAGATTCTACATAGACTGGTATATGTTCCCAGACAAGGTAGAAATGTACTTTGAACTAGAAAATTAAATAAAACATTAGAACTATTAAATAGCAACAATGACTAGGATCATAACAATTGTGAGGTAGTCGTTTACTCAGTAAATCAATGAGTAAAGGGAAAGAACCCAAACAAAGTCAAGTAAGCTTCAGAGCTTTTACCTTCATAGCTCTTGACATTAATTGATTCATGATTTTTTAAAAAAAGGAAAATATTTCCAAGTCTCTACTCTGCAATCTTTATACCAGCAATTAGAAGTACTCACAGGAGCAAGACTGAAAAATCTTTGCTCTCATGAAAATACTAGTCTCGGTTTGGTGTAGTCTTTCTCATTAAGATTCACCTCAATTTAGAATTTATATAATAGATTGTTTTTCTCTGAGTAGACTACTTTTTATAAACTACAAAGACTTTGGCATTCAAACATCAAATGTTGGCACAAGCACTGTGTGTTTTATTAAACATATTTTGTAATTATAAAACATTGTCCATGTGAAAATTACATCAGAATTGTCAAATAAGTATTTTATGAGCATCACTTTTAAGTTGAAAATATAGTTTTGTATAGATTTTAAATGTTTCAGTTTTTATAAGAGTATATCACACATAAAAGAGATCCATCTATTGTTAAAATATTCAAAACTAAGACTATCAACTGGCCAAGTGAAAATCTTTGGAATTACTCATTGTATACAGACAGCATATACATATATATATATATATGTATGTATATGTATATAAGTATATACATACTTATATATATATATAAGTATATATATACATACATATATATATATACATACTTATATATATACATATATATATAGAGAGAGAGAGAGACAGAGACATAGAGATACAGAGAGAGAGAAATTGTTAATGAGCAATTTTACATAATACTAGCATGCTGAAAAAAAACAAGCAATTTTAAGTATGGTTCTATATTTTATCCTTAATAATCTTATTTAGTACCTTGTAGAGAATGTTGTCAAGATATGCTATTTTTTGAAAACAGAATTCTTGTTTAAGGGTAAACACAGTGACACAGGTCAAGCACTGGGAATATTAGAATATTTTTATTGCTAATTTTATAGTTTGTTAGTATGAAAATATTTAACAGCCATGCTTATATCTTTGTTATATAATAGTTAACTGTTCTCTCTCCACATATTTAGTGTGAACTGAACTTTCTCTGTGTAAGCTTATATTGAGCATAAAGAAATTGGGAATTTTTAATTGAGTTCATTTATTAATGAATTAAACAGCTAACCCAGATGCTTTGTAGCCAAAAATTCACGTGAAGGGATACATTATTCAAGTAAGCACCAGTTTAGCTGTCAGCCCTGATCAAATTAATAGGGTAATTGCTAAATCACTATTTTGTTTAGAACTACAAAGACACACATTTAGAGACCTTGTGCTGCATATTTCAAAGCACTGAGAGTATTTTTAATCTAAGCAGCACCCCAGAGCCAAATAGACCTGCTGATTTCCTAGCAGTGACCTACACGCTGGGAATAACTCAATTAATAAAAATCCCCTGAGTCTAAGATGAAAATGCAAAAAAAAATTATTTCTCTGGAGTTATTGAGATATTCATTTTCTCTAAAACCATTTCTATAAAAAATATTCAGAGCTAAGCAAACTATTCAGAAAACAAAGAAATGTGTTTTAATTAAAACAAGTACATGTCTTTTATTTGATTTCTTTTTTGAAAAATTCCAAGGCTGACAATAAACCTCAAAATCCAGATTGTCTTATATGTGACATTTGCTTTCATAAACCATGCAGTTATCAAGAGCTAATCCTGTAGAGAAACTAATCAAGGAAGGTGTTACACAAATGCAAAACATATGATTAAAGAGGGGGAAGGCAGATCTCATGCAAAGAACTGAATATTATAATGAAATTGCCACTGAATGGAGATGTGAAGACTTCAGGCTCACTTTAATTAGGCCAGTGAGTGGAATCCCCTAAGACCAACAAGAATTGAACAGCTAATAATCAGTTTGTTCTTCACTGATTACCAGTTAATCATGTCCCAAACACAACTATGGTCCCCTCTCTAATTATGAATACATTTTCAGGCCTCTCCTTTAATCTCCACACTTTTTAGGGGTATGCAAATCTTAATCAACTAACTGTACAAGTGCCCACAACCAACAAATGCCTTGAAAACCCTTCCTACTGTTTAGCAAGTAAATATTTGCAGCCTTTTATGCCACAGTGGTAAACACTGGCTAATCTTATGAGGGGGGAAGAGCTCAGGAGGCAAGTGGCAAGGAAAACAGGGCTCATCTTTTCCCAATAAAGATTTATTATCTATACAAATTGCATGTTCTTTGTGAAAATTTGGAATAACATAGAAAAAGTAAGAAAGAGAGAGAGATGCCCATAATTAAACCATGAAAAGAAAACCATTAATGAAAATTATGATTATTTTAAGGTTTGAAGAGAAGATGCATTTTTCTTATATGTGATTATAGTTCAAGAATAATATCACATAATATTACTATAACTTAACAGCATGTGCCTTATCAAGATACTTTTCATTTATATTCATATTTTTAAAATATTATGCAATATATTTTAATAGTATTCTGATCCGTTTGCCAACTTTTTCTAGCCTGTCTCCACTTTCCTATCCCTCAATTTCATGCATTTGAGTCTCTTTCTCTCTCTCTCCCTCATTCTCTCTCTCATGCACTTACCACAAACTACTAAAAGCAAAAACCAAAAATCAAAACAGATGAATTCAAAAGTGAGAGAATTAGTGAGACAGAAAAAAAAACCCTCAAACAAAACAAAGCAAAAATCACTTTATAATTAACTTTATAATTAAAAAAAATTATAAAGTTCACTTTGTGTGGCCAACTCTTCCTGAGCATGGGGCCTGTCCTGGAGTGCAGTTGAGAGTCAGTGACACTTCATTGGAGAAAACCTCTTTTCCCAGCAGGTGCCAATCACAAATAGCTTCTTGGTTAGGGGTGGCCCCCCATTCCATAACCCCACACCAATGCTGGGGTTTTGTCCAGTATGAACTTGAGCTCTTCTTCTGTGTGCTGTCACAGTCTCTACTGATCTGTAGATTAGCAGAGTAGTGTCTGAATGACAGTGTTTTCTTGGAGTCATCTGGCTCCTGTAATCTTTCCATATTCTCTGACTTAGCCTTGAGGGGAGGGGGTTGTGAAAGACATAGCCTTTATGGTTGAATGCACCAAAGTATTTCTTTCTCTAAATGCTCACCAATGTGGAGCCCTTTGTTAATTACCATATACTGCAAAAAGCAGCTTTTCTGATGAGGGTTGGGTGAGGCTCTGATCTATGGGTATACTAATATGTTATTAGGCATTGTTTCAATTCTATGTCCATTTATCAAAATAATAGTAGTATGTTTTCCCCTATGAATATAAAGTCTCAGGATTATTTTTCTTTGGGAGGAAGCAATTTAGCAGTTTGGAGTATGAGGTCCATTAAGCAGTGGACCTTAAGTCCAACCTGAATGTGTTTGGTAGTTGGTTATGCCCATAATACTTGTACTACTAGTCCACCAATATATTTTGGAGGTAGGTTACTGGTTTTGGTAACAGGATTTGTAGTTGGATTATTTTTCTTTTTTCCTTTTCTTTTCTTTTCTTTCTTTCATGTTTTGTTTGTTTGTTTGTTTGTTTGTTTTGAGTTTTGTTTCTGGTCCTATCTATTAGTTTCTCCATGCTTCTTTCAGCTTCATGGACATCTCTTTAGATTGGGAATTTTGGACTATGATTTGGCTTAATTATTTTCTGTGATTGTCTACCACACACAGGACCTGCATAGAAACGCACTAGATGGGAAGTAGACACAAGCCTCCACCCTAACGCAGATGTTATCTCCAGCTAATAACCATTCACCAAGGGTAGGTCCCATGCCTCCCCATAACTACCATGCAGTCATCACAAAAGAAACTCAATGTTACTTTTTTTTGCTTGTCACATAATGCTTTGTCAGAGCGTTTTTATATTTTTCCTACAGATCACTAGCTTATATACTATGAATTCTGATTCTGTTTGTATAGATTTTCTATGTGTGCAAACATGTATATCTCAATGGCTGTGGGTGAACTTTCATAATTTTTTTGGTTCTTTTTGTTTGTTTGCTTGTTTTTTGAACTATTTGTGGTTTTTAATTTTAATTTTGTTTTATTATTTTTATGATATGTTTTATTATTGTTATGTTTTAATTTGATTTTACTGTTTTTAGATGCATGTTTGTTTTCTGAGAGAAAGAAACATTGCGGATTTGGGTTGGTGGAAGTGAAGAGGATCTGGGAAGAGTTGGGGGGCTATTGCAGTTATGTTATATGAAAGAAATTTTGTTTTCAATTTAAACTTTGATTTGTGCTTTTGACTTGGTATTTTTTTAGGTTGAAAATAGACCCTTCTTTCATACAATATGTCCTGATTATAATTGTCCTTTCCTCTGCTCATTACAGTCCTTTTCCAAGCCACCCCAGCCCTCTACTCCTGATCCACTTCCTTTTAACATTTCATTAGAAAACAACAGGCTTCTAAGAGATAACGATCAAACTGAAAAAAGAGTGTATAATAAAATAACTCAAAACCTTTATATTGAAGTTGGACACATCGACCCAACAGGAGGAAAAGAGGCCCAAGGAGCAGGCAAGAGAGTCAGAGAGCCATTAGCTGACACAGTCAGAAGTCATGTTAAAATACTAATCTAATAATTGTAATAGAGACTCAGGGGACCTGGCATTGTGCTTGCTGTTTCAGTCTCTGTGAGCTCATATATGCCTTGCTTCATTAATTCAGCAAGCTGTGTGTTCTCCATCCCCTCTGTTTTCCCTTCTGAAGGGACTCCCTGACCTCTGAGGGGAGGGATTTAACAGGCACCACAAATTTAGACTTTCTCTCCTCATAATGTCTGGCTGTAGGTCTCTGGATTTGTTTCCATCTGATACTAAATGAAACTTCTATAAATAGATAAGGCACTGATTGATCTATGAATACAGCAGAATATTACTTGGGATCGTGGCAGGTATGTGTTCCTTCTCATGGAATTGGCCTCACATCAAATCACATGTTGATTACTCCCACAGTTCTATGCCACCATTGTCCTAGCATATTTTGCAGGAATGACAGATTGTAGGTCAAGAGTTGCATGGATTGGTGTCTATGTTTCTCTTTTGGTATCTTGAAGAGTACCTTCCCACACTAAAGAGAACAGAATGTAGGGATGAAGACTCACTGGAAAGCCTTCCTGGATAAAAGAGATAGCCAATTGAGACTCCATAGCCCCATTACTAGAAGTCCACTTCAAGATCCCCTTCATAGATTCCAAGAAGTTTCCACTGCACTAGGTTTCCACACTATTCCCCAAATTCCCCACCCCCAATTCTAGTGGTTTCTCCCCTCATTCTTTTCCTCTATCCAACTCACCCCACTTGATTTTTCCTGCTCTCAATTCCTACTCACCCACAGTCCTCCCATAAAATCTATTCTATTTCTTTTACTCTGGGATATCTGTGCATTTGTCTCTAGAACACATCCCCCTGACTTTACCTAACCTCTTTTGCTTTATAGTTTGCAGTTTGATTATCATTTAGTAATAGCTAACATTCATTTATAAGTGAATACATACCATATTGCCATATTTGTCCTTCTGGGTCAAGGTTACCCAACTCAGGATGATTGTTTTCTACATCTGTTTGCAAATTTCAGAATTTCTTTTTTTCATCTGAGAAATACCATTTGCATTAATGTAGACCATTTACTACTCTCCCTAATTGAGCAAGTGTCCCTGTGGTAGAATATAGAGTCCTTTGGGTGTAGGCCCAAGAGTGGTATAACTGTGTCTTAAGGTAAACAAATTCTCCGTTATCTGAGGAACTGCCATGTTGATTTCCATAGTAGCAGTAGAAGTTTGCGCTCCCATCAACAATGGAAGAGTGTTTCCCTTGTTCCACATCCTCACTAGCATGAGCTGTCACTTGTGTTACTGATTTTAGCCATTCTAATCAGCTTTAAGCTGGAATCTCAAGGTAGTTTTAATTTGCGTTTCTGTGGTTGCTAAGGATGTTGAACATTTTTAAGTGTTTCTCAGCCATTTGACTTTTTCTTATGATAATTCTCTGTTTAGATATGTTCCATCATTTTTATTTGGATTAGTTATCTAGTTTTTTGAGTTCCTTATATATTCTTTGTTTTTATTCCTCTATCAAATGTGAAGTATGTAAAAGTATTTTCTTTTTGAAAGTTTCCACTTTGGTGTCCTTTGCCCTACATGAAGCTCTTTAGTTTCACGAGGTCCCATTTATTAACTGTTGATTTTAGTGCCTGTGCTTGTTCTGTTGAGAAAGCTATCGCCTATATCAATGCATTCAAGGTTATGTCTCACTTTCTCTCTTATTGGGTTTAGTATATCTGGTTTTATGTTGAAGTCTTTGGTCCACCTGGGCAGGGTGGTACATATGGATCTATTTGCATTCTTTTAAATGCAGCCATCAATTTGACCAGCACTATTTGCTGAAGATGCTAGATTTTCCTAGTGTACAGTTATGGATACTTTATAAAATTTCAGGTGTCCGTTAGTGTGTGGATTTATATTTGGGTTTTCAATTTAATTCTATTGATCAATGTGTCTGTTTTTATGCTAATCCTATGAAGATTTTATTACTTTAGCAATGTAACTGGCAATAGGGGGACATATCGCAGCTCTTTTAATTATCCTAGTATTTGCTGTTGTTGTAGCTGTTATTGCTTTTCCATGTAATTATTTTTTCAAGATCTGTAAAGAATTGTGTTGAGAATTTTATGCACTGAATCTATATGTTGGTTTTGGTAAGATGGCCATTTTTATTATGTCAATCAGACCTGTCTATGAGCATGGGAGATCTTTTCATCCTCTGATATCTTCTTCAATTTCTTTCTTCACAGACTTGACATTTTTCTCATACAAGTCTTTCAGAGTTACCCCAAGACATTTTATATTACTTGAGACTGTTATGAAAGGTGGTTTTTCCCTCTTTTTTTTTCTGGGATCATTTGTCATTTGTATATAGGAGGGATACTTTTTTCATTGTTGTTAATCTTATAACCAGCAACTTTGTTTAAAGTGTTTATCAATGTAGGACTTTCCTGATGACATTTTTAAGTATGACTTATGCATACTATCACATCATTTACAGATTTTGATAGTTTGAATTTCTCCTTTCCAAGTTGTATCTCCTTGATCTCCTTCGGTTGGCGTGTTACTCTCTCTATAATTTCAATAAGTATATTGAAAAGATTTGGAGAGAGAGGACAACTTTGTCTTGTTCGTGATTTTAGCTGAGTTACTTTGAATTTCTCACCACTTACTCTGATATTGGCATACTTGCTTGTAAATTGCCTTTAGTATGTTAAAGCATGTCCCTTCTCAGTCTAATCTCTCCAAAACTTTTCTTATGAAGGGTATTGTGTTTTGTCAAAGGCTTCTTGTGACTCTAATGAGATAATCATTTTTTTCAGTTTGTTTTTTTCAGTTTGTTTATATTTTTCAGCTTTTTTCAGTTTGTTTATATGGTCAATAATAGTAACTGATTTTAATATATTGAACCATCTAACATATCTAGGATTAGCCTACTTAACCATTTTTATTGCATCTGTATTCATAAAAGAAGGTGGTCTATAATTCTTTTTGTTTGTTGAATCTTTGTGTGGTTGTTTTTCTGCTTGTTAGGTCCAGTACTTTCTAATTCGAATTTGCTGGTGAGAATGGGACTTCCACTATTATAGTACGATGGTCAATATGTGATTTAAGATATAGAAGTGTTTTTCTTTAAAACATGTGTATCCTTGTGCTTGGGACATAGATGTCATCTTGGTAATTTTTTTCTTTGAAGAATATATAGTGTTCTTCCAATATCTCTTTATTAACTTTAGTTTGAAGTCGATTTTGTTATATAATAAAATGACTACATCAGCTTACATCCATTTACTTGAAATATTTTTTTCAATCCTTTGCCCTAAGGTATTGTTATCCTTGGTGTTGAGGTGTGGTTTTTTTGGATGCAACAGAATAATGAATCTTTTTTTTCCAGTCATTCTGTTAAACTCTGTCTCTCTGTCTCCCTTCTCTTTGTGTGTGTGCGTCTGTGTGCCTGTGTGTGTTTCTTTTTATTTTTTTCCTTTTACTGAGTGAGATTATTTATTTTCTGTGTTTTCTTGTTGGAAAATTTTCTTTTATTAATATCTGTAGGTTTGGATTTATAGACAGATTTTGTTCAAATTTGACTTTCTCATAGAATATCTTACTATCTTCATCAAGGACTATTGAATGTTTTGCCGTGTATAGTAGTCTGGGCTGGCAGGTGGTCACTTAGAATCTGCAGCTCTTCAGTCCAGATCTTTAGTTTCTGTTGAGAAGTCAGCTATACTTCTAATATTTCTGATTACATATGAAATTTGATATTTTCTCCTTGTACAGTTCAATATAATTTGCCTGTATGCTTAATATTATGATTATTATGTGGTGGGGTGTGTTTATTTTCTTGTCCAACCTATTTGGTGTTCTGTATGTTTCTTGTACCTTTATAGACATTTCCTTATTTAAATTAGGAAAATTTACTTCTATGATGTTGCCAAAGACTTATTGACCTTTGAGATGGGTTTCTTTTCCTTCCTCTATACCTATTATTCTTAGGTTTGATGTTTTCTTAGTGTAACAGATTTCTAGGATTTTTTTTTGGGGGGGGGAAGGTGAGCAAGAATTTGTTTTTTGCTGTTGTTCTTGTTTTTGTTTCTGTTTTATAAAGTTAACATTCTCTTTGACTAATGTAATGCCTCAGATTCTCTCATCTTGTTTTAAAATTAATTAAATTTTAATTAATTACAGTTTATTCACTTTGTATCCCAGCTGTAGGCCCTTCCTTCATCCCCTCCCAACCCCACCATCCTTTCCTCATCACCTCCCATACCTTTCCCCAAGTCCACTGATAGGGAAGATCCTCCTCCTCTTCCCTCTGACCCCAGCCTATCAGGTCTCATCAGGACTGGCTGTATTGTCTTCCTCTGTGGTCCAGAAAGGCAGCTCCCCCTTCAGGGGGAGATAATCAAAAAGCCAGCCACTGAGTTCATGACAGAGAAAGTCCCTGATCCCCTTACTAGGGTCCCAACTTGGAGACAGAGATGCCATGGGCCACATCTGTGCAGGGGTTCTAGATTATATCCATGCATGGTCCCAAGTTGGAGCTTCAGTCTCAGAAAAAAACCTTTTGCCTAGATCCTTTGATTTCGCTGATTTCCTTGTAGAGCTCCTGTCCTCCCCAGTTCTTTCATATCCTCCCCCATTTCTTTCACAAGATTCCCTGTACTCTACCCAAAGTTTGAACACCTGTTTGAACATCTCTTTTGATACTCACAAATCAATTAAAAATGGAGTACAGAGGTAAAGAGAGTATTCTCAATAGAGAAATATTGAATGGCAGAGAAACACTTAAAGAATTGCTCAACATCCTTAGTCATCAGGGAAATGAAAATTAAAATGACCTTGAGATTTCACCTTACACCCATCAGAATGGCTAAGATCAAAAACTTAAGTGACAGCAATGCCAGAGAAGATGTGGAGAAAAAAGAACCCTCCTCTACTGCTTGTGGGAATGTAAACCTGTGCAACCACTTTGCAAATCAATCTGGCACTTTCTCAGACAATTAGGAATAATGCTACTTCAAGATCCACCTATACTACTCATAGACATATATCCAAAAGAGGCTCAAGTATACAACAAGGACATTTGCTCAACCATATTTGTAACAGCTTTATTTGTAATAGCCAGAATCTGGAAAAAACCCAGATGTCCCTCAGTTGAGGAATGGATATAGAAATTGTGGTACTTTTACACAATGGAATACTACTCAGCAATTAAAAACAAGGAAATCATGAAATTTGCAGGCAAATAGTGTGAACTAGAAAAGATCATCCTGAGTGAGGTATCCCAGAAGCAGACAGACACACATAGTATATACTCACTTATAAATGTATATTAGACATATAGGATAAACATACTAAAATCTGTTTACCTAAAGAAGCTAATCAAGAAGGAAGACCCTGGGTAAGATGATCAATCCTCCCTCAGAGAAGCAAAGGGGAAGAGGGAGAGGGCCTGGAACAGGACAAGAGCCTACCACAGAGATTCTCTCTTCTATCTCTTATGTTCTATATGTGATATTTGCTTCTGTAGTTCCTTTAGAATACCTCAACTTACCATTTCCAGAATTTCCTCAGTTTGTGTTTTCTTTATTGCTTCTGTTTTCATTTTCAGCTCTTTTATAGTTTTATGTTCCTTCAACAATTTGTACTTTTTTGGCCTTCTTAAAGGATTTATTCATTTTTCTCCAATTATTTGTTCATGTTTTCCTGGATTTTTTTAATTACATTTTTATTTTTTAATATTAGTTATAGGTTATTAACTTTGTATCCCAACTGTAGCCCACACCCTCATTCCCTCCCAATCCCACCATCCCTCCCTCATCTTCTCCCTGCCCCTTTCCAAGTTCACTGATACTGGAGGACCTCCTCCCCTTTCATCTGACCCTAGCTTATCAGGTATCTTCAGGCCTGGCTGCAAAGTCCTCTTCTGTGGCTTAGCAAGGCTGCTCCACCCTTGGGTGTGTGTTGGGGGGTGTCAAAGAACCCACCATTGAGTTCATGTCAGAAATAGTCCTTGTTCCCCTTACTAGGGTGCCCACTTGGATACTGGGCTACTTGAGATACCATGGGCTACATCTGAGCAGGGGTTCTAGATTATATCCATACATGGTAAGGCATTTAATCTTTTTTTCTCTATAAGAACCTATGCCATCTTCAAATATTTGGTTTTAACATCTTTTCCTTGTGCTTCAGCTGTGTTGGAATATTCAGAGCTTTCTGTAATAAGATAGTGGAGCTCTCATGGAAACGTATTGCCCTGGGTTATATAGGTTTTATTACGCTGGCATCTAGGCATCTGAGTTTGAGGTGATTAGAGGCCTAGGTGATGATTTCTGTTTTTGTATTTGTTGACTGAGTGTTTTGTTCTGATTCCTCTCTGAAGTTTTGGAGGGTGTGATGGATATGTTTAGCCTGTTTACCTCATCTGTTAGGCTAGTGTGTTCACAGGGAATGCCTGCTGGTGTTGCAGGCTGGAATGCACAGATGTGAGAAGGGGGAAGTTTAGGAAGGCATGCTCTATGTGATGCACAGGAGATGTGGACAAAAAGGAGAGAGGTTGCAGCTGATGGTCTGTGGTAGCACTAAGGATGAGACTGAAAGATTAAGTCTAGAGTAAAAGAAAAAGAGAAGAGAAGCTCTGCACTCTGAATTTCTTAGAGACGTGGCCTATAATTAAGTGCCTGTTGGAGTTGGGAACAGGAATACAACAAGGAGGAAGTTGGAAGTGAATCATCTCTGGGATCTAAGAGAAATGTGGTCTGGGAAAAAAGAACGGTATAGGCACTGATCTGCTGCTACCCTAGGGAAGAAAGCAAAGGATTAGGTATGGTAGAAGAGAGAGAGAAGACATGGTCTCTGGGAAGACAACCCGGTTTTCTGTTGACTTGCGTCTCTTTTCATTTATGTTTGGTATTTTCAAAATTTCCCTGGTTTTCTGTATGTTTGTGACTGGATTTTTATATTTAACATCTTATTTGGGTAAGTTTCTTCAATCTTTAAGACCTAAAATTTTCTCTTCTTTGTCTTTCAATCTGTTATTGAGGCTTTTGTTTTATATCTGGAGGGTGGGTTTCTTGATGTTGTTTCGATTTTTTATTTGTTTTGTTTTTTCAGATTTCCATCAATTTGTGTTTCCTTTGGGGATTTTATTTCTTTGTTAAATTATACTTTAATATTTTGAATGTGGCTGGCTTGTCGACCCCCCCCCCCCCCCGAGGGAGGAGCAGCCTAACTAGATCCCAGAAGAGGACATTGCAGCCAGCCCTGAAAAGACATGATAAGCTAGGGTCAGATGGAAGGGGGGGGAGGACCTCCCCTATCAATGGACTTGGAGGGGGGCAAGGAGAAGATGAGGGAGGGATGGGGGAGAGCGGGAGGGAATGAGGGAGGAGGCTACAGCTGGGATACAAAGTATATAACCTGTGATTAATATAAAAATAAATAAATTACTTACAAAAACAAAAAAATATTTTGAATGGTTGTCATTATTCCATCCAACTCTGTTTTCATGGTCTTCACTAAGCATTTATTCATATCCATGTTAAGGTCTTTGAATATACCTGTGATGGTTATTTTTGATATTTTAAAGTCTCTGTTTTGTGCTTTGGCTAAATTGCTTTTCTCAGTGTCTAAAGGAGGTATTTTGTCTTGATTGTTCAAGTTTGTGTTTTTATAATGGAGTTATATTTGAAATGTGTCTTGGTGCAGACATTTGTGCTTGTTGCTATTGAATGGCTGTTTATTCTTTGGTTGCTGTTATCTATTCTGGATCCTATTCTGCACAATGTTGTTGTTGCAGGATCCCAGAGTCTCAGATAAGTATGATGTCTATTGTGTCCCTGCTGGAGTTCTGTGTTCTGGATAAATGTTGTGGGCATGGGGTCACTTGAGGAAAGGTATTCTGCAGACTGGAGAAAAATCATAAAGGTGTGGAGATAAGCTAGAAGGCTGAGAGAGCCATCAAGGAGAACTAGAAGGACCCTGCTAGTCTCTTCTGGTTAGTTTAAATACTTACACCTCCTTGTTTCTTGACCACCTGTGCTTGGAGATGGACATGGGGTGTGACTCTTCCCTGTTTCTGTAGGCAGCTGTAGCATGACTGAGAAGTCTGAAGAGACAGGTATTGAGAACAGGCAGGAAGATAAAGGTCCTCTTCTCTGGCAATTATGGGTCCGTGGGGGAGATTAGTTTTTCATGTTCTTAGAAGCACAGAGAATGGAAATGGGCTGAAAGGAAAGGGTCCAAAGACATTGCCAGATAGAACTAAGAGGATCCTGTGTCAGCACGGAGAGACCAAGTCTTTAAGATACATTGATTTTTTAAATTTAATATCACCACACTTTCAAGTGGACCTATCATAATTTATTTTAACTTACAAGAATTATTTAGTTACATCCTAATTTAGAATTATTGGTTACTAACAAATGCATTAGGATTTTTAAACTGATTGTATATTTTGACTGTTTCTAGCACAATTGCAGAATAAACATAGTTGTTTAAATTTCCTTTCACATACTAATGTTCAAAGAAGGACATTAGATTTCATGGTAGATTTCTGTGGTATAATGATTTCTTTCTGCAGACACTTACTATGATTTTTTTAGTTATTATAACAGATTTTACCTCCTGGGTGTTTGTAATGACTAAGTTCTCCAAATCTAAACTCAGAAAATATTCTTTCTGAGTGAAAGATCTATGAAAACTTTGGGAAAATAAGTGTGTAGGTGGATTTGGTCAAAACCAAATTTGGTATGAATGTACGAAATTCTCAAAAGTTAAAAAAGTATGTATTTAACAAAACATACTCTGACAAGCAATGTCCTATGCATATATTAATTAGCTTAATCAGCCATGTCAAAACAAATGTGCATTTTAAAAATATTATGCTGTACTTTGTTCTTTTTTTGTACTATTTATAAATGGTATTTTCTTAATTTGTTTATTTTTGGCATAGTTTGCTGTTCTCCCATATAAATACAACCTTTAAAAATGATGAGTCTGTATTCACAACTTTAATTAATGTGATTATGTTTATACTTTTCTTGTTTTGTAGTGTTATAAGTTAACCTTTTAAAAATATTATTACCAATAGAAATAGTGCCTTTATTCCAATATTTATGGATGGAAACAGAGCAGCAGGCTCTGGGTAGGTCCTTGTTCCAAGTTCCTAACTTAGAACCTGTCATGAAATTGTGAGTTTATTTTTTCTAACAGATTCAACAGCATACATGTTCATCATAATCCTTAAATGAGATATATGCTTACATATCCTTTTACCTGAGAAAGAGTTATTTATCACAAAACAGGGATCTGATGAGTACTATTTTCTTTTTATCTTCTCTTTTACTTAAAAGAATGAGGTCTATTTATCTATTTCTCCATATCTATCTATCTATCTATCTATCTATCTATCTATCTATCTATCTATCTATCTATCTATTTATCTATCTATCTATCTTTGCCTTCCCGAGATCATGTTGTTTGTAGTAGATATCATATGCGGTGATGATTAATCAATAATGAAAGTACTTTGTTTTTCAATTGACTTTCCAATAAAGAGAAAGTCTCTCTATTAGAAGGTGTCTAAATGGATTATTTTTTTGCTTTAATAAAACACTGAACAAAAACTACTTGTGGGAGAGACCTGTTGAGGGCCATACCATGCAGTGTGGGTGGTGAAAGACCTCTCCTTCAAGACACCCACAGACCTGTTCTCCACCAAATGACACCAATACTGGCTGGCCATAGATACACAGAGCCTCAACTATTGCCACAAAGCATAGCTCAGGAGGAGGAAGACAGAGAGACCTGCAGAGCACCATGCCATGCAGTTGGCGAAAGAGGCTCACAGACCTGCTCCCTGGCACATGGCATAGGCAGGCCATAGATACACAGAGCCCAGACTACCACCATACACAGCTGGGAGAGAAAATGTCCACAGATCCCCCTGACACCATGCCACATAGGTGGGCTGTAAATACCTAGAGGCCCACTAGCCACTACATCTGTCAGTGAGGACAGAAGAACATACCCAAAGGCCTGCCAGCCACAAGGCCTGCCTGCAGTAGGAGCCACTACAGTATGCATGTATGTGGTGGGCAATTGGGAGAGAAAGAGAAGAAGGAGAGGTTGAGCACTGTGAAGAGAGCTGGAACTGGGGAAGCGAGGAAGGAGAGGAGTCGCTTGTTGTGAATACCCCGCCTAAGAACAAGACCCTGGTGAAGTCCCAACCTGTGCTGCTGCTGAGGGCCATGTCTGGATCCAGTGGCTCTGCAGCAACAGGCATCAGTGTGCATATCCCTGGCTCACATTTTCACTGGAGATCATGGGGATGCCCTCATTCTGGGCAGCTGCCAGGAACCATGTGGATGTCCAGGGATTGTGCAGAACTGGCCTATCCCTCTCAGGCTGCAATGATCAGGAGAGCTGACCCCACCACTCATTGGTGGCAAAACTCTGGAGCAGCACAATGGAGCTGACCCTGGTGGAGGGGGCACAGGTGAGCTACACAAGGTCACAGGATGTGAGTGTGGAAGAGCTGACCTGATTTGGTGGCTATCTCTCCTAATGAAGTTCTTCACTTATTGGAATGGAAGAGAAGGTTCATATTTTGTTTATATTCTCTCTGTTTCTCTCACTGTCCCTCTCTCTCTCCGCCCATCTCTTTCAAGGCCCCACAAAACTATCTGTGTTTGCGTGTGTGTGTGTGTGTGTGTGTGTGTGTGTGTGTGTGTGTGTGTGTTACCTTCTGATTCTGATTGCCTTCCCACTTCAAGGACCCAATCCTGGACAAGGACAATTGCTGAGAAGCCATATCTCCTAATGAAGCTCATTCTGAATGGTTATTTTGTGTGTGCTCATTTTTACCTTAAGTTACAATTATTTGCTTAATTTTAGAGGAATGAGTAGTAAAATTCTGTTTATTATATTTACCCTGTATTATTCATTTTTAGCATCAATAGTGTAAAGATTTCTAGTGATCCCTGAATAGCTTTCTCATCAGAAAGGAATACCACCTGAATTTTATCAATGGAATCAACTAGATTGCAAATGAGTGGTTTTTAACTTTGTAATGGTAACGGTCAAGGGACTATCTTTGCCTTTTCTTCACATAGCAAAAAAAAAAAAAAGAAAACGTAACCCTTATTTTTCTATTCCTTTCCTTCTTCATGCTTCAACTATTTCACAGTCTACATCTGATGAAAAAGAAAGTGAACAACCCATGACTTGTCTAGACATGCTTGTATTAATGACAATATATACCTCCTCAAGAAACAAGCTATGCTCATAAAATAATCTCATATATTCGTTCGGAGCAATAGAGAGCAATATATGGAAGACTCCCTCAAGGAGATTCCTTCTGTTTCTGCTTCCTCACCAAAGGGTCCTGCAACTTTGGAGTGGTTATATAATCAGTAAAGATGCTGTCAAGGTTCCCAAACTCCAATTTTCTGAACAAAAGACATTTAACCATTCATTTTTCTGACTTCCTATTTAAAGTTACTCATCAAAAGAGTTTTGAAAATACTCAGAGTTAAGTATAATCTTCTGTTCCCTAGCCACATCCTTGAGTAGAATCTCCCTTCTATTTCTATGTCTCTCCCCCTCTCTTATTTCTATTGCCACCTTGATACTTGCTTTACTATTTAGCATTTTATAAGCAAGGATTATTTTTAGTGCCTATTATTAATAATAATAGAGCATAAAGTTTTGTCCATTTGCTCTGTTAGGTGATACCCAATAGACACCATTACCTCTACCTTTGCAAAGTGGAGGAAAAAAGAAAACACCATCACTATGGATCATTGCCATTTTTTATACCCCTGCAAAGTTTCAGCCCTTTATCCTTTACAACATAAAATAGAAGCGCCTCAGTAACATGGAAGTCATAGTTTTAAAATTAATCTATGTATATATCTTAATTATTGATAAAATGTGAGCTCCTTCAGGGCAGGAATTCTACATTTATCTACGTCCACAACACCTAGCATAGTGTGTGGCCCATGATATGCAATTACCAAACAAGAAAGTCAAGAATATGTAAGTTGAACATGGGGAGTAAAAGACTGGTATTCTTAATCCTTTCTTAAATGAAAAAAGACTAGGTGAATTAGACTTAAAATGTGGAAATGATTTTAAAAACCATTTTAAAGAAGGTAATATTTAGAGATATTTTAATCTTTGTACTAGAAATAGGTAGACTTTATTCCAATTTTCTATTCTAAACTTAAATGTGCCTTTTTAAAAATAACCTCAGTATGTAATTATGCTCATAGAAAGATAATTTTTATTTCAGGTAGTCCAATAATAAAATGTTGGAGTGGGGTATAAGCAAAAGCAGAAGGCTTTTTTTTATTCTTTCTCATAAAACAGCTTAGAGATTGGAATTCCTTTTGAAACTGCTCATCAGTGAGGAAGCACCCAAAGGAAGGTGGTAAAAAATAATTGTGATTAAAGCCTGCCTAGTTATGTCTCACATGTAAGTGTTTTTATCAATCTAATCAACTCATGCTTTTGTCTAACAGTGAATAGGCCATATCAAGTGCTCAATAAAAAGCCTTGTGTGCATGTGACGATGTGTGTGTATGCGTGTACACAGGGTTACAGGCAATCAATATGAAGTGTGATAATTTTTTGTGAAAAAAAAACAAATTATTTATATTTGATCCTTTAAAAATGCAAGAAAAAGAAAGTCTCAACAGCAAGGTAGCATTGTCTAATCTCATGTGCAAATGCAATAAGTAGTAAAATGCAAACAAATTGCCTTTAAGAGAAATCCAGGAACAAGTGAAGAGATCCTTATACAGAACACCATTAAAAATGACTTTTCTAAATATCCAGGTGTGAAGAGCTGAGACTCATAATGCCTTACCACTTGACCACTGGTATGGAAACGTACCAGACATAATCCTGACAAAACAGGGGTTTGTAGTGTACTTAACACATCTCAGGTTTTACACTCCTCAAGGTCTAGCTGGAGTTCAACAATCCAAAGACAGACTTGACAGTATATGGTCACTTTTCCGGGCAATCTCATTCCGTTGGGTGAAGCACAAACAGACAATGATGTCCAGTTCCTCATTTCTTCTGAAAGGCTCCCAGTATGCTTCTATGGCTGTATTAGTTTCACTCTCTAGGGGCTTTGTGTGAGAGTAATGGGGGGTAGGATTAGTAAGACTCCTGCCAGTCTGACTCAGCATACAGCCAAGCCAATGGTCTGCTCTCCTCAAACCAGTTTCTTCATACAGTTAAAACAATCCTCCATCTCTTCTCTGGTAAGACTTAGTTTACTTATTGGACACCCCAATTTTCATAGCCTCAGAAAGAGACTAATTTAGAGCTGGGACATGACAAGGACCAGCATTTGCCAGTACCAAAAGCACAAAGGAAAAACAAAAAAATGAGTTGAGACAGTTGTTTCCTCCCTATCATTGACTTGACTCCCTATCAGTTCGCGTAGCTCAGCTCAGCTCAGACAAGTCACTATACTTCCATTTCCTAACTGGAAGGGGTTTGAGTGCATGCCTCATGTCCCCTCCTTCCCAGCTGCTGCTATCTATCAACTATTAACTACTCTGCATCTGGAAACTGATGGGGCAGGCGATTAGTAGTCCTCTGAGATGCTAAATGGGTGCGTGAGTACTTCCACAGATGCCCTACCCTGGGCTTGCTCCAGTGTTAGATTCCCATTTATCTCGCACTGCTGCTGAGACCTGACATCTGCTACGATCATGAATTTAAAAGACAGTGCCATTTGAAAAACAATATGTACATTTGTCAATATACCCAATGTAACATAGAACAAGTGGATGAAAAGGTGAGCGTTAGTGTACCACTAAGATGTAAAGGAACCAGGCCCCATATTTAATAGTCCATCTATAGCAGCTGTTGTTAAGGGAGTGGATTCAATCTTGTTTCTTTGAAAAGGTAGCAGAACTTGAACATCCTAACTTTCAGTGCACTGCTACAACTAAGAATCTGAAGGAAAAGAAAGTCTTAGAGTGTCTTAGAAACTTTGCGCTCTTACATGAGGTGACACAGGACCAGGAGGAATGATAATTTTATCTACTGTGAAGAAAAGAAGTCAAAATCCAGGTAAATGAAGATGGAAAAATGTTTTTATATAAAATTTTTATATAAAACTTTTATAACCATAAAATTTTTATAACAAAATATATGTTATTAAAAGGAAATAAGCAATTTATCTGATAAATAATGTTTTTTACATTTTTATTTTATATTAATCACAGGTTATGTACTTTAAATCCCAGCCATAGCCCCCTCCTGCATTCCCTTCCTATCCCTCCCATTCCTCCATCATCTCTTCCCTGCCCCTTTCCTAGCCTGCTGATAGGGAAGGTCCTCCTCCCCTTCCTTCTAACTCCAGCTTAACAGGGCTCTTTAGGACTGGCTACAATGTCCTCTTCTGTGGCCTAGCAAGGCTGCTCCTCCCTCGTGGGCAAGGGGGTCGAAGCCATTGTGTTCATGTCTGAAATAGTTCCTGTTCCCCTTACTAGGGTGCCCACTTGTATATTGAGCTACCATTTGCTACATTCAAGCAGGGGTTCTAGGTTATATCCATACATGGGCCTTGGTTAGAGAAACAGTCTCATAAAAGATCCCTGTGCCCAGCTATATTTAGTCCTTGCAGAGCTCCTGTCCTCTCCAGTTCATACTAACTCCCCCTTCTTTCACATGATTTCCCGCACTCTGCCCAAGGTTTGGTTATGTGTCTTAATAGTTGTTTTGATACACTGATAAGTAGAGACTTCCCGAGGCCCTCTGTGGTAGGCTCTTGTCCTGCTACTTATTTTCTCCTACATCCAATGTCCATCCCATTTGTCTATCAAAGTGAAGATTGATCATGTTACCCAGGGTCCTCTTTCTTGTTTATCTTCTTTAGGTGTACAGACTTCAGTATGTTTATCCTATCTTATAGGATTATATGAGTATATACCATGTGTGTCTTTCTGCTTTTGGGATACCTCATTCAGGATGATCATGCCCAGGTCCCACCATTTGCCTGCAAATTTCATGATTTCCTCCTTTTTAATTGCTGAGTAGTATTCCATTGTGTAAAAGTACCATAATTTCTGTATCCATTCCTTGACTGAGGGACATCTGGGTTGTTTCCAGGTTCTGGCGATTACCAATAAAGCAAGGACAAATATAGTTGAGCAAATGTCCTTGTTGTGCACTTGAATGTCTTTTGGATATATGCCTAGGAGTGGTATAATTGGATCCTGAGGAATCACTATTCTTAATTGTCAAAGAAAGCGCCAAATTGATTTCCAGAGCAGTTGTACAAGTTTGCATTCCCACCAGCAATGGAGGAGGGTTCCCCTTTCTCCACAACCTCTCCAGCATGTGTTGTCACTTGAATTTTTGATATAAGCCATTCTGACAGGTATAAGGTGAAATCTCAGGGTCGTTTTGATTTGCATCTCCCTGATGGCTAAGGACATTGAGCATTTCTTTCAGTGTTTTTCTGCCATTCTACAGTCCTCTAGAGAGAGTTCTATGTTTAGCTCCATACCCCATTTTTTAATTGGATTACTTGATTTGTTGCTTTTTAACTTCTTGAGTTCTTTATATATATTAGATATTAGCCCTCTGTCAGATATAGGGTTGGTAAAGATCCTTTCCCAGTCTGTAGGCTGTCGTTTTGTTTTGATGACAGTGACTTTTGCTTTACAGAAGCTTTTCAGTTTCATGATGTCCCATTTATTGATTGTTGCTCTCAGAGCCTGTGCTGTTGGTGTTCTGTTCAGGAAGTAGTGTCCTCTGCCATTGAGTTCTAGGATCTTCCCCACTTTTTCTTCTAACCGATTTAATGTGTCTGGTTTTACGTTGAGGTCTTTGATCCACTTGGACTTTAGTTTTGTGCAGGGTGATAAATATGGATCTATTTTCATTTTTCTGCATGTAGATATCCAGTTGGACCAGCACCATTTGTTGAAGATGCTGTCTTTTTTCCATTGGATGGTTTTGGCTGCTTTGTCAAAAATCAAGTTTCCATAGGTGTGTGGGTTTATTTCTGGGTCTTCTATTTGGTTCCATTGATCCACTCTTCTGTTTCTATGCCAACACCATGCAGTTTTTATTACTATTGCTTTGTTTTTTAAATTTGTGTCCCAGCTGTAGCCCTCTCCCTCATTCCCTCCCAATCCCAACCTCCCTCTCTCATCTACTCCCATGCTGCTCTCCAAGTCCACTGATAGGGGAAATCCTCTTCCCCTTCCATCTTAACCTAGCCTATCAGGTCTCATGAGGATTGGCTGCATTGTCTTCCTCATTGGCTTAGCAAGGCTGCTCCCCTGTAAGGGAAGATGTTCAAAGAGCCTGCTACTGAGTTCATGTCAGAGACAGTTTCTGTTCCTCTTACTAGGGTACCCACTTGGGTACTGAACTGCCATGAGCTACATCTGAGAAGTCTCTAGTTTATATCTATGCATGATTCTTGGTTGGAGTATCAGTCTCAGAGAAGACCTCTGAGCCCAGATATTTTGGTTCTGTTGCTCTCCTTGTGGAGCTCTTGTCCCTTCCAGGTCTTTCTTTCTTCCCCTTCTTTCATGGTATTCCCTGCATTCTGCCCAAAGTTTGGTTAAGAGTCTCAGCATCTGCCTGGATACAATGCTGGGTAGAGTCTTTCAGAGGCCCTCTATGGTAGGCTCCAGGCCTGTTTCCTGTTTTTTTTTTTCTTCTTCCAATGCCCATTTCATTTGTCTTTCTGAGTGACGATTGATCATCTTACCTAGGGTCCTCCTTCTTGTCTAGCTTCCTTAGGTATACAGATTTTAGTATGTTTATCCTATATTATAGGCCTAGTATCCACTTCTATACTAACTTATTATCTGTGGCAGATGGAATGGACATTTGGATGGTCTAAGGACAAAACTATAAATGGATTACCACTGACAGAAATATGGAGGTGATTTATGGAAGGATAATATTTGGCAACTGTCTCAATTAATTACAATTAGTAAATTTAATGGTGAAACTTACTGTATGATATATTCCACAGAACAAGTATTCAACCAGACATGGTGCATTTAGCCAAACATCTAAACTAGCATGTGAATAGAAAAAAGGAAACAATAAAAATCTTGGAGATTATGCCATTCACAGATGGACCCAGAACCATGGATAACCTACCACGTGAAATATTAAAATTGACACTATCCTCAAATGACCCTCTTTTGGTAGAAGCAGAGGTAGACTATCCTGATACATTGGATAGATCATATTTAGTGGGAAAAGTTAAGCAGATAAAATCTGGCAGATTGAATATGTTGATACTTTAACTTAATCCCAAAATTGTTGATACAATTGTCAGTACAATCAATACCTGTTTTGAGCATGTAATTACAGGTCTTTGTGCCTACCATATGGCTTTTGAAATTATAATGCTTCATTATGGCACCACTGTATAAATCCAGAGAGACAATAGCATTTACTTAAAAAAATAAGTGTTAAAAGAATTTTTGAAAATGGATAGCATAGAATGGATTTTTCACCTTCTTTATCTGAAATGATGAATGAAAAGCTAAAGCAACAGTTAAAAGAGTGCAAGGCTCATTTTATAATGGAAAGATAACTTAATAGAAGCTGTATAGATTATACATAGGCTAAAAGGGCAAAATTTCAAAAATGCCATTAATGTGAGTCATTACTCCAAACTCTAAATTGCAGCTTTTGTAAAATGACAGGAGCTTGATAGATGGTCCAGTTTACATCTTTCACTGAGGACTTGGGATCCCGTTTCCAGCACCAAACCAGATAGTTCAAAATACAGGTACATCCAGTTCCACAGGATGCAATGCCGTCTGCTTTCACAGTCATCTGCACACATAAGCTGGCTATAAACTCATAGAAGCACACACAGACATACATATAAATAAATGAATTAATAAATAAATAGAGAAATAAATAAATCTTAAAAGAAGACAACAGAATGACATTAATTTATTGCAAAATCAAGACTGCTCTTCAAGCACCCTTTTGGATAACTTCTTACTCAGTGGAACAGTATTGGTACATCCTCATAGAATGTTGGGTAGAGTATATAAAATAACTTGTTTTTCTTACTACTGTTGGTATAAAATTCTTTCCAAAATCTTTTGAGCTGCCCTTATGAAAGCCTAGTCTAACGATCTTAGAGATTCAAACATTTAATGTGATAACTGACCCAGCTTATCACAGGAATATTAAAATAGTTATACATAATGCTGGAGCACAAAGTCTGCTAACTCAAAACATGACAAAACACTGACTTAATGGTCTTGCCAGCTCGTAAAGTACAACAACAACAAAACTCTGATATTCCTAACAGTGTGAGACGACAAAGATTCTTAATCCACTAATAATTTTAGTTGGAAGCAAAGTGTGGGTAACATAGCTCCTAAAACTCCATGGTGGAGCATGAAGTTCCAATCTTACAGCTATTGGCATTTATGTAAGAAATGATCAATTTATAATATTCCCTTCAATTATTTGTGTTCATATTAATCCTAAATTTCATAGGTACTATTAATTTGTTCCAAGTGCAACTGAAGTTTGCTTGCTCTATCTTGACCAATTCGGAATTACTCTTCCTCTGGGAATATTGCTGATTCAACATCTCTCCTTTTAGAACAGTGGTTTAAAAGAGAGTATCAACTGAGATATTTACCAATCTAACAAAGGCATATGCTGATTCGATCACTCCTCCCTAAAATATACACAATTACACAATCTGGTTTCCTAGCATCACTTACATGGACAGTAGGACTTTAGTAATCCTATGTGGCTACAATGTATACAATCTATGTGGCTACATATATACAGGTACGTGTTTATGTATGTATGACTATATATGTATGTGTATAATTATCCATATATGTATCTATATGATGTAATTACAGATAATATTTATGAAAGTATGAAGATGTATGATTTAGTGTATCCTAAATCTATACAGCATTTACAATTAACAAATATTTGGTTATATTTGAATCAGACTGTGTTAAACCATTTGCTTTTAGAAATAAATACTAATAATAACTCTAAAAAATATCACAGGATAAACTGATAGACATAAAAGTGTCCTTGGAAATAGTTATAAATGCACACTATAATCTATTAATGTTGCACATGCAAGACACTTACTAAATTTGAACTATAATGTATAAGCATTGTCTTTGCACAAATGCCCTTTATCTAGGCATGTGCTGGCCCCATGGCCCTGTGAAAGAGGAAAAGTGTTGTAGTAAAAGAATGTGTTGGCCTATATATTATTTATTATTATTAGATCTAAGATTATCACAGAGCCTGACCCAGAATCACAAATAATAAGACACAGACACCTGTTAGATTTATAATTGCCTTATTTACCTTGGGCTGGGCAGACATTTTTCCCTCACCATTTAGCTCTCAGTCCCCATCCAATGCCATCCACTTTAATCATCCTCATCTGGACTACCTTTCATCCATAATCCCATGGTACTTGCTTTTATTCTTTATCTGGGCCTTTCCTCGCCATCATTGGGAGCCCTTTCTCCAGCCCCATGTGGTTCCTTCTCTACTCTAACCCATCATGTCCTCCTTCCTGTGATTCTCCTGTCCAAACTTAAGGGCTTCATGCTGAATAATACATGGCCTGCCTAAAATGAACTCAATCATATTTTTGGAGGTTGTCTCACAATGATTTTTGTGGGCCATTTTTCTGTTTACAAACATATTGCTTATATATTATAGTTTCTGATTTGGGTTGTATGGATTTTCTGCATATTTCCCAGCATCTGTATGCATTTCTGCATTTCTTGAGCTTTTTTCTCTTTAGTTTTGTCTGTTTTCATGTTTTCTTTATGATTATTATGATTATGATTGTTTAGATGTCTGTGTTCTAATGAAAAATAAAACGAAATAAAGGATGTGGATTTTGATGTGTAGGGAAGTAGGAAGGATGTGGGAAGGGAAACCGTAATCAGAATATAGTGTGTAAAAAAACATCTATTTTCAATTTTTTTAATGCCCATGGGTTATTAGGGAAATGATTTAAGATTGCAGCAGCCTCTGGCACCAGCACGCCACTCCGAGAAGCCTGAGAAACCCCATGGAGATGCAGTGGGGAAGGATGAGCCTGCAGAGTGTGCAATATCCCCAGAACAACTGAAAACTGTCTCCTGGAAAGACTCCTGTGGCCCATTCTGATGCCTGAGGCCAGGCTGATTCCGTCATCTGTGTTGCTGGAGCAGACCATGTGAATGTCAGTGGTCTAAGCTGCCTCATCAAACCATGTTGTAGTCCGCTACCCACGCTGCTGCTGCTGGGAATGACATAGAACTCCCTGAACCACCAGCTACTATGAACAGGGAAACCTCTTTTGCACTGTTGTCAATGACTGAAAACTCGAAACTGAGAATGAGAGATACGGAAGACTTCTGTGTCAACTTCTCCCCCTACCTTACCTCAACTCCCCCAAAAGAATAAAAGAAATAGTCCAGACAGGAAGTTATAGAAGAAAGTCCTTTAAAAACTGTGATAAAGATGCTGAAATGTTGGGGGGGGGCGGCACAAGATGGCAGCGCCAGGAGGACACAGCATCTGAGGATCAGGACAATGTTTTCGGTACAGCGACCAAGAGCCTAAACTCTGGGCCCTAAAACAACAGCAATCGTGTTTCCCAGGTGAGAGAAAACTCCACAGTGGGAGAATCGGTCGGGTACACTCTCAAGTCATCCAGCCAGAACCCAAAAGAGATCCCTGGTCACGCAGGCACTTGGTCGCCAGAGGAGAGCCACACACCTGCGTGTCCTGATCACCTTCCCAGTCTGAACAGTGGGCACAAAAACAACAGAGACTGGGATTCCCAGTCACAAGAAAAACCCACAGGGAAGGAAAGAAACAGGACTGACTAGTTCACCCAGTCTATCTTTGGAAAAGTTCCCGCAGAACAGCGGGTGCCAGCTGCCACCTCTGAACTAGGTAGCAGCCACCACAAGCACAGAGACTTGCTGCACACCCAACTGTCCATCACAGTCAGAATTGTGCGCCCAGGACATCAGAGACTAGATTTCCCTGTCTGGAGAAAACCCTGCAGGGAAGGAAGCACACGGGGACTGACTTCGGTTACCCAGGATTTCCCTGGAAAAGGTAACACAGCCCAGAGACCTGCTGTGCACCCTGCTACTGGCATGAGAACAGCGCTTACCAGCCACTGACTACTGCTTGGGTGCTGGGGCACTGAGCTCCAACCTCAGACCTACAGAAGCCTGGGATCCCCTAGATCAAACCCCAGATACTGCTCCAAGGGGCAACCAGGTATCCCTAATAAAACTGATCAAACCACAGGGCACCCAGGTTACAGCTGCAGCTCACTAAATTTACAGCAAGAAACCCAGAAGCAGGGCAGCTGTGCCCAGGTATTCTCGGGGTGAGAGGAGAGCCCTCTTGACTAACAAGGACCACAGTTGCCACTCAGATCTGTAGGCCTGAGGGGAGCTGTGGCAATTCCTGAAAAACACCGGCCATTCAGTGAACATACTCAAAAAGCTGAGGAGGCTTCCTTCAGGAAAAAACATCTTCCTGCCAAGGGGATTCTCTCCACCAAAGAATTCCAGGAACTACCAGAAACTAACACCCAAAATATAAGATAGCCCAATGGGTAGAGGCAGGCATAAAAGCTCAACCAACAAAAGACAGAGCAATATGGCATCTCCAGAACCCAGTTATCCCGGGGCAAGCAGCCCTGCACACCCAGCATAATTGAAACTCAAGAAGATGACCTAACTTCTATGCTTATGAAGAGGATAATAGAGAAAACAAATAAAATGCGCAAAGATCTAGAGGTAGATAAAGTCAAACAAATTATGGCCATCCGTAAAGAAATAGAAGAAGATAAAGATAAACAGATCATGGTTTTCCGTGAAGAAATACAGGAAGTTGCAGCTAAACAGTTTGTGGCATTTAGGGAGGAGATACTTAAATCACTGAAAGAAATAAAAGAAACAGAGGGATTGTTCAAACAAACAGCTGAAAGAATTGAAGGAAAATACAGCAAAACAGGTGAGGAAATCAACAAAATGGTTCAAGATCTGAAGATAGAATTGGAAAAATTAAAGAAAACACAAATGGAGGAAATTAAAGTCTTTCTAGAATTCATTGAAAATGAAGATATAACATACCCAAACTTATGGGACACAATGAAAGCAGTGCTAAGAGGAAAGCTCATAGCACTAAGTGCCTTCAAGAGGACATTTGAGACATCTCATTCAGGCAACTTAATGGATCACCTAAAAGCCCTAGAAAAAAAAAAAAAAAAAAAAAAAAAAGAAGCAGACATACCAAAAAGGAGTAGACTGCTGGAAATAATCAAACTCAGAGCTGAAATCAATCAAATAGAAACAAATAAAACAATTCAAAGAATCAATGAAAACAACAGCTGGTTCTTTGAGAAAAACAACAAGCTAGACAAACCTTTAGCCAAACTAACTAAAAGGCAGAGAGACACTATCCCAATCAACAAAATTAGAAATGAAACAGTGGACATAACTACAGACACTGAGGAAATCCAATTAGGACTTACTTCAAAAGTCTATATGCCACAAAATTTGAAAATCTAAATGAAACGGACAAGTTTCTTGATCGATTCCACTTACCAAAGCGGAATCGAGACCAGATACATCAATTAAATAGCCCTATATTCCCTAAGGAAATAGAAGTGGTTATCAAAGTCTCCCATCAAAAAAAAAAAAAAAAAGACAGCTTTTGGGGGATCCAAGATGGCTGCCAGGAGAGAACACTGTGTCTGAGGAGTAGGAGAGCAGAAACAATGCAGCGACCAGGAGACTGAACTCTGGGACCTAAAACGCCAGCATTGTGAGTGCCAGGTGAGCGGAACTCC
>CM053763.1:37169844-37196649 GCA_028658305.1 Pachyuromys duprasi
ATCAGGGAGTTCCAGTGGTTTGATAGTGTGTGTTGTTGCCTCAGTTGAACTCTGTTGTGGGATCTGTGTGCCAGGCTTCGTGCTCTGTGCTAGAAGCTGTGAGCACCGCAGGCTGGTCACCCCTCTGGTCTGGATGCTTGACTCCTCACTCTGTGCTAGAGGCTGATTGTCCCGGATTGAGATGTTAGCTGGGTGTGCCACTCTGGTCAGGATGCTCAGCGCTCATACCTGGGCTTTCTGCTAAGGGCTCTCCTCTGTACTGGAGACTTGGCGCCTCCTTCTGGACCAGGGGCTGTGCACCACTGTCTGAGATGGTATTTGGGGGCACACACACACACACACACACACACAGTCTGGAGTGGTTGCAGGCGTTGCCAAGCAGTGTGTACCTGCTGGATGCAGGCTGGTTGGAAAAGGTACCCTAGGCCCTCTCAGTCTGGCCCGTGGACACACACAGGGACTGAGGTGGTTGCTGGTGGAGCCGAGGAGTGTGTGCCTGTATTATGCAGGCCAGTCAAAATGGTACCCAGGGCCTTCTCAGTCTGGCCCGGAGACTGTGTGACCCAGTCTGGTATGGCGGCTGTTGGCTCCCAGAGAGGCTGTTAGTTCAGATCCGGGCTGTGTGCAGCCGGTCACCTGGAGTTTTTTTCCGGGGAATAACTGGGTGTCCCTAAGATTTTCCCACTCGATATCCTCACAGTAGGAGTTCTGCTCACCTGGAAATCATAAATGCTGGTGTTTTAGGTCCCAGAGTTCAGTCTCCTGGTCGCTGCATTGTTACTGCTGTCCTACTTCTCAGAACAGTGTCCTCTTGTGGCAGCCATCTTGGATCTCCCCAATATCTCTAGGTTCTTACTAGAAAATAAACTTTCTCTAATTCCCAAGTTCTTTGCAACCACAGCAAAAATTTAAAAATCTAACCATTTATTTTCTGACAATTTATTTCTACAACTAAAACTTGATTTTCTGTCAATATGAGTCAAGGCTATCTTAACTTTCTACATTATGCCACATATTTAATTTGGGTTCAGTTCTTATATCCATTTACAGTAATATTTACAATAACTTCAATTAAAAAGTATGTATATTAAAGTTACTTCAGTTTATTTTTGCTGATTTTGTCACATTCTTACCACTTGCTGAAACTGATTCTTAACAAAATCAGTTATTAAAACGGTTTTGTTGTTGTGTGTTTGTTTGTTTTTAGCTTTGGTATAAATACTACATCAAAGGTATAGTTATAAGGCTAGTATATCTGTCCTTCATGGTGCCTAAAAGCCAAAGCTTGTAGGTCTGAACCAATTAAAATAAGAGAGTCAGAAAGACAGTCCTTTCTTTCTTTTTATTTCTTCCTTCACTTCTTTCTTTCCCTCTCTCTTTTTTTGTCTTTAGATTTCATGATTAGCCAGAATCCTGAGTGCAAGAGGACCCTCCAGCAAATATCTGTCCTCCTGGTCAGAGACTCTCCAGAGACTGGAATTTAACCACTTCCTATATTTCAGATAAGAAAGGAACTGATCCATCCCTGACAACTTCAAATCTTGTAGAAGAAAACCTATTGTGCCTTTCAGAACAATTGATAGGTGGTAACAAGAATATAATCCCAATAATTAAAAAATAGTATCATATGGAACTGAAAATTTACACAAAGTGAGCAAAACTACTGGCAGAATGAGGAGGCAGCCTGTAAAATCAGAGAAAACCTTTTCCCTCTACATTTAAAGCAATGGATTAATGTCTTGAACACATTTTTTAAAAAAAACTACAACAATTAAACCCCAAGACCAAATAGTCTGAGCAATAAAATGACTAAGGAACTGAATAATACGTTCTGAAAAATAAGAAAAACTAATTTCTAATAAAATGCATGCAACTGTCCAGTATAATTAATTATATGTTTTATATGGTCTAGATTCTAGAGATGATTACAATTGCTAGACTGGTATCAAATGAGTGAAATATACATATGATGTGTGTATATTACATATGTATACACACATATTAAATTAAACTTATTAAATTATGCACTCAAAATGTCCAGTAGAAATTAGTGGGAGAAGCCTTATTAATGCAGCCAATAGTGAGAGTCCAAGGAAGAGCAAGGGTTTTACCTTCTCTGGCAATTAGCCTCAGGGGATATGTTGAGAATTTCAGCTTCAGATTCTGCCAAATGCATCCAATTCAATTTTTTTTAATTTAAAATAACTTTATTCACTTTGTATCCCAGCCGTAGCCCCCTCTCTCATTCCTTCTCAGTCTCACTCTCCAGCGGTTGACAGAAAACACCAGATACAGCAGCCCATGCTCTCCAAGCAGGGTGAACCACACAGGTCCAGGGCATGATGTTCTTTTTTATACCTCTCCCTGTACACCTCTTTCTATTATCTGTGGTATTCTTCAACATTTCTTCACCTCTGACTGTCACCTTTCTAGTTTTGTGACCCCCCCAACACACAGACAGACACATACACAAATACACACACACACATGCACAGACAAATAGACATAAATGTATGCAGAAAAACACTTGTGCAAATTTTATAGTAGGTTCTAAAAGCAAGCAAGTGTCATTTATTTGTTCTGCGTTTTAGCAGTTAAAAATATTTATACATTTTGGGCTACCCAATACATAACATTGTTAAAGAATAATTTATATTAATTTCTAAAATTTATAACTGTCTTGTACAACATTTAAAATGTTTAATATGTTATTAGTTTGAATAGGACAGTTGAAGTTGCTAAAATACAAGAAAAACAGTATTTTGGAGAGCATTATAATAAATCAAATTGTATTTTAAAGTACATGTATCTATTCAGGGGAATGAAATTCATTGTCATTTAAATATTAACTGTTCTAAAATACTTGCATTTTTATTATTCTGGACTTTCCCCTTACCATGTGTTATTCTTTGAAAATGGCTTATATGTAAAACAAAGCCTTTCAAAGCATATTTTGTTTTTTTAATTAAATTAAATTTAATTTTTATTATTAGTTACATTTTATTAACCTTGTATCCCAGGTGAATCCTGCTCCCTCATTTCCTCCCAATCCCACCCTCTCTCCCTCCCTCATCTACTCCCTGCCCCTTTCCAAGTCCACTGATAGGGGAGGACTTCCTCCCCTTTCCTCTGACCCTGGTTTATCAGGTCTCTTCAGGACTGGCTGCAAAGTCCTCCTCTGTGGCCTAGCAGGGTTGCTCCTCCCTTGAAGGGTGGGGAGGTCAAAGAGCCAGCCATTGAGTTCATGTTAGATATAGTCCCTATTCCCCTTACTAGTGTACCCAGTTGGATACTGAGCTACCACGGGCTACAGGCGAGCAGAGGTTTTAGGCATGTTTTTTACTTTTTGAAAGTTATCTTTCTTCCAGTAAGAACAATGCATTATTTTTCTTTGTCTTTTCTTGCTTGTGTGGCTTTCTGAAACACTCTAGTTCTATGCAAAGGAAACTTTTTTGAAAATATTTATGCAAATATATGACTGTTTCAAGATACATTTCGCATTATTTACTTTTTAATGAGCTTGAATGAAATGATGTCAGTGGTTTTATAAATAAAATTCCAGGTCAGTATTAACAACAAAGAAAAAAAATGCATCCTCCAATCCACCCCATTGTGTCCTCAGGGTATTAGCCAATACCAAATGCTTTAAACTAATGCTGTTCATAATCATAATCATCTCATTATGCTACCATTATTTATCTAAATGTCCATATTCTTCACCATTGTCATAAGAATATGACATGTGAAATAATTTTATTATTATCTCACTGAAAATGTGTGGTAGTCCAAATTCTGTAAAGAACTAACTCTTATCATTTCAGAAGTTAAAATTGTTCTGCATACATTGTAAAGAAAACTTTGAGCATTGACTAAAACATGATTTTGTTACAGCCCAGTTGTTCCTTTCCACTGTTTAATTTACCTCAATTATGTCACTTGCATTAAGGTAAATAGTGTAATTTATTAAAAATGTCAAACTTCACATTTCACTTCCTTGATTGATTTCAGCTATTTAGAAATCAGCGTATTATACTCATAGCCATGTCTCAGAGAACACCACCGCTTGCAGCATTTTACTCTCTTCAGTCTGTAGTTCTGTACTAAGGCAGTGACATTTTAACATTTTGTTTTATCTAAATATCTATGTTTATTTTTTAAAGTTCAGCTAATTTTGTTTCCTTTAATGGCATTGTTTCCTTGACCCCAATATTCCTAGTTTCTTTTTTATTAAGAATATATTAAAACACTGAGAGTAACATTTTTCAACTCAAAATTTCAGTTACTGCAAATTATAGAATGCAAGAAAACAAAATAACTGGAGTGCAGCAAGAATTGGAGCACAACTCTACGGACTGGCCATAGTCTGACACATAGTTATTTCTAAGCAAAAATAACTCTTATATAGTATGAAAATAAAGCAGAGACTATGGCCAAGTTTTTATGAAAACAAAAGAAGTTTTGTTTTCTCATTAGGATCAAATATCAACAAAAGAAATAAAACATATAAGGATTAGTGACCCAGTGCCCCACCATATAGAATTTCACAAAGTTGATGCTTTATAGTAATAGCTAGATATTTTTGTACATATAAAATCAAAGATGTTTATAATTTTATTTACATATTTACAATTTTTCAGGTTTTAAGATGAGGTCTTGCTATGTAGCTCAGACAATGATGTATGTTAGCTTCTTGACTGCTGCATTTTCAGGTCTGTGTCTTCATGCCTGACTTAATAAATATTGCTTAGTTCATGCTTTGTATATGTGTTTGAGCAGACAATTGTGATTGACATAAAATATACTATTCACAGATGAAAGTTGACTATTCAGAATAACTAATAATATTTTTGTATGTTATTCCTCTAAACAGGCCTAAGTAAGTTTGACAGAAAAAAAAAACATTTGAATCCTTTTATTATTGTGTTTTTACCACCTGCATACAATACTCATATCTGTTTTAATCAACATTTATTAGAAAAAAATTGAAAACTGCTGGATTCATGAATTTGAAAAATACCTCTCAAAATGATTCTTTAGTCTAGTCAAACCTAAAACTTCTGGCAACATGAAATTACCCTTATCCAGGACTCATCATTTAGATGAATTACCTCCAGTTGGTATTCTTCCATGATGTGTTTTTCTTCTAGGAAACTCTTTGATTAAGAAAAATGAGATAAGATTAAAAGACAAAATTTGTTCTCATTATCTCAAATAATGTCTTCCTCATTTCCCAAATAAAAATCATGGCATGCACTGTGAGCTAGTTTATTCTCAATGTTTTACTCAGCCATTTTCCTCTTTGTCTGGAGAAGAGAAAATGAATGATCCAAACTCCCTGTGCTCAGCTTCCAGGAGGAAAAAAACTTCCACGAGATTCTATTTTCTAGTCAAAGAAATGGAAATTTAAATCTCTGTCAACTTAGAAGAATTCTGTCTTACTTTTCTCCTAGCTCCTACTTCCTGCCTGACTTCCAGATTAAGTGTCTGGAAATTTAGTAATCATTCTCACATGGACAATGACGTTATAATAAATCAGAACAGGAGGGGAATAGAGTGCATCTTTGCGGAATCTCCAATCTATGTGTATAGATTCCATGTGGATTGCTTTACTATGATAACTTTTTAGGTATTCTGTTTCTCAAAACCCTCTGTGAACCTCCAGCAGTGAACAATACCTTTAAAACAGAGAGACAGTCAATGGGAGAATAAGACAAATGAGAAGCTCTGACTTGAATGAAACCAAAAAAAAAAAGAGCACGATAAGTTAAAAATGCTCTCAAGAGTTCATTGCAAGATGTCAGTTCTTCCAAATCCCATTAGCATGATACAATTTGGAGAGAATCCATGTGAAACTTCATTTTCTCTCTCCTTGTCACAATGATATCCACCGTATCATTTCTACAGAGAAATGTGAGGTGTTTAAGCACACTCAAGGATGCAGGGCAAAGACATGGGAAGAACAACTGGGACAATATGAAATTTGTTGACTTGTGAAATATTTGTATTACCATCCCACCTGGTACATTTCAAGGGGGGGGGGTACTTCTTGTTTATTTTTTTTTAATAGTTGAAAACTCCTATCTAAATTGGAGATATGGGAATTTATTTATATTATTTTCCTCATTAATAAATAAAAGATTCACTTTCCTAAACAGAAGAGATTTCCATTTTATAACATTATAACCATACATATAGGCCTGTGAGGACAAATGGGAAGTGAAAATAGAAGGAGAGGATAAGGAGAGGGAAGAGAAGGAGCAGACACAGAAGGAAGTGGAAGGGGAAAGAATATCACATCATCTATCTTAACTGAGATTTTGTTTTTTAATTAATTTATTCTTTCCAAGAAATATTTTTATTAATTAATTTATTTTTTATTAAATATAGTTTATTCTCTTTGTATCCCAGCTGTAGCCCCCTTCTTTAAACCTCCCAATCCCACCCTTCTTCCCTCTTCTCTTCTCATACTCCTCTTCCCCTTCCACCCCCAACCCCCATCCACTGATAGGGAAGATCCTCCTTACCTTCCATCTGATCCTAGCCTATCAGGTCTTATCAGAACTGACTGCATTGTCTTCCTCTGTGGCCTGGAAAGGCTGCACCTCCCCGGGGTAGGTGATCAGAGAGCCTGCCACTGAGTTCATGGCAGAGAAAGTTCCTGCTCCCCTTACTAGAGTACCCACTTAGACACTGAGCTGCCCTGGGCTACATCTGTGCAGGGGTTCTAGGTTATCTCCATGAATGGTCCTTGGTTGGAATATCAGTCTCAGAAAAGACCCCTGTGCCCAGATTTTCTTTTATTTTTTGTTTTTGTTTTTGCTCTCCTTGTGGAACTCCTATTCCTTCCATTTCATTCTATCTGTCCCTTCTTTAATAAGATTCCCTGCACTCTGCCAAAAGTTTGCCTATGAGTCTCAGCCTCTGCTTATATACCCTGCTGGGTAGAGTCTTGCAGAGGCTCTCTGTGGTAGGCTCCTATCCTGTTTCCTAGATTTTCCCTCTTTTGATGCCATCCCATTTGCCTTTCGGAATGAGGATTGATCCTTTTACCCAGGGTCCTCCTTCTTGCTTAGCTTCTTTAGGTAAACAGATTTTTAGCATGATTATCATATATTATATGTCTAATATCCCCTTATAAGTGAGTATATACCATGTGTGTCTTTCTGTTTCTGGGATACCTCATTCAGGATTATCTTTTCTAGTTCCATTTGCCTGCAAATTTCATGATTTCCTTATTTTTAATTGATGAGTAGTACTCCATCACGTAAATGTACCACAATTTCTGTATCCATTCTTCAACTGAGGGGCATCTGGGTTGTTTCCAGCTTCTGGCTGTTATTAATAAAACTACTACAAATGTGTTTGAGCAAATATCCTTGCTGTATACTTGAGCATCTTTTGGATATATGCCTAGGAGTGGTATAGCTGGATCTTGAGGTAGCACTGTTCCTAATTGTCAGAGAAAGCTCCAGATTGATTTCCAAAGTGGTTGTACAAGTTGATATTCCCACCATCAATGGAGGAGGGTTTTCCTTTCTCCACATCCTCTCCAGCATGGGTTGTCATTTGAGTTTTTAATCTTAGCCATTCTGATGGATATGAGGTGGAATCTCAGGTTTTGGTTTGCATTTCCCTTATGTCTAAGGGCATTGAACATTTCTTTAAGTATTTCTCTGCCATTTGATATTCCTCTATTGAGAATTTTATGTTTAGCTCTGTACCCCATTTTTTAAATTGGATTACTTGGTTTGTTGTTGTTTAACTTCTTGTGTTCTTTATATATACTGGATATTAGCCTCTGCCAAATATAGGGTTGATGAAGATGAAATTTGCAGGCAAATGGTGGAAACTAGAAAAGACCATCCTGAGTGAGGTGTCCCAGAGGCAGAAAGACACACATGGTAAGTTGCCTTAAGTCTCAGAAGAGACTTTGCACTTTAGACTTTTAAACAATTTTAAGGCTGCAATGGACTATGGGGACTTTAGAAGTTGAACCTAATACATTTTTCCATTCTGATATATGTACAAAGGGTGTAAAATGTGGTTCTTTGAATAGGAATGGTCATATAGGATCAAATATTTGAATGGTTAGTCACCAGCTAGTAGCAGTATTTGAGAAGGATTAGAAGAATTAAGAAGTGGCTTGTTGGAAGAAGTGTGTCAAAGCCCAAAGGAGGTGGGCTTTGAAGTTTCAAGCACTCACATCATGTTCAGTATCTCTTTCTCGCTGTCTGTGGATCAGGATGTAGCTCTCAGCTACTGCTCTAGCGCCTGCCTTGCATGTTCTTCACCATGATGATGATGGACTAAATCTCTGAATCTGTAAACAAGCTGCAGATTAAATAAATATTTTCATAAGAGTTGCCCTTTTAATAGTGTCTCTTCATAGCAAAAGACAATTTTTAAGGGTATGGGACACCTGGCAGGTTATTGAGATACGATGCTTAAGCATGGTGAAAATGAGGTGGTATACTTATTTTGGATATCGTTTTATGTTTCTATGTTTTACTATACTGTTATTATCATTCTTATTATTTAATTGAAGTCCTATATGTGGTAGCACTTGCTATTGTAACACAATCTACAGTTTCCCAATGTATCCCATAACTTGCCTGAAGCTCTAGTTCAAGCACGTAACAGTCACTGGTAGAATGCTTTGTCTTATTACAGGATAAAAAGGCAGTGATCATCTAAGTGGGACCAAAGTAACCATTTGTGATAGGAAGTTTTCTAGATAGAATAATTCAAGTAAGCCATGGTGAGATAAAAAAAATGTTCATTGTGTAATTGCTGAGTGTTGAGAGGATTATACAGGAAACAAATGTACTTTCCTATTTGATTTTTGATTCCAGATACAAAGGATAATTAGCACAAAGTCTCCATATTGTGTAGCATTGAAGTGATGGATAGGGGAGAAGAAATGATGAAAATGTGTTGCCAAGATCATGCAATTATTAACTCAGAGGCTCACAACCAGTCAATATAAAGCGAATAAAATATTCCAAATTGCTCAGCCTTACATGAGAAATCTATTTCAAACTCCTGTGACCAAGAGTCAAGGATCTATAGGAAGAGGAGCCTAAATATTAAAAGCAGATGACATCAAGAAAATAATATTTTCCAGAGTTACAGGACAGATGTACATATAAACTCACTACAATTGTGACAATATGCACAAAACTTGAAGAAAATTAAGTCTACAAAATTTTGGCATGGAATAAGAGAACTTATGAAACCTTTTCTAGGTGGGAAGCTATTAACTTCTGGAAAAGGAAAAGTCATTTTGTTTCCCAATGGTATGACATATATAAGGACCATATCCAGGGAAGGCCCTGTTCCCAGAAATAGCCAATTGGATCCAAAGATGAAAAGTGGGAGAGAGGGTGGAGGCAAGAGGAAGGAAAGGAGGGAGATAGACAGACAGACAGACAGACAGACAGACACAGACACAGAGAAAGACAGACAGAGACAAAGAGACAGAGACAGAAGAAGACAGAAAAATTGATAGGTAAATAAGTAAAGAATTTGGAAGGAATTGGCGGAGAGAGATGAATGTGAATAAAATCATTGTTTAATTTTTTTCAAAGAATTAATAAAACATTGTTGTTTTTAAAGCAATGAAAAAATTTTCCTGACTCTCAATGTACTACCAAGTTCAAGAATTAGCTGTGTGAACCAGAGTATGAAGAAGTGAAAGAATTTTCTTTTTTTATTATTAAAAATTATTCACTTTTTATCCCAGCTGTAGCCCCCTACCAATCCCACCCTCCCTTCAAGGGGAGGTGATCAAAGAGCCAGCCACTGAGTTCATGTCAGAGATAGTCCCTGTTCCTCTTACTAGGAAACCCATTTGGATACTGAATTGCCATGGGCTACATCTGTGCAGGGGTTCTAGGTTATCTCCATGCATGGTCCTTGTTTGAAGTATCAGTCTCACAAAAGACTCCTGGACCCAGGTTTTGTTTTGTTTTGTTTTGTTTTTTTGGTGCTGTTGCTCTCTTTGTGGAGATACTGCCTCCTCCAGGTCTTTCATGTCCCCTTTCTTTCATAAGATGCCCTTTACTCTACCCAAAGTTTGGCTATAAGTCTCAGCAATACATTTCTTTCTTCTTTTAAATTTAAAAACAGTGAAGAGCATATTCTCATGTTAACTTTTCATTTGCAAAATAGAAGAAACAAACGTGTGTATTCCAGGATGCAGCCACCTGGAATTGTTTCTGTTCCTAAAAGTAACTCATCACTTGTATTCCTGTAAAAACAAAAAACAAAACAAAACAAAACCCTAAGAAAAATCTTTGGTTCACCAATTGAGACTTGAATGGCATCTCTCCTTTGGTCTGCCATGGTATCCCTACATGGAGTTAGCAAATATTTGCTCAAGCCTTGCTATAAATATGTCACACAATAACTTTTATCTCAAGGCAGTTTAATTGTAGGCAAATTCGTACAGACAGAGTGACAATACAAACAGATGAAATTAGTATTTTGTTTCTGACTTTAAAGAATAATAACGTTTCAGGAAAGGGTTTTATTTTCTGATTTCTTCAGAGTTAACTAAGCATACTGCAATCTAACAATAGAACAGTCTCATAAAGGCTTTCTTCTATAAAAGTTTAAAAAAAGAAAAAAAACTTCTCTTGCCATTGTGACATGCTTATGCTTTTCATATCAGAAAGGAGAATGTGACAAAATGGAAATAAATCTCACCAATTTGAATGCTTAGGGAGGAAAAAACTAAAGTCAAACATAGGGATAAAAATCCTTTAAAAATGTTTCTTACATTTTCAGTTGTAAGCCTAGTCTTTAACAGTTGTACTACAAACTGGGTATATATCTTCATATATTTCTATATCAGAAAGATCTGAAAACAGAAGTCTACAGATATCAAATTTTCTCCACTGGAAGGAGTTTGTAGCTTAGTTTGAGCTATCTGCAAGGAACAACCAGAGTTTTCCTGCGCTTTCCAACCAATCTAGAGTAAGAACTTTACAAATCATAGTCAAGAGAAAAATAATTTTTATATATTACATATAAACATTATATATATTCTTTTATTTTGGGGAATGTATATATTGTAATGGAAGTTTTGGTTTCTTTTTAAACTCAGTTATGTTATGTAAATGTGTTTTTGTTTTAATCTCGTGTGGGATTTTAGTTTGAGTTATAGTGTGGTCAAAACTGTTAATTGTCTCATGCATGGCCTGGCTTTTGCCAACTGGTAAGAACCTTCCACATGCTACGTGGAGAGGGGCATGGTCTAGCTCTCTGAGGATATAAATTTGAGAGCCTAGAAAAAGAAGGGATGGAATGTAGTATTGGCATGTGGCATGTAGCAGGTTGGAGAGACCAGAAATAAGACGGTGAGGCAGTTTGGAACAGAAAGATGGAGAGAAACGATTCAGGGTGCAACAGCTTGAAGAAAACTTCTGGCTGTGTCTGCTGTTGATAGAGATTGGTATAGAGCCCTAAAAGAACCCGTTGACCCTAAACAGCTAGGAGAAGTAAAGAGGCCCTCTCTCACTACCGAACTTTTCTCTCCTACCTATGCTTGAGGGGTTAATGGAAAGGAGGTAGAGGCCTAAACACCCCAATATAGTCGAGTGTTAAAAATGAATACTACAATATATACATTCTATTGGAATACAGTCAGAGACACATAGGGTAAAAATTTAAGTTCAACAAATATAAAAATACTCTTTAACATACTGTAAGAATTTCATTCTTGTTTATATTTTTACTCATGACAATTTTATAGCAGTATACACTGAAATATGCTCTACTCCATCCACCCAACTCCAACTCCCCTCAACCCATCTCCTTCCCAATATGGTGTCTATCTATTTTTATTCTGATAATCCACTGTCTGTATTGCAGGTATGTGCATGGGTGTGGGGCCACCCTCTGGGGCATGTAAACGCTACTCATGTTGATATTCTCCAGAGAGAAGAACCCTTCCTTCTGCAGCTACTGTCAGCTGCCAATAGCTAGTGTGCGTAGGGCCTGGAAATCATCCACCTTGCCTTTGCTGGAATTTTGGCTGGATCAGTTTCATACAGGTCTTCTACAAGGAAATATGGCTGCCATGAGTTCGTGCGTACAATAGTCACTTCATCCCAGAGGACATGATGAGAAGAAGTTCTCTGCATGGTTGTCCTTTGCTACCCACTGCAAAAAAGAAGCTTCTCTGAACAAGGCTGAGAATACCCTGGCCTATTGGTATAAACATAAATATTTAAAAAACAATTTAATAGCATGAATATTTAACAAGATAACAATAATAGTTTCTACCCTCTAGGCACTCTTCAAATTCTGTCATATTTTGTAGACCAGAGTACAGAAATTTTGTAGGGACCGGGACATGTCTTGGTCAGCCAAGTGTCTACCTACACACATGAGGGACAGAACTCAGCTCCACAGAACCCAACAACAACAAGCTGATGCAGTAGCACCTGCTGTCAACCCCAGCTCTAGGGGTGATATTCAGGCAATCGCCTTGAGATTAGAACCCAGTCAGTCTAGCTGAACAGACTTTTGTATCCGTGAGGTTCAAGATAATAGGAGACATTGTTTCAATGTTTCAAAAGTAAGGTGGAATGGGTCTGTAGAAGATATCTGACATCAAACATTGAATTAGGTCATTCCCGTGCATGTCACATATACACCACCCCCAACACACACACAGATACAGAGTGACAGAGATAGAGAAAGCGACAGAGAGAGAGAGAGAGAAACAGAGAGGGGAGTTTTGTGGCTTTCCTAATGATCACTCACTGTGATCAGGTTACCCTTTTCTCTTTTTCTATATATCTTGATGCCAGAGAATAGAAGTAAATAAATAAATAGACCTAATATAATGATCGTTCATTCATCAAGAGTAGCCATAGTTAAGCACATTGGTCATATTCACTTTATTTTTGCCTTTGCCCAGAAGGAAAACATTTCCTGACAAACTGTAAAAAGGCAAGCTCAAATTAAAAAAAAAACACTCTAGGAGATATGTGAAATATTAGTAAGCTTAATGACTCATACTTTTTTTTTTTCGGAATGTAGTATCTTTTTCTGTGATCTAACCACTATATATTTAGCCCAGATGCCATGAAATTGCTTCCAATTTATCTGATCCAATACAGCAAACTGGTTTACTATGGCTACTAAGCTATTCATCTGCAGACATTTTCTGTAAACCGTCAAGTATTAAATAAGTTTTGTAAACTATAAGGTCTGAGTTAAAACTGCTCAGCTCTGCTCTTCTGCAATTTCATTAGCTAGGAAAGTAGGTAATGCTTTCTCTACTGTGATACACACTTAAGAAAGTGACAATGAGTTAGGCTTTGTTCCAACCAAACTTCATTTACCAGAAACTGCTTGACAGATTTAACATATGGGTGAGCATTTGATGACCTATGGTCTAAGGGATCTGATAGAGTTGCACCCACCATAGAACGATGCTTAAATCCATATTTGTTAGAATTACAAGAACTTGGTGATAATAAGGCTACCACTTTACCTAGGCTGTTGTTTCAGAAGCAGGTAGCCTTTAAGGAGCTACAGAGAATTAATCACGCATATGTTTTTAATCCCTCTCAATGAAGTCTCTTCCCACTGTCCTGAAACCCCTCTGAAATAATTAATTTCTTCCCAAGTACTGGCTCTAGGCTAGAACACCTTTCATGATTTCTGTGTATCACAAGCCAAGCAATCTTTATCTCCTCTTCACCATAACAATGAAAGACAGAGCACCTACTGTCTTCTATATCTTCTGTTGTGTCTAGCTCAGCATCACCTCCATGGAGTTTGGTCAACAAATTTTACTGCAAAGTATGTGTGCTCAATTTATAAGCAATGATCTTCTGATGAAAGATCTAGCCTAAGTGATGTGCCTTGAAGTTTCTGCCTCCATACTCCCAAAAGCTGAACAGACTATCAAGGTGCAAAATGAACACAGATAAATTCCAAAGCCACCCCTTACTGTGTTGTTTTCATTTCATTATAAAGAGCTGACATCTTCATTCTTTGAAAATGCAAAAGACTTCTCTGGAGAAGAGCTACTGGTGCTTCTATACGGATCTGCAGATGAAGAATAGAAAACCGAGGGCATCTGGCAAAGGTTGAAAACTCACCTCTCCTTAAGAAAATGTTTGAGAAAGCTATTATTTTCCGGATGAATGAATTTTCTTGGATCTCTAATTTAAGCATTCCATCACCAGGATATCATGCTACCCAGACAATGAAGGATAAAATTATCAACAGCACATGATTGTACATGATATACTCTCAACTGCACCCTGAAAAACTCATTAAACATCCCCTACTCTTCTCTAATTATCCCAGTAGCCTACCAAGCAGTTTCTGTAGCATCATAATAAAAAAAGATATTTTTAACTGGCAAATGTTCAAGCTTTCAAAAAAAATTATTTGGGGGTAAGAATTCCATTTCTTGCTAAATAAAAAGATTTTTACGTACAAGAGATTCAACATAAGGTAGCAAAGGGCTTTGATTATTGTATTTCAGAGCCTGGGAGTCAAATGTAAAAGCTAAAAGAAAAATCTGTTCCTCTGTGGGAGAACACTCCGCAGAACAAAGACCTTTTACTACCCAGGACTTTTCTGAGTTTTAGGTGTTGATTTTCCTCACTTTTCTTTTCAAGATCAGAATGTCTCTATTAGTGCCTTTTAGACAGGAATATCATGCAGAGAACTGAAAGGGCACCAGAAACTGGAAAACATGACTTATTGTATAGATTGCATGCATTGCAATTTATTTAATTATTAAGTTATTCCAAAGCACATATTCTTTGCTTTGGCTAAGAGGACCAAGAAAATGCCTGAAAAATAAATGAGAAAAGTAAGGTGAAAATTCAGTTGATCATTATCTTAAAGACCATTCATTTTTGAGATTTTGGTCTTTAGATGAAACAGGTGGGGAAGAAATAAATTAATAATAAATAAAAGATAAATGCCCAGATATATCTAAAATGTCTTCACATATAGATGGTATAACATAAAAATAGATATATAATTCTGATTGCATGTATCCATTATAAAATTCAGAAGAACATGTATATGCAATGTACAAATGAATAATGTATGCATTTGTGATTGTGCTTATATGAGGATACTAAAAACATGATATCTAAGTATTTTCTTACTTCTCTTAAGTCTATGGCTTAAGTACTTGAAAGTTACCCATTTAATTGAAACAAAAGTACTAGCCGTTAAATCATTTGTGAGGAAAAATAACAATGTTGTATACAAACACTGGAACCTGCACTTAAGCAGCAATTCTAGTTATCAGCACTGAAATTTCTATTCTGAATCAATGACTCATACTGTTTTTCACATATTCTATAATAAAGCTTTCTATATTCACTTTTTTGCTCCAAAAGAGGAGCCATCATCAAGTGTCTGGATTATGGGAGCCAACAATGAGGATAGTGGTTCAGAACAGTTAGGTTTTAGAGAACCCAGTGGTGCCAAATTTTCCTCTCATAGCAACATTGTTTCCCTGAATCATAAAATGTCAACAGTCTTTACTGTCCAAATAAATATCCCTGGGCTTTGTGTTTAGTGAAAATATGAAAGTTTCCCTAGAGCTCAGTGAATAAATTTTAGAGATGCACACATATGTGATAAAGGTGTTGCTGTGGCTTTTGAGAACAATGCAATCTTGGAAAGACTTCGTGTTCTGAATAATATAAAGGAACAGACAATCAAAGACATCATAGCACCCCCTACATTCACAAGAAAATATTACAGTGATTAACTACACTAGCTCTAGAATTACACACCTTAGTGGTTATAAATCTTTAGACAAATCAATGAATGTATTGTTGCATCATATTTTTAAATTATTTTTATTTTTATTGATTACAGTTTATTCACTTTGTATCACCCCTGTACCTCCCTCCTTTCTCCCCTCCCAATCTCACCCTCCCTCTTTCTCACCCATGTCCCTCCCCCAGTCCACTGAAAAGGGAGGTCCTCTTCCCCTTCCCTCTGATCCTGGTCTATTAGATCTCATCAGGAGTGGCTGCATTGTCTTCTCCTATGGCCTGGTAAGGCTGCTCCCCACTCAGGGGGAGGTTATCAAGGAGCAGGCCAATCAGTTCATGTCAGAGACAGTCCTTGTCCCCATTACTATGGAGGCCACTTGGATACTGAACTGCCATAGGCTACTTCTGTGCAGGGGTTCCAGGCCATCTCCATGAGTGGTCCTTGGCTGGAGAATCAGTTTCAGAAAAGACCCCTGTGCCCAGACTTTTAAAATCTGTCGCTGTCCTTGTGGAGCTCCTGTCCTTTCCAGGTCTTACTGTCTCCCACTTCTTTTATAAGAGTCTCTGTACTCTGACCAAAGTTTGGCTATAAGTCTCAGCATCTGCCTCGATACCCTGCAGGGTTGAGCCTTTCAGAGGCCCTCTGTGGTACGCTCCTGTCCTGTTCCCTGTTTTCTCCCTCCTCTGATGTCCATCCTCTTTGCCTTTCTGAATGGGTATTGAACATCTTACCCAGAGTCCTCCTTCCTGATTAGCTTTCTTAAGTGTACAGATTTTATTATGTTTATCCTATACTATATGTCTAATATCCACTTAAGAGTGAGTATATACCCTGTGTGTCTTTCCTGAGTGAGGTATCCCAGAAGCATCATATTTTATATTTATAGAAGTGTAAGATTAGTGTCTGAGTATCTGAGAAACAGAAGAGTTGAGAAAATGAAATATAAATTGGATGGTTTAAAATGTACATGCCACAGAGTATTTTTAAATGTTACTTATCATTAATTCTAGAAACATTAATTCTAGAAAAATATCTGAGTTTGAGGCCAGTCTGGTCTTCAGAGTGAGTTCTAGGCCAGCCAGAGCTACACAGAGAAACACTGTCTCAAAACCAAATAGAAATCATCAACATTTAAGTGAAAATAAAATTTTGGAAACAAAATAGAAATGTACTGTGTTTTATCACAATCCATGAATCAGGAAAATGTACACACTGTTTCTAAAGCAATCTTAGCTTGAAATGATTTTTAATAAAAATATAGTTTCCACTAATAACTGATTAGCTCTAATAGGAAAAATTTACTCAATTTTATGAAAATGTCAGTGATAAGGGTAAATAATTAAAACATTGTGGTTTTTATTTTGATAAATCTGTTTTCTATGATATTGACCTAAGTTTAATATAACTTTGCACACACATGTATGCACACTAACACACATACATACTAAGAGAGAGAGAGAGAGAGAGAGAGAGAGAGAGAGAGAGAGAGAGAGAGAGAGAGAGATATTCTAGCACCCATTCTGCCTTTTAAAAAATATCTAATTTCTTTTTCCTAAAATTGTAATTTTAAAAAATTGAAATATATCTACAATTATTTTATGTGTATAAATTTTTTTATTGTGTTTATATTTGAGAACCATGTTGATGCCTGGTTTCCATGGAAGCCAGAAGATGGCATTAGACCCAAGAACTAAAGACGTTATGTATGTGTAAGTTGTTATGTGTGTGCTGGGAATCAAACTGGGGTCCTCTAGAAGAACAGCCAATGCTCGTTTCCACTGAGCCATCTCTCAAGTCCCTTAAGTTTTTTATTTCAGTTTATGCAGGCAGATTGCTCTATTGTTTTGATTTAGGCTGATTTGAAAGATACCTTTAAAAACCTTCAAGTAAACTTTTCTTTAAAAAAGAAAAACAATCTTATGTTTTCCTCAGCACTCTCAATTACTGCATAACAAGCTGTGATATTTCACGTATTTTCCCATAAGCAATCCATAAAATCTTTGTCAGTTCCCTTCATAATAATTTCTGAGTATTTTCACATTGACTTCATTTATTAGGTCATTTGTGACAAATGTCTCATAAAGAGCATCAATATGCATTTGAATAAGTCTTCTGTTAGTAAGGCATTGTGCATGTGACTATCTTCACAGGAGTTTGTATTTATTTGCCGGGTTTATGGGGATGTTATCTGTCATATTTAACTTGAAATCTCCTGTAGCTTTGTTAATATCTAAGTGAGGCATTATCACTAATAATAAAGAAAATTGATGGTATCTTTTTACCCCAAAGGAAAACCTGTCACAATTGCTATTATTTCCCACGTAGATCAGCTATCTCATCATAGGGGATCAAGCTTTGCTAGATCCAGTACATACCATGGTTTCTAGGGCAAAATTTTTGAAAAGAAGCTATCAAATATCTACTTCAAGAAAATGCTCATTGGCTGCTTCAAAGGCCACCGAAGGGGATAGAGATAAAGATGGATACTAGGTGAGTAAAGGAGAAGAAGGACATGAGGAAAAGAAAGATGTAGGAAAGGATGGATGGAGAGAGGGAAGGAGAGAGGGAAAGAGGAAGGAAAGGAGGGAAGGAGAGAGAGATGTACCTTAGGTCTATACAAACTTATGGTTTCTAATATTACCTTTTCGCCATAAGCACACATCTGTCAGGCCCCATCCTTTTGATATCTCAGTGCACTTGTGGCTGGGCTGTGTGGTACTCAAGGCAACACTGTGATAGGTGACCACTGGGGCCAAAACTAACACAGGTCAATTCAGTCACACTCCTACATAGTCCAATATGCCCATGATGCAATTTCTTGATTGTTTCTTCTGTTTAATCATAGAAAGAAAACAAGCAGTTGGACAACTTTTTGTCCTTTTATTTTCCTTAACAAAGACAATAAGCGAACCAAACACCTTCTGCCATGAAATAGATAGGAAAACACATATTAGAAAGCCAAAACACATCTTTGTGGCAGCCTGAAGGCACACAGGCAAACTGAGCTGATGGACTCGCATCCAGCTCTGCCTCCAGGGGCCCACCTCCCCTCCCAGTCCTCTATTGTGTCACTTGCTTTCTCATCACTGGATAGGAGAGCATGATGGGGAAATAAATGTCTACTCTGTCTGGGGGCACAATCTTTGTTATTTATGTTATACTTTTCAGGTCCTGGATAAGTTTCTGTCAATTGTGTGGGAATGTAGGAGTTCTGTTTCAATGCTCCGTTCCTGGAATCCTGAGAGCTTTGACTCTTTGACACCCAGTCTGTCAAGTGTAACAAAGGCAGGGCATGGCTGACATATGAAGAGAGAGCTACTGTATCACATGCCTGCAGTAAAGTGGATGAAACTGTAATAAAATAACAAGTGTCATATAAGATTAAGTGGGACATACCCACCTCTCTCAGTATTATTTAAGCCAAAACAAAGGAATGCTTAAAACTCAATGCAAAAATCAAGCAATGGGATCTAGGTTTGTGGATAATAGTTGCTAATAATTCTCCCTATTCAACATTATTCATCTCTCAAGTGAAACCTGGTTTTGTGTTCTCCTATGAGAGAAGCAACTAATCATTTTCTTGGCACACAGTCGCTTGAACAGTCTTGAGAGCTGTGTTCCCATTCTTCTCAAAAGCAGTCAGCACTCATCCATGTCTACATGTACAGTGTCCCCTTCAATAATAGAAAAGTCTATTCAGGCATAGTGACTCACTGTCGTTGTACTCAATCATCTCTGTTATACCAGCACTTTACTTAATCATTGTCAGCCAGCCCCACCCATTCTTGCTCTTTCCTGCTACCTTCTCCTTCACAAATGTAGCAGATGTAAGCATACCATTAATGATGGTCAAAATTTTCCTTTAGGTTGCACAGATGGTTGGGTTAATTTTATTCATGAAGAAAACTCAAATTCAGAGTTTAATAAAACTAGAATCTTCCATTAGGAAATGATTTCTAAGTCATTTCCTTGCCAGTTTAATATAGGCTCCATTTAAACATATTTTTAAAATAAATTTGAGTAGAAAGTGTTGTTTCTTCTGTGTCTTGGCTTAAGTTAGTCCTAAACTCCTCTTTTCTCAATAAAGTCTACTTTACATTGTGATTACATCCTGACAATGACCTTGAATCTAGATGCCCCTGTAATTTGTATGATTGTGTTTCCATATTTGAAAAATAAGAATTGAAAACTGAAAGCTAAAATGTAGAATACCATAGCACTTCACGGCATGAAAAGTATCTTCAAACCTTTTCTTGTACATTAGGCATGATTTTATAAGATAATATTTATAAACTGTCAAGTTGGTTGATTATTCCTATAACCTAAACTCTGAAGAAAGACCTCAAAAGCAGTCTGAAGATAAAGGTAGATTATCACAATAAAACCAGTAAGTCTCAGTGATCATGTGTAGGAGAATCATTGCATCATGATCTTATCTTGGACTCATTTCATCTCCTTCTAAAACCAACACATGCAGTACTGTGTTGCAGACTTTTTTTAAGTTTTATTTAGAACAGATTCTCTCCATTACATAAATATGTCATTTCCAAGTTACAAAAATGCTTACATTGTGTTTCACCGACTTTTCTCCTTGCTCATATTATCATGTGTGTGTGAGAGAGAGACAGAAATCAAATAAATGAAAGAAAAGTATTTTAATACTGATCTACATAACACAGGCTACTTGTATTTTCAAGTTCAGCTATCTCAGAAATAACCATTTTATATGTCATCTGTTCTTTTTACCTAATTTGTATATTGTATAACATACTATAATTTGTTATCCACTTTAACAATTTTACTGAAATCTATTAAATGTATCACTTAAGTAACAAGTCAAATAATTCAGTGATACTATTTTATTCTAATTTTTATTTTCTGCAACACTTTTATTTATAATCTTGATTATTTTAGAGTAATTTATAACAATCTCTCTATGATAAACAAACTGAGACATGTGACTTTCATGCAGAGCATTAAGAGAACAAAATAAAGAAAAGGATCAATAGCACATGTGAATAAAATTTCCTCAAATCAAGGAATGTCTCAAAGTGGCAGAATTTTACATTGCATAGTATGCTTCACATTCATTTCTCCAAAAATATAATCATTTCACATTCTTTCATCTTCCACATAATCACTGTTTCCTATTTATCAAATATACTTCCGTTTTCTGTTTGCTTTTGAAAACATCACTTTGGCTTAAATTTTACTAGTTTAAAGTTGACTGCATTTATATTTAAATCAAATTTTAGTTTGTAAAAATAATTCTCAAATCCCTATATTTGCTTAAGGTAATAATGCCAATTTGTCAATAGTAATATAAGAATTGTTTCCGTACTTTCATTATGCCTAATGTCTTTGGCAGTTCATGGGTTTTATATTTGAGAATAGTGAAGCTAGATGTGACTATAAAGCTGTCTCATGAGCATCCTAATCTGTTGCCATAAGGCAGCTATTGCCCATAGTTAGTGGGAACTGCACCAGTCTCTGATGCCTAGAGATTTATAACCGTAAACATTTTTCTGTACCATTTTCAAGAGTGAAAATGTGTAAAGTCTTCATTGGAGAATTAATGTGGTTTTTACAGTTAAACATTCCTAAGGCCATTGAAATTAATCCAGTTAGAAACAATGCAGTAATCAGCATGGCACACACCTTCAGCAAATGGTGGTGGACATGGATATTTTGGCACCAAGGCTGAACCATGATAGAGAGAGATTGTGTTCAACTCTCCGCATGTGCGCTCCTGTTAGCTTCATCAACAAAAACAAGCTTGCATTTCCCTTTAATTAAATAAACTTTGCCATGGAAACATGAGATCTGTTTTATTTTCACAGACTGAGAAAAAGTAATTTTTCCATAATGATGAGGCGTTTAAACAATAATTGTCATTCTAAGTGATAATAGAGACAATTGCTTGGCACTATTCACCTTTTTTTGTGTCTGAAAAACTGAAATATTCACGCTCAAAGAGTACTGTTGGTCTCTGTTTCAATATGGAAGTATCAATGATGCTTGTCTTTTTGTGTCTCACTTTGCTACAAAAGATGTCATTACAGAACAAAACAGATGGAATAAATTCCCATAAAGTGAATAACATGCATTTAAGGAATCTTTCAGAAGAAATAACATTTTTATTTAAAACTGAAACATACAATACATTAGAAAATTTTGCTAAATTATAAAAGAAGTTCATAAATATTTTTTAATGATAAAGTTAATGAGTAAGCAGGCATTCTTAAACACTATCTATGGGTTTATGTTTTTCAAACTCTGAAAGTTAATAATCTTAGGAGTGTTTATTTGAAAACTTGGAATTTAAGAAAGGGTATCATTTAAACACATTCTGTTCCTCATACCCCTTTCAGAGCTCCTCAGATACCTTAGAAAGCAGTAGTGTTGCATTAGTAGATACTGCAAGTAGCATCAGAGAGGCAACTAGTTGTCCCCTCAGCTACAGGGAACATGATTTCCTTGGTGCTCGTCACGGAAGAGTTGGCCTTACTTGATCTTTACAGAAGTTTCCTTAAAATCTCCAGTCACAAAATTTGTTCCTATTTGACCTGACACAGAGTTCACACAGCAGGAAACGCCCCTTAACAGAGTAATTGTTGAAAACTTCTGAGGCAATTGATCAACAACACATGTGGCTGAGAGGAGAAAGTGAGAAAGGATACCAAGTTGACCAAAAATCTAAAAATACTTAACTATCTCTAGAAGCATTTTCAAAGCTCTGCCATATTCTTGAAGATATACAAGTGAATGCAAATATACTCTGTTGTGTAAACTCTCAAAAGTAAAACCATATAAGAACATGCACAGATGACTACATTTTTTTTCAACATTTTTGCTCTGCACAGTAGAAACTGATGAATGAGTCAGGGTTATGTGATATGTTCAACATGTACTCTTATATAAACATGGACATCTGTAGCAAAATTCAGTAGCTCTACAAAAATAATTAAATAAAATCTCTGTCAATCTGTGAATGTGAATACGGCAAAAATCCACATAAAATAAAGAAGTTTCAATAGACAAATATTAACAACTAGAATGCATTTTTCCAGCATAGCTAAATCAAAAGTTGCCATACCATATTAGTGGATGTAAAAATATCTAAGGTATAGACCTTAGATGTTAGGAATGCTCAAGAAACTGAAAAAGAAAGAATGCTACCTCTACACTCATGACCGTGCCAGAAAAACTCATAGACAAACTGAGTTGATGAGCAACTAATATTTTCTGTCACATAAAAATTTTCTAAAGATCAGTTACTGCCTTTGCTTAAAATGACACTTCTGTGCACATAAAATGGGACTTGAGTAAATATCATGTATTTACTTCATTAAAAAAAGCGACCTGCAAAATCAGTAATCACAATATGGCTTACCAAATAAGTTAAGCAGGAATTACATGGACTCACAGAGACTGATGTGGCAAGTAAGGGGCCTGCATGGGTCTTCAGCAGGCCCTCTTTGTATCTGTTATGGTTGTTAGCATGGTATCTTTGTGGGACTCCTAGCAGTGGGAATAGTTCTGTCTCCGATTCTTTTGCTCCCCCTGAGGCTCTTTGAATCCTATTGGCTTGCCTTGTCCAGCCTCAATATGAGGGCTTCTACCTTAACTTACAATACTTTGCTTTGTCCTGTTTGGCTGTCATCTCTTGGGAGGCCCTGCCTGCTCTCTTCTGAAGAGAAAATAGAGGGAGAGTGGGTCTGGGGGAGAGGCTAGGTAGGGGGTAGGAGGGAGCTAGGATGAGAGTGGGGAAGGATTTCTCACATGAGAGAATAATTAAAATGTTCAAATAAAAAAATGGAAGGATGGAAACACATTTAGTGTTGGGGAAAAATCAGTGAAATAAAACTCTTCTATTGGAAATCATCAATATTGGCAATTCTTACATAATATCTTTAATATAAAGCATCTGAACATACTCAAGAGATTAAACTAGTAAGTAACAAAACATTCACACAGAATTTTCTAAATATGTCATTTACTAACTACCAAATATATACAAAATACGTATATATTTAAATTTAAATTTTATATTAAATTGTTAGTAGTAGTAGCTTTGAGACAGGGTTTTTCTGTGTAGCCTGGGCTGACCTAGACTTGCTTTATAGACCAGGCTGGCCTACAAAGTTATGCCTGACTCTGTCTCTCTGAGTGATGGGACTAAAGGCGCTTGCCACCATGTGCAGTTTATATATTCAAAAGTTTTAAAATGTCTTCTGAAAAACAAACAAAAAGAAAATATTCAAGAAATGGTTCTGGCACATATATTATACAACAGTTCTAACCAAACAATGATGTCACTTGATTGAACCAAAATATTCAACAAAGTAAAAGCACATTTAATCCATCAAAATTTAATACAGATGATTAAATACCAACAAAAATGTTTTTCTCTCAGAAATGTAAGGCTGGTTTAGCATCCAAATATCAATGTACTACAACTTATTCATAAAATAAAGAACAGAAATAGAACCCTTGAATACAGAGAAGAATTTGATAGAATATAGTATTCTTCAGCAGCAAAAATAATTCAACAAATTAGAAACAAAAACCACATTCCTTAACATGATAAATGATTTCTTTTGAAACCTCTAGTTACTACTCTACAAAATTCTGGAAACCTGAGCAACCTCTTCCTGACATCAAAAACAAAATAAGGATGTCTGCTTCCATACCACTCACCACTATTGCAGTTTCCATCCATGCCAATTAAGAATGAAAATGAATAAGAAGAATATAGTATGTCAAAACAGGAAAATAATCTTTATTTGTGGATGACATATTTCTGTCAATACAAAATCCTAAAGAAACAAGAAAGCATATTTTAAAATTAGCAAGAGAGAGCTAAAAATAATTCCAGATTAATGCATGCTTGACATTTATAACCATGCCATGGACAAGAAGAATAAAAAATACAATCATAATTTTAATATAATAATTTTAAAGGTATAAACAACAAAGCATGTTTCTTTTTTAAATGTAATTAATTTATTTTTATATCAATCACAGGTTAGGTACTTTGCATCCCAGGCATAGCCCCTCCTCATTCCCTCCCACTCTCCCCATCCCTCCCTCATCTCCTCCCCACCCCCTCCAAGTCCACAGACAGGGGAGGATCTCCTCCCCTTCCATCCAACCCCAGATCATCTTGTCTCCTCAGGGACTGGCTGCAATGTCCTTCCCTGAGATCTAGCCAGGCTGTTATTCTCTGGCGTGTTTGGGGGAGGGTCAAAGAGCCAGCCATCGAGTTCATGACTGAAACAGTCCCTGTTCCCCTTACTAGGGTCTTCAGTTGGACACTGAGCTACCATGGGCCACATCTGAGCGGGGATACTAGGCCATATCCATACATAGTCCTTGGTTGGAGAAACTGTCTCATAAAAGACCCCTGTGCCCTGCTGAGTTTGGTCTTTGTGGAGCTCTTGTTCTCCCCAAGTCTTACTAACCTCCCCTATTTTTATTATTATTTCCCACCCTCTGCCAAATGCTTAGTTGTGAGTCTTAATATCTGCTTTGATACATTGCTATATTGAATCTTTCAGAGGCCCTCTTTGGTATACAAAGCATGTTTCTTAAACTCATTACAAGACTTATGTACTATACACTAAAGGAAAAAAATAACATTGTAAAATTAAAAAGTTCTAAAGAAATGGACTGATAGCTCCTATACGTAAAGCTCCTATACATAATGGATCATGGTGTAAAAAGCAGTGTTTCCTATGTCTACTGCACCAATACCCTTTTTATCAAGAATATTCATTATTAATATTTATAGTTGATTTATATTTTAGTTAAGCATCAGCTAATCCTAAACCAGCTGTATACCGAAATCACCACACAGAGACTAGGATTTACTTAATTAACCTAGAGGACAATTCTGGGCAATAGTTACTCCATCCTAAACCTCTAAAACCTCATAGTTTCCTACCACTCAGATTTTACCCATTATACTTGCTTTTAGTCATATCTTAGGTCTGTTTCATCTTTCTTCACAGTTCCAAGTCCTCTCCTGCTGCTCTCTCCTCTACAACCCCCTCCCACCACCACTTGCTTCTTTCTCCTCCCCTCTGGACCAGGATGTCCCTCCCTATTTTCTCCCTTTCTCAGCACTGGATGGATGTTTAACTGACAATATAAAGAACAAATGGTGGCGTGTTTACACAAACTTGAGACAGGTGATGCTTAGAATAAGCAATGTCTGGATTGAAACCAGATAATGGGGAGAGAAATCAGCATTTGAATGAATAAGGGAAAATTGAATACATTCCTCAAGAACATTATAGCAGCATTTCCCCCTTTAAGTCCAATAAAAGGCTCCTTTTCTTTCAACACAATAATAATATAAAACAGTCATAAAAACTATTATGTAAGATTTACATGTGCAATGTCCAGTCCGTATTCTTTTGGAAACTTAGGAGAAAGTATTTGATTATCCTTTCTTGACAAGTTTAGGGTTCTATACCTAAATTAAATTTTATCCTTATTGGTATTATCTATATGAAACTATTTTCTTAATTCAACAATCATTCATATTTAAAGTCTTGGAGAGATCAAGGATACAAGGCACATACCTAAACATAATAAAGGCAATATACAGCAAGCCTATAGCCAACATCAAACTCAATGGAGAGAAACTTAAATCAATCCCACTGAAATCAGGGACAAGGCAAGGCTGCCCACTGTCTCCGTATCTCTTCAACATAGTACTTGAAGTCCTAGCTAGAGCAATAAGACAACTAAAGGAGATCAAAGGGATACAAATTGGAAAGGAAGAAGTCAAAGTATCACTATTTGCAGATGATATGATAATATACATGAGGGCCTGGAGATTTAGGATGGAGTAATTATTGCCCAGCATTGTATTCTAGGTTGACAAAACAAATCCTAGTCTCTGTGTGGTGATTTGGTTATACAGTTGTTTAGGATTAGCCGCAGCCTATCTAAAAGATATATCAATAGTAAATATTAATGACCTAATACACGATGAATTAATTAACTAACAACTAACTTGCA
>CM053763.1:37197149-37218883 GCA_028658305.1 Pachyuromys duprasi
GTCCTCTTTGGCATGCTCCTGTCCTGTTGCTTGTTTTCTCCTCCACTCAATGTCCATCCCATTTGTTCATTCAAACAAGCATTGATCATACCAACCTGGGTCCTCCTTCCTGTATATCCTCACTAGGTGTGTAGATTTCAGCTTGACCTTCCTATCCTATAGGTCTATATAAGTGAGTATATACCATATGTTTCTTTCTGCTTTTGGGATACCTCACTTGGGATGATCATTTCCAGGTCCCACCATTTGCCTGCAAATTTCATGATTTCCTCCGTTTTTATTGCTGAATAGTATTCCATTGTGTAAAAGTACCACAATTTCTGTATCCATTCCTCAACTGAGGGACATCTGGGTTGTTTATCCAATGCTGGCGTTCCTGCTATAACAACACTACTTATAAAAGTTCTGATAATTCTTTCCTAAATAGTCTTTAAAATGTTTATCTTTTAAGCAGACATTAACATTTATACACATATTCCTATCTCTTTATGCAGCTCAGTGAGCAGCAAACACAATATGACTTCTTAGGCATGTGTGCAAACTCTCAGCAGCAATGCCTGCTTGTCTGCTGTTCTTGTCTGTGCCACTTGGATGTGTGTTTATTGTTTACTGTGGACATTTGATGCTGAGGGTTAAACTGTCAATATCAATCTCAACTGCAAATAAGTAGGTTCATTTTCCATAGGAGTTGAGTGTTTTTTGTTTGTTTGTTCATCACACTACCAACTCATTAGGAATAAAGTCTTTATAGCATGTTTTCTCTAACATTGGCTTGCTCCATGCTTTGTACCTAGGGCAGACCATCCAGAAATAGTCTCTGAGACATGTAGTGCCCAAATGAGAGCCCATTGGTCAGCAACAGTTTACCAGTTTTGCTGTAAAATAGATCTCATTGTGGATTATCCATTTCTAATCCAGACTCTGTCTATTAACCACCTCTGTCAATATTTATCTCATTTTAACATATACACATATACATATTCGTCCACATAGACATGGATTGAATTTGAGGCTAATTAATTATATTAACACTTTTTAAAATTTTAGTGCAGCTTAACAAATACTGATTGTAAACACTTATTATGTATACACCATGTTAAAAACTGGAAATGTTACAATGAAGATACTACCTGTTCCTCTAAAGAAGTTGTTACCTGATGAATTATTTCTATATGGCTACATCAAAAATGAAATAAAAACATCCTTTACAATTCTTTTGATCAGCACAATCACTTATGCCTCATCTTCAGTAACAAACTGACCACTTTACTTGCAAATCAGCAACCCATGATTCAGATTCTAGGAAAGCAACTTCTATCTCTTGACTTGCCTGGATATGCTAGCTCCAACTCCTTGTGCTAACACACACAAAAAAATTACAACTCATTTTTACTATGTTGTAGGTAGATTTAGACATGTGTATGGAAGATGAGTGGAATATCATGAGTGGTCACCTCAGTTGTGCAACTCTAATTTCTGGTGCCAAATAAGAAGTATGTTTCCATCTTGACACCAGTTCTCTGTACATATCAATAGGCTACCCACCACTCCAATTAAGTTCTGACACTATTTACCTAGAGTTAGCATTGAAGTCCATAATTTAATGTAAGGCTTTAGTCCCACAAAATTTCTTCTGTTATTTTATACCATCAATGAAAGTCACCTATATTTCTACCTATACACCCACATGTCAACAGATCAAAAAACTCAGGAAAGCACATTTTGTGCTATTTTAGTAAATATTCCAACTAGGAACAATCAAATGAAAGACAGTGATACAACACGTCACATAAATCAATACAGTTTTACAATATGAAAGCTCTCCATTGCAATGAAATCTCCATTGTTTAGAAATTGCATAGGAATCTCATTATGTGGAAAATATTGTTTAAATCACTGCTCATTTGGTTAGTCAGTCGTGCAACCCATAGGCTAATATCCTCCTTGACGAAAAGGTCTCTATCCTGACACTGCTTAGAGTGCCTCCCAGAAGTCAATTTGCTATCATATAAAATACATTAATGGTTCCGGAAAGTCCAAGGGTTTTAGGACCAAGATATTAGGCAATAATACAAAGAAAAAAAAAACATTTGAGTTTCATTACAGGATACCATCTTTACCTAATTTTTATTCCATTGAAATACAGGACAAACCTTAAACTTAAGGTCCTAAAATCCTAGGAATTATTTAAAGTTTCTAAAAGTCAACTGTCCTAAAAAGGTGCATTACACTTGTTTCCTCCATTTCCTTGCTCCTCTGTATTCACAGAGCCATTCAGTTCAGTCTAAGATTTGTACTCTTGACCAAAGATGGACGTTATCATTGAACTCCATTTTCTGTAGTTAGTGGCATTTTTCTACTTATGGGAACATAACTTAAATCCACCACCCTTGAACAAAGCTGGCATTCCATTTTAAAGTGCCTGATTAATATTTTATTAACTGTAAGACAGTCTCCAGCTTTGCTTTCTATCATTTTGGCCATTCCTTCTATGTCTCTAATATTAATTTTCCTCCACTTGACCTCAAAACGTTTTTACATATTCAGTGAGTTACCTTGAGAATGGTACATAGAAAACTCTGGGATCTGCATGTTTTTAGATAGCAATCTGTATTAAAATTTATGTCCTTAATTTTCTAAGCATCATATTTCTATATATGTCTACTTATTACCATGGCATAGTTCTCAATTTTGTTTTCTAGAAAGAGTATGTCTACCTTCAGTTCTGATACAACCTAAGAGTTCAGGATCAGAAACATGTTTTGCAGAAACAGGTGAGAACAATGATGAATTTGAATACCTAATTTTTCAAGCTCTGCACTTTGTTTTTATTATTCATTTGAACTACTTTACCAAGTGGCTCTTGGTGTAGTTAACTTTATGTATGCAATATTCTTTTGAAGTGTTATACATAAATATGTAATAGAATATTATTCTAATGTAAAATCAAAAGCCATATCATTTGCCACCAAGTAGAGAGAAACTGAGGATATTTTGCCAAACAAGATACACCACACACAGAAAACAACTAATTTTTAATCAACTCATTAATTAATTATTCTATTCTTAAAGCATCATGGTAAAACAAAAGTGAACATATTCTAACTGTTTAAATTATCACTTTGTTCACAACTACAAAATAAATAATTGTTGATGACCTGGAATTTAAAATTCTCTTTTACTTCAAAGCAACCTCCACCATTAAGCTTGAGATGGTCTTGAATGTTATCTTTCCCACCCTGAAAAAAGGCATTGATTATAATTTCTAAAATGAATAGCAAGTAAAAGGTTCATGTAAATAGAGACCATTTCAACTTAAAAGTAAGCATAAATTTACTTACAAGATGATATATAAAGAAATAAAGTTGTAGTTTTGAGGTAAATGGTAATTACCTTTATCTGAGGAAAGTTCACACTATTGCTTTAGTTTCAGTCAACAGAAATCAAAATTCTTCACCTGAAAGAAGAGAAAACAATACTTCTAGTTTATTGGTTCATCACATGTATCATTTAAAATCCTCTAATGTGAACCTTGGAAAAGTTCATGATTAAAGAAAAATCTAGAAAATGAAAGACTGATTTAATGAAAAAATATTGAGACTTTTCTGCCAACTCTGAACAGTTGTTTTTAAAAATAATTAAGTGTGAGTTCTCTGTATAAAGTTCTTTTCTGCCCATTATTGATCTATATCACTTCTCATGAAGAACTAACCAACTAAGGCATAGGTGTAAGGGTCTGCCTTAATTTACATGTGTAATTGAATATCTTATGACATAATTTTGTACCCTAAAATGGACAGTTTCTCTATTATTGTGAACTACTGTGAATTTTAAAAACTAAAAAAGGAATTTTGACTTGGTTAGAAACTGATTTTTAAGATAGCTATCTAAAGAGTTACACTAGACCTACTTTACAAATATCATGGCATTTCTCTATTTAAACAATTAATGTTTTACCGTTGTTAATGACATTGTTGTAAATTATAGTATTGATCACGATGTGGTAAATGTAAATAATGGAAAGAACAAGTGATGGGTTCTTGAATTATACTCGAGTGGGAATCTGTGGTTAGGGTAGTTATTGTAAAGAAAGCAAGTGCTCAATCTTTCCATTTCTTAGCTTTCCAAGAATGCTCAGAACTCTAGTGTTAGTGAATGGCCAAGAGCATATACTCTAAATAAAAACATGTATGAAGCCCTTCCTTGTCATCTTTCCCTCCAAATGCATTCACTATAGGGGAATTAAATCTAGACATGTTATTTCTAAACTCCATCTTCTTTCTGCTCCATTTTTTAACCATTCATTTCTGTCTCTTGTCTAGTTAATGATATTTCTATGCCTGAATTTTTTATAATAGTTTTAAAGTCATAGCGGTTGTTAATGTGTTAAATTGGTCAACCAAATTAAAAAATTATCAACATAATTAATATTCATAAACTATGCATATTAAAATGATGAACACCCTATAATTGAAGAATGCATGCATGAATACATGAAGCTTACATTCATACATACACATGTTCATACTCTTCAAAAACTCCCAGGATATTAATTATTTACATTCTTGAAACACATATTGTATTTAACCATGCCTTCTTTGGATCAATAATAAAAAAAAGCCTTGTCTAAAATAGATTGGTAAAAACAGTTTTCCCCTTCTGATAATTTTCTCTACAGCTTTTATTTTTAGGGTTTCAATACTATATTCCTGTGCCCACAGTGACTGTAAAGGCATGCTGAGTAGCATACCCCAGTGGAAACCCCTTTGCTTGGTAGGGACTGCCTAAATGTTTAATGATGTTAGCTCCCTGCAAATGGCATTCATTTCCTGTATATGCAAATTTTCTTAATGTGAACCCCCCATAACAGGTAGAATGTATAAAGTTAATGAAGCCATGTAATTACAATCACTATGGTGACTGCGATCTCCTGAGAACAATAATGTGATAATATACGTGGGTTTTGACTTTCTTTGGAAACAACAGCTTATAATTTGAAAACAGATAGTAAAATATTTCATTATCTTCTTCTAACTCCTCAGGCAAAAGCAGGTACAAATAGATTATACTCTTTATTAACTGAAAATAAAATGAAAAAAGAAAGAAAAATGCAGCTGTTTACTTTCAGCCCCAAATGCTCCTGTTTGAATCCTCCTTTCCTTTTAACAAAGAAAGGGACCAGTGGAGATCGATATTTTGGTTTATATCTTGATCTTTTGATTACTTACCCCAAAGAGTATACATGGGTAGTTTTTTACTAATATTGTACTAGGACGTGGTAATTTATTTTAGTTAAATATTTATCATCAATTTAGAAAGTTAGGACTACGAGGTGCTACCTAGACAGTGTTGACTTTTAAATTACAAGTATTTTGTGTGTTTGAGAGATGACTCCAATACACTGCACAGCAAAAAGTCCGCAACTCCACTGGCCTGTGGCTCAGGAAAGCCAAGTCCACAGTCAAGCAAAGTTAGGATGACATCTTGTCCAGTGCACTGGGGGCTCAGGAAGTTTTGTGACCATTTGACACTATAGTACCTAAAGTATGTTTTCATCACCAAATTCCTGGGAATATTTATTTTCTTAAACTGCTAAAAGTACAATCTATCCTTTCTATCACATAAAAAGACATTAATTTAATATTCACATGAAAGCACAAAAATCAAAGTGTCTAGGTTAAAGCAGTTTATAGTGTGTCTGCATGTGGCACACAAATGAGCGCATCCTCTACTTACGTACCAGTTCATTCCATGCACCTTAATTATTGTTGGTTGAGTGATTAAAATGCAATAACCTCTCTACATTAGGCAGTAGATTTGGAGATTTGGGACAAATGGTGACATACACGTTTACAGTGAGACTTTTGAGTTTGTAATTACCCAAGATACATAATGTCCATGAGAGGAAAGCAAAAACTGTAAGACTGTCTGTGTAACTGAATATCGTTAGTAATAATCACTTAAAATTATTTGAGAATACTGTTTTTCCTAGATATTCCAAATCAAATTCAACATAACAGATTACAATGGAACTAGATATAATGGAGCATTAAAAAGTATAACTGAATTTATGTTGTTTACTGCTTAATAAATAAACGTTGTTTGTTCAGATTTACGAGAAAACTGACCAAAAATTTAGGTTGGCCCACCGACCTTCTGGCATCATGCAGTCACATATCTGTAACTTGTTATATCATGTCCAACAGTTGCACATTGCTCAAAATCAAGAACCCTCATTGACCCAAGTCATCATTCCAAGTTCATGTCTCGTACCGGTGTTCTTACATTCTTAGGGTGTCCAAAAATGAATGGAGTTTGAACACTGTGTATGGAATGGGACATTATTGTGGTATCACACAGAGTATTTTCACCACCCCAAGACTTCCCTTTGTTTGCCTCTTGGTTTTTCTGTCTCTCAGGAATTCCTTGCATCCACTGGTCTATTTGTTGACTCTGTAATTTTATTTTCTTAAAAGTCATGTTATTGACTTCTTTTACTTAATGATATTCATTATATTAAATTCTTTATATTTTTTTTCATTGTCTGGATTTACCGTGATATAGTTATGTATTCACATGCTGAATTATCTCCTGGTTTCTTCCAGGTTTTTGGCAAGTACGAAAAAATTTGGCATGAAAAATCATACATAGGTCATGTATACATGTAATTCTTTAAGTAATTTGAATAAATATCAAGGAGTATGTATAGATTTTAACTAGACTAGTAAATTGTTGTCCCACTTATCAGGACAACAATTATTAAAAATGGGCAGCTGAATCATAAAATAATATACATAGGTTATGGAATGTGTAGATTTAATGCAATTCTAAGAATGAATGAAGAAAATTGTCTGTGTTTTGTTTCACTTACTAGTTATTTAAGGAAAATGTGGCAGAATATATGAAAGTGTCAAATTCAGTATCATGATAGTATTTGAACATGCAATTAATAGCTTTATTGTAAAAGAAATCAAGTAAAAAGTCTGAATTTTATTGGATACAGTGGAGGATGTTGGATATGATGACAATTAAAATTTCAATTTTGAGATCACAGAAGTGTATATCCATTTTTTTACACTAAATAGGTACTTACTTTGCAAAGACAGAAAATATGCATCTGAAGTATCATCTGGCATGAAAACAGTATTCTGACGGTCCCTGTTCACTCTTCAAAAGTCTTGGATTCCTTTGGTCTGTGAGTTTTGCCATGACAATCAGACAGCAAAGCAAAGCACTGGTTTCAATGTCAAGGAATGTTGACCAATAAACTCCAGCTTCAATCCTTCTAGATTACTGCAGGAAACTGCAAGCCTAAGTCACTCTAGAGAACTAAAAATGTATAAAAGGGAGGGAAGGTCAAAGCAATTATGATTTGTAGTATAGTTATTTTCTGCTGCTAAGACATGCTTTGGATTTAGGAATTTACAACAAATTTATTTCTCTTATAATGGTTGGGGTTGCTAAAATCAAGGAACTATCATTTGAGTGTTTCACTAGAGTCTTTTAGCTGTGACAGAAAATGGCAAAAAGCAGAGAGGCAAAAGATTGTATGAACATAAAAAAGAACAAAAGGGAGGAAACCTCATACTTATAACACACCTGCTTCTGTAATATAGAACCCACTGCTTCGATGATAGCATTAACACATTCATGATGTCAGCAGCATTGTAACAAAATAACTAAACATCTCACTTCTCACAGCAACAATAAACGCTAAGGAACATGAACAATCTTCAAGAACCATAGCAACAACAAGCAATAATCAAACCTCTACTGAATGACCCAAAAGTAATGGAGATCTATGAATTGCTTGTAAAGTGTTTAAAAGCATCATGCTAAAGGATCTCTATGAGTTACAAGAAAGCATAAAAAGAAACTAAATGAAACCATAAAAAGAAAATATGAATAAAGGAGGAAGTTTAATAGGGATAGAATTCATTATAAAATAGAAAGTCTGAAGTTGAAGAATATGATGAAGGTAATAAAAGGTCAGTAGAGAGTTTCAACAGCACACTTGATCAAGCTGCACAATCCATGGTTTCAAACACATGCTTGGAGCACCATAAAAGACAGAGAGAGAGTAAAAGTTTGTGAAGTAATTTTATAGAATGTATTGGGCATCATTAAACATGTATGTATTTTATATGTTCTATGTATCTTAAAATATCAATAAAGATATATTGTTGGAGGTTTAAATAAATACTGGGGCAAAGAAGATGAAAAGAAATAAAACATAAATTCATCACTAGACTCTCTAGGTAAGAAACTAAAGATAGATGAATAAAAGTATCCTATAAGGTAGGCAATTGTGTAAAGTAACTGGTTTTTAGTAGCAAGGAAAGAAAAGACGTGTTTGAAATTGGAACAGAAGGAAAAGATTCACTGTCTAGTCCAGGGCCTTGGCACTAAGAGGGAAGTCCTCATCTCCAAGTATAGAGTGAAAAGGACTTCAAAGAATTAAAAACCAAGATTTAAGACAAAGAGAGGGCCACAGAAAATGAGCGTGTGTTTTCAGTACCATGTACCTTAAAGATAAAAGCAGGGGCCAAGAACAATAACAAAGTCAGTTTTTCTGGCAGAGAAGGGCTTTTAATATAAATGCTGGAGTTCCAACTCAAGTCATCATTTTTGTTCGGCAAACTATTTTTATGAATGAGGCATTCCCAGTTCTAAACTCTGGAGTCTGTCCCTGAGGGACTGGACCTGGCTGTTCACAATACATGCAAATCTCTCAGAGGTAAGGGTACTTACTTACAAGATAGAATGCCACACCAGTTCTACTCATGTGGTACTAAGCAATGCACTGAAGGAATGGTGAATCACCCTCGTGATAGAAGAACAAATATTTATGGTAAATATTGAATCTAAAAGCATACCTTAAAGGGGCCAAAAAAGATGGGAGAACTTTTCATCTTCTGATAGCTTCTTCAATTTCTTTCTTCTCAGGCGTGAAGTTTCTTTTGTAGTTGTTGTTGCTATTTTGTTTTAATCACACAAGTCTTCCACTTGCTTGGTTAGAGTCACACCAAGGTATTTTTATTGTGAAGGGTGTTGATTCCCTAATTTCTTTCTCAGTCCATTTGTATTTTGCATGCAGGATGACTTCGTTTTTTTTTTTTTTTGAGTTAATTTTGCATCTAGCCACTTTGCTGAAGGTGTTTATCAGCTTAAGGGTTTCTCTGATAGAAGTTTTAGGGTCACTCATAGATACTATCATGTCATCTCCTAATTTTGACTTCTTTCCGGTTTCAATCCACTTGATCTCCTTTAGTTGAATTATTGACACATACTTGAACCAGGCTTCTTTAAAGTTAAATAGCATCCTCTGTAAATATGACACATAGAAATGTATTCTGGCTTAATTCTATATGCTGTCCCTTTTCTCTGTATTTCTTTTCCTTCTTCTATAGTTACAATTGAAAATTGCAACCATCATTCAGCACACAAGCACAGTGCACTAAACCTATAATCATCTTTGCACATATACTCTCCGGGCAGCATATTAAAGCAGAAAATTCCTTCCACTGTTAAAAATATCTGGGATTTGATCAGGTCACATTTCTAATTAGAGAAGTTGAATTATACCCAAGCAGTAGTCCAAGCAGACTCAAGTATCATTTTGTAAGTGATAAAATGTTAAGCTTGCACACTTTCTTTATTATAGCCATTCAAGGTTAAGCCCTTGCTGTAAATTCTATCACAGGACCCCTCATTCCCCACACTATGATTATGCAGGAAGTAGCTCTGAGATCCCCTGTCAAATTTATCTCAGAATAAGTATCTCATTTCTATTTTATTTCAGTATATGACTCCCCAACCATCTAAACCATTTCAATAAAAATATTTATTTTAGTATTTCAATAGCAGAGTGGCAGTGTAATGTTACTGGTTGTTCACAAGCTGAATAGCATTAAAAACACTATAATGTTACTGCCTGTCATTTACAAGCTAAATATCATTTGCACAAAATAGTACTGTGACATGATAAAATTGGTTCTTACAAAACAGATACCTGAGAGGAAACTAATGTTGTCTTGACTAGAGATTGAGATTGTTCTCTGGAATGGAGTACATTAAGAGTTAAATGACCAAGAACTACTTGGAAAGAAAATTCTACCACTCTCTCAGCATTATTTGAAGGAGAGGATTCTGTGCATATTCTTGTAAGAACTATCAACTGTGAAAAGTCTGCAACTATATTTAAGTTTTATATTTAGATGCCAGCTCAAAGAAAAAAACACTAAAATCATATTAAAAATACAGATATCTCTATACTAAGCTTTGCACACCAACTTCAGTTTTGGTTTATCTTAGCCAAAATATTGGTTTTGCTTTCCTCTGCCTGGTATAATATATTCACGTTTCTCTGTACCTTCAGACTTGTTCTCCTTCTTTTTCCTTTTGGTTATCATATATAAAATCAGTAGCAAAGCATGTGTGTTTTATATTCCGAGGGAAAATGTCTGGTTTATATTTCAAAGGCACAGAACATGGGCTTTCTACCTTGGTCCCTTCCACCTAACTGTTGTTTTCCTGCTAACTCTACTCCAAAAAGTAGAATTTAATGCAAATTATAAAAATAATATACTTTCATGAGAAAAACAAAGCAGAATGAAAAAGCAAAGTCATGATCTGTCTTCCAAGGTATTCACTGGCAATCACCAGGAAGAAAATTTTTTCTTTCACTAAACTTGTATGAAACTCTCATGTGATGTCTTTTACATCCCATTCATGTAACAACAATGAGAATTTACATCCAGAGGAACCACATGAAGCCTGACCTGCCCATTGGCTATATCTTGGTAGGGAGACTAGATCGAGTCAATGCATGGTCCTTGGTTGATGCTTCAGTCTCAGCAAGCCACTCTGGGCCCTTTAGTTGTCTCTGTTGGTCTTCTTGTGACATTCCTGTCACTTCTGGGTCCTTTTCTCTTTCCTCCACTTTTCCACAGGACTCCCTACACATCGCCCAATGTTTGGCTGTGGGTCTCAACATCTGCCTAGTAAGGGAAGTGGGGGCTGCATCTGACATGGACTCTGTTGCTTGCTTTTTGATCACTTCCCCCTGATGGGGCTGGCTTGAGGAAGAGAATGACTTGATGAGCTGAGGTGGGTAAGAAGTGTGACTCTCTTTTTCCCAGTAATAGGGGAGGGAGAGGTTGGTGGACTTGAAGGCAAGGGGATGAGGCTACAAACAGAATATAAAGCAAACCTAAAACAAATTAAATAAATTAATTAATTAAAAAGCATGGTTTAAAAAAAGAGAAAAAAATCAGAAGATGTTATTAAATGGTAGTTTTAGAACCTTGTCATTCTGTACAAATGACAAACCAAAGGGGTATTTGTATGTAGAAGCCCAAATCATTTTTCCTGATTGGCATTGAGGAGTCTGTAATAGGTAAAACAATCTTGTAAAAGGAAACAAAAGATGAGTAAACAGTTATGTTATCCTCAAAATAAGCAAGAAAATTTATATCCAGTACTCTACAACATAGGCTAACTACAGATGTTAGCAACCAATTACTAATCATATATAATACACAGATAAACACAGAAAATTACAAATATTTAATTATTTCCGAGATGAATCTAGCTGTGAAGCTTAGACTGACTTCAAACTTGCAATCTGTCTGCGCCAGCCCCAAGAATGCTTAGGATGTAGGGACACAGCGGCATTCTTAGTATGCTTATGTCCCTATTAATGTGTCCCTCAGTGGCAGTCAGAAAGCTGTTCATGACAAAGACGATTGCAGAGGGAGACTAAACAGCAAAACAAACACACACACAAATACTCCATAATAAATAGATGTATAGATATGTTGATATAAACTAGCCCAGAGAAAGATGTGGTAACATCAAAGTCAAGCTTTTTTTTTTTTAAATTATTGTCATACATAGACTTCATTTGACTCACAGTTTTTACATTCTAAAAAACTTCATTAAAGAACAATCCTAATCTGGTCCCAGAATTAAATTTAAGCAATAAGAAAGCTTTAAAAAGCAAATGGGGGGGGTGACTTAAGCTAATTATGGAGAAAGGGAGGCCAAACAACAGAAGGGTCAAGGAAAAGGAATAAATAATTCTAAGGATGTTTACATACTCCAAAAAATAATATTATTTTGTTTATGGAAAGCTGCATATATGTGTATTTTACACATTTTAAGTGTATGTATGCCAACTAGGCTTTGAGATTTTGTCCTAATCCTAATTATAAAAACTGTCATAAAATTATTATAAAATATAAAAATTATTAAAAATAAATAAATAAATAAAGCTCCAGTGCCAAGAATGAAAACCTCCTTTCTAGTTGTTGCTAAGAGCAGTTCAAGAGACTCCCAAAATAATATGGGCAATTGTCATTATCCTTGGTTGCCTCATTTAATTGAAGGTAAGGCCCTATTACTCAAGATATCACACACTTTAGACACAAGACTTGGAAGATGCGTGCTGAATTTGACCTATGCACCTCCTTCCAGATGACTAGCTCACAGTGTACTTGAAGGAGCTATTCAAGCTGTAAAGAGAGAAAAGTAATTAATAGTCCTACCTAAAGATGACACCTACAAACACTAACAATGACCTGAACTTTAAGATGTCCGCAGGCAAATGGTGGGACCTGGAAACGATCATCCTGAGTGAGATATCCCAAAAGCAGAAAGAAACATATGGTATATACTCACTTATATATAGACCTATAGGATAGGAAGGTCATGCTGAAATCTACACACCTAGGGAAGATATACAAGAAGGAGGACCCAGGTTGATTGATCAATGCTCATTTAGATGAACAAATGGGATGGACATTGCATGGAGGAGAAAACAAGCAACAGGACAGGAACATACCAAAGAGGGCCTCTGAAAGAATCAATATAGCAATGTATCAAAGCAGATATTAAGACTCACAACCAAGTCTTCGGCAGAGGGTGGGAAATAATAATAAAAATAGGGGAAGTTAGTAAGACTTGGGGAGAACAAGAGCTCCACAAAGACCAAACTGAGCAGGGCACAGGGGTCTTTATTGAGACAGTTTCTCCAACCAAGGACCATGTATGGATATGGCCTAGAACCCCCACTCAGATGTGGCCCATGGTAGCTCAGTGTCCAACTGAAGACCCTAGTAAGGGGAACAGGGACTGTTTCAGTCATGAACTCGATGGCTGGCTCTTTGACCCTCCCCCAAACACGCCAGGGAATAACAGCCTGGTTAGATCCCAGGGAAGGACATTGCAGTCAGTCCCTGAGGAGACAAGATGATCTGGGGTCGGATGGAAGGGGAGGAGATCCTCCCCTGTCTGTGGACTTGAAGGGGGCGGGGAGGAGATGAGGGAGGGATGGGGAGAGTGGGAGGGAATGAGGAGAGTGCTATGCCTGGGATGCAAAGTACCTAACCTGTGATTGATATAAAATAAATAAATTACATTTAAAAGAAGATGTCTAGAAAGGTGCAATAATGACATATATCTTGGTTGTAATCAAAAATTGCCTAATTGGAACTGAAAAGCCACTCAATAGAAGAGAATTCATGTCTAGTACCTAACCAGCTATCTATGGTTGATGAGCCCATGGGCCAAAGAAGAGGAACTAAGTACTGCCAATTTCCTAAACCAACACAATTCCAACTGTAACTAAATGCTTATCCCTATAGCAACATATAAGTAGTTCTCATCCCTCATCCAGATGCACACAGAAACCATTACAGAAAGCACAACTGGTCAAAAGGCAGAGAACAACTGACTTTAGAATGCCCAACCCCTGTTATATCTACTACACAAACCTATACCTAAGGCCTAAGTAACATTTCAGAAAACAGGTAGAAAGATCATAAGAGCAAGAAGACCAGGGCATCTGACTCATGACAGTGTCTTTTATATATTACAGGGAAGTTATACCCATGAACTCTCAACAACATAGATGCCTGAACAAAATGAGCACAATGTCAAAATAACTTACCAGTGTGGATGGGGCCACTATCACAGGGCCCTGTCCCTTAGATGCAGAATCATAGGCAATTAATTGCTTAGAGATGGGAAAACAGCATTTTTTTTCTGGTGATGAGCCCTCTGATAGGTAATAAAATCTGAATTTGTCAAACACAAACACATATACATTCAAGTTACAATAATGGGACTCAGAGGCTGTATTTATAACTTCATACATGTGTGTGTGACCATTACAAAAATACCTGAAGAACAAGAGGACATGAATTTGAGAGGAAATGGGGGAACAACAGCCAAATGGGAAAGATGATGTAATACTTACTATACTGATATATAAAAATCCTCATAAGCTAGGGTCAGGTGGAAGGAGAGGGGGACCTCCCCTATCAGTGAACTTAGAGAGGGGCAGGGAGGAGATAAAGGAAGGAGGGTGGGATTGGGAGGGAGTGAGGGAGGGGGCTTCAGCTGGGATACAAAGCAAATAAACTGTAATTAATATAAAAAATAAAAATTTAATTAAAAATCCTCAAAAATTATAAAATAAAACATCTTTTTTTTAAAGCAAGGCAGATGTCTCACTGGGTATGTACCATGATGCGTCCATTAGCAAACAAGTATGGATAAAGGAGGGCCTCAAAGGGTCCTACTGTTCACTGATACATATTTGCTACTGATAGATTCATAGAGACAATGTAAAATCATTGCCATCAGTAATCTACCAACTGTTGACCAAATCAGGCTCTAATAGATCATTTCAATAAAATGGCCAAATAGATAGCCCTGGTTATTCAATATAGGTCATAAAACAAAAGCAGGAGTCAAGAATCCATGATAGGGACTGGTTGGCAGGGATAAGGAAAAGATAAGAGAGGAAGTGATCAAAATGCATTATACACATATATGAAATTGTCATATAACAAAATGAATTGATTATGAATCAAAACTTAAAAGTCCAAACCAAACCTCAAAGATTGAATTTAAAATTGGAAAAGAAAGAAGTTTGTGGAGAAACTAATCACAAAAAACTCCAAAATTAATAAGCCAAAGACCTGACTATGGAGTCTGTATACTTGCAATATATATTTGTAAAGTCAAGTAATTTCATGCTGAATGTTGAATATAAATTACAGCAATTGCCATTACTGCTCAGAGAAAGGTATGATCACATATCATAAAGAAGTGAAAGCCATTGTTCCCATACACAGAACTAAAGGAATGAAAACATTAAGTTCTCCCAATTTAAATACTTGCAAAGTTATTGTCCAAAGTCAGCAAAATGAAGAGACTTAATTCACGGTTTTGAAGCCACATGAACCTTGATTGAGCCCACCTAATGTCTGGCAGTTTGCTTTCCTAAGTGTATGTTGTGTATACTGAGATTACCCAAGTGTATTTATTAAAAGGGGATGTAAACTACATAAAAGCTACATGTGTTTAGCTTTAGTAAAGGTCATCATGAGATTAAAAGGCCTGGCATTCACTTTACAGCACATCTAGTGGGCTCACCATGTGACCATAAAGAAGGCCTCAGTGAGTAGAAGGAGCAAGCTTCTGATCTTAGGGTTATTAAACACTTTGGGTCAATGTGAGAAGCATATTTTCACATTTTAAAATCTCACCCTTCTTCTGCTTCTGTACCATGTATCCACTCAGTATTCTCTTCAGCTGGAGAGAATGCTCCAGCAGTTAGGAGCACTTGCTTCTGTTCCATTCCTAGCCCCTACATGGTTGCCCACAATTGTCTGCAACTCCAGTTTCACGAGGTCCTATGCTTTCAACCGGCCTTATATGGTACCAGGCAAGCAAGTAACGCACAGAGTTGCTCAGGTAAACACTCATACACATGAAATGAAAATATAAATATTTTAAAAGAGTCTCTTCAGATTTGCAAAAAAAAAAGAAGATAAATCCTGCTCACTGTCATTTAGAAAACAAAAGCAATCAAAAAAAGAGTCAGAAAAAAAAAACGAGCTGAAAATCAAAACATAAAGACAGCTTTAACAAGTTTCTGCTACTGTTTGAATGATTCATTTTAAAGAGAAATGAAATTAAACTTTTCTACTATTAGCACAAAGACTTAGCATCTTTACACTATATATACCTGTGGCTGAATGGAGAGATATCAAGGGCAGGCACAGTGAGACCTGATTTTTATTTTATTTTATGTTTTGAAAAGCCCTTTCACACAGGGATCTAAATCAAAAACTGAGTATTCACGAAAAGCTTTTTCATACTTTGAAGGGCTTCTTGACTGTTTCTTTGGAAGCGACCATTCTCCAGTTCACAATGATGTAACATGAGCTGTCACTCAAAGGCAGACTTAAAATTGCTGTCACATGGGGGAAAATCAGTGTGAGAAGAAAGTCCATTTTAAACTAAGAAAACATTTTTAATGGAAAGGCTGATCATGGGATAAATGCTATTCTTACATTGTAAAAGATTTTCTCCCCCTCTAAAGCACAACCAGGCCAGCTGACCCTGCAGCTCTAGGCTAGTGTATGTGTGTGTGTGTGTGTGTGTGTGTATTCTATTTTTTTGACTTTTGGCTTTAAGAAAGAACAACTAAAATAATCAGTAAGTTAGAAACTTAGGCTTTACATCAAGGTTAAAGGAATTAAGAGTTGTTTGACAGATACTAGAGGGAGATTTTAATTTAAATAATTTACTTAGTTTCATTAAGCACATGTTCATTTTATACTGTACATGTGCACAGCTTTGTACTAAACATAATAAAGGATATGAGGAAGAAATAAAAAACGTCCTTCTATGAGCATGTTGTCAAAATGGTAAAGAACTGAAATAATGTGAAGTTTGTTGTCATGCCTGGATGGATCTAAAGAATAGTCTGAATAAAAATTTGGAAAACTGGGGTCTGGTAATACTGAGACTTTAAATTTTAGTTATAGTATAACATCAGTTGGGGAGAGGATGGTAAAAAAAAAAACTAACAGAATAAACAGGCGCTTGTGCTAGAGAATCCAGATTTAATGAAACAATGTTTTTATTGGCTTGTGTTCATTGCATATAGTACTATGTATTTGCATGCATCTATATAGTACTCATTGAGAATACTTTTTCCTACCATGTTTTCCATTTTCTCCCACCTGCTTGTCTTTCTCAGTCTTTTTTGTTCTAGATAATTTCATGTATATTTTCATGTCAAATAGACATACATGAGTTTACATATCCATAGAAAATCTAGGATCTTAAAATGATAGGAAACTGTAGTATGTGCCTTTTTGAGCCTTATTTAATTCATTTCATCAAATGATCTCTGGTTGCATTCATTTGTCTACAAACATCAACATTTTATCACAATACCACATTTTCCATATACATTCACCTATGGCAAATACCTAGGTTTATTCCATAACTTAGCCACTATGAATAGTGCTGCAGTCAACTTTATTGTGAAATTCTCTTTGAAGCCTGAACCTCCAGCCTTAAGGTCTAGAGCCTTAACAACTGAGGCCTTTGTGCTTTGGAAATCAACCTGAAGCTTTCTCAGGAAATTAGGAATAGTGATATCTCAAGTTCTAGCTACACCACTCATGGGTATACATCTGAAAGATGCTCAACCATACAACAAGGGCATTTGCTCAACTGTATTCATAGCAGCTTTATTCATGAAACAATCTAGATGTCCTTCAACTGAGGAATGGATATAGAAATTGTGGTACATTTACAGAATGAAATACTGCACAGCTATTTAAAAACAAGGAAATCATGAAATTCACAGGCAAATGGATGGAACTATAAAAGTTCATCATGAGTGAGGTAACCCAGCAGCAGAAAGACACGCATAGTATATATTCACTTATAAGTAGATATTAGCACTATAATATAGGATAAACATACTAAAATTTATAGTCCTAAAGAAGCTAAACAACAAGGAGGACCCTAGGGAAGAGGCTGAAACCTCACTCAGAAAGGCAAATAGGATAGACATCATAAGTAGTTTGAAAAGATAAATAGGATAGCAGATAAGGATCAATCACAAGAAAAATATATCAGTGAGAGACTTGAATCATATTAGCAGTCAATAGCATAGCAATATAGGCCTGAAATATTCAGTAGAGGAAGGAGAAAAAAGAATCTACTTAAAAATATCTCTCTTTATATGAGGGAAAGGTTCTTTGGAGAAAGCGACTCAAAGATTATTCCATGATTTTAATACTATGTTCTTGCATGAGATGCAAGATAAATGAATAGAGAAGAAAATGATAGCTATAAGGCCAGATTTGAGAAAAGTGTGACCTGTGGTAGGTTAAATATTAGTAGCATGTTTGCTTATTAGGCAATGTTTATGTGTATGTATGTATATAATATACATATATATACATACATCATATATATATGATATATACATACATACATACATACATACATACCGGTTACTTTCTCAAACTTTATCACATAATTCATCCATTGTTTTGTTTTTCTAGACAAAATTTACAAGGAATTATATGCCACAGTTCTGTTTTCATTCAGTAAAGAATTCATTTAATTATGAAAAAGATTGTTCCTGTCTAATATACAAATGCTCAAAGAAATGCAAAAGTTGAGAAAAAAGCTTAAATGGTTATTTTAGGTTTTCACAATCAATATGCTGTGTAATGGACTTAGGGTAACAATGACAAGTTGGTCATTATGATGAATATTCTTCTTTCAAATGATGTAATGGCAATATATGCTATGAGATGCTGGGCTGCCCTTTTCTTTAAAAAATTGATGAATTGAAATTAAGAACAATGATTAGCAAAATAAAGAAGTGTTGATATTTGGTAAGTGGAGTCCATTTATATATTTGATGAAACATGGAACTTTATTTTAGGTTCTTCATTGTGAACTTTCCCAGCATGATTTAATAAAACTGTTGTATGTGAATATACAAACTAGTGTAAGAGTCATTACTTTCATTAAGAATATTACAGTGAATAAATTAACCCAAAACAATAAAACCTGAGCAGTTGATATATGTAAGTCATTTACATCTTGTAGACTCATTTGAGGAAGGAAGAATAAATGTGTTATGGTGGAGGTTTCATTAGCACTTGCATTTCAATTGACTTCGAAGCACACAACAAGAATACAAAAGCAATAAATATCATCCATAAACAAGAAGACCATACAGGGCTGAGGATTTTTTTTAACAAGATGTTCTGTACCATTACACTTTAATAGTCCTGCTGAATTTTCAATATGAAAACAACTAAAGAGGTCTGCCATGGTGTCATCATTGTATTCTGCAGCCATATTTTATTCTGCTTTATTACATCACTCTGCATTCAGAACTACGTACATGATGATGTCTCAAGGGAAATACCAAAGATGCTGCAAGGAAACAAATGTAATATAGGAGGATCTCTTTGGAAATCAGTACATGATGCTAAATAGCTGGGTTAGTTTGCAAAACAAATGTGCAGTGTAAGTCAGAAAATAGCATCATGCCATCGCATCACAGGACTTCTAAGCCTGAATATTGATTGGCAGATGCACACATCTTAAAGGTGTTTCCATTTAGTATCTTATTAGTAGCCCAGTGGATAAAATGAAAAACCCTGCTCACTGCACTCTTGGGAGGAGAATAAAACCAGAGATTTCCTCTGACAGCTGGCCTGTACTGCTCTATTTACACCATTGTCTTTGGGGAACAAGATTTCTTCTTAATCCTATGTAGATCAGTATTATTTTTTTAAAAAATGTCTCAACCAGGGCAGAATGTGAACTTTAAGTGCCACTGTTGACAATGCAGAATTAGAATCTCATTGGTGATTCTACAAAAAGCTCTTGGGAACAAGACAGCAAAGATATAATAAAACTTAATCCTCCTGTAAGGAAGCTTGAGAAAAAAATTAAATACACATTCACTATAGCAATGATACAAAAGAATTTTGGAGGTGCATTTATGAACAGATGCACTAACCCATCCTCCTCTTGTTGCAACATTTCTGTCCCTGAAACAGAAAACACTCTGGTAGTCCCTGGACAATATGAAATGAAGTCCTCAGAGTCATTCAAGATAAGACAGGAGCACACTCTGACAATTTCTCAGCTGTCCGTGGGACTTTATACTCTAGGCAAAATTAGAGAGTTCCAACCTGTGAAGACATTAGGGTTCACATCAACACAAGCCATTCTAGCTGTGATATACATATGCCTTTTACGTGGTTACTTCCACAACAAGGTCTTCTCTTCCTTAAGTAATCAAGAAATGGCACTGTGACCATTTTTTCTAAAAAAGCCAGGCTCCAACTCACTTTCTGTTTGTCCCCCTGTCTCATGTGTTTCTGTTTGGTATCACAAATCATAGTCTGTCATCGTCACCTTCACAGATTCCTTTGCATCTTCACTGATGGTGACTCTGCTTCCAGAATATAGTTTCAACAGAGGCAGATACCATAGCTAAGCTTCTGCTCTCTTCCACTAGCACCATCACAGTGCACAGCTCAGCAAGCTGTAGTCTATATTTGGAAAGATAAAGAGGGAGAAGAGGGAAAAAACAGAGAACAGGACAGGAGCCCATGACAGAGGTCCTCTGAAGCCTCTACCCAGCAGGGTATCAAAGCAGATGCTAAGACTCATAGCCAAGTTTGAGTAGAGTGCAGGGACTCTTATGAAAGAAGGGGGAGATGAAAGACCTGGAGGGAACAGTAGCTCCACAAGGAGAGCAAGAGTACCAAAATATCTGGGCCCAGGGGTCTTTCCTGAGACTGATACTCCAACCAAGGACCATGCATGGAGGTAACCTAGAACCTATGCACAGGTATAGCCCACGGCAGCTCAGTCTCCAAATGGATTACTTAGTAATGGGAACAGGGCCTGTTTCTGACATGAATTCAGTGTCTGGATCTTTGATCACCACCCCTTGAGTGGGGAGCATCCTTACCAGGTCATAGAGGAAAACAATGCAGCCAGTCCTGATGAGACCTATGATAGGCTATGGTCATCATAGGGAAGGGGAGCAGGACCTCCCCTATCAGTGGACTGGGAAAGGGGCAAGGGAGGAGAAAAAGAAGGGAGGGTGAAATTGGGGGGGCAAGGGAGGGGGCTAGAGCTGGGATACAAAGTGAGTAAATTGTAATTAATTTTTTTTTAAAAAAGGAGAAAAATAGGTGCATATTCAATGGGGAACTTTTACCTTCTCTGGTAGCTTTAGCAGCCTTATGTGACTGACACCAGTAATTGACTTGGTTCACAGAAATTAACCGTTTTCAACCTCATTGATTTATTTTGTTTTTGAGATTATAATATAATTACATCATAAGCTAATTTCTTTCTTCCAAACATTCTCATATACCACTCCTTGTTCTTTCAAACACATGGCCTTATTGCTTTTATTAATTGTTGTTACATGTCTAAATATAACCTGTTTAGATTTCATAATGGTATACTTATGTATGATTTTTTTAAATTTATTTATTTTTATCTCAATCACAGGTTAGGTACTTTGAATCCCAGGCTTAGCCCCCTCCCTCAGTCCTTCCTACCCTCCCACTCCCTCCCTCATCTCCCTCCTCCCCGCCCCCTCCAAGTCCACCAACAGGGGAGGACCTCCTTCCCTTCCATCCAAACCCAGCTTATCCTGACTCCTCAGGGCTGGCTGCAAGGTCCTCCCCTGGGATCTAGCCAGTCTGTCACTCCCCAGCTTGTATGGGGGAGGGTCAAAGAGTCAGCCATCAAGATCATGACTGAAACACTCCCTGTTTCCCTGAATAGGGTCTTCAGTCCTACACCTAGCTATCATGGGCCCCATCTGAGCGGGGGTTCCAGGCCACATCCACACATGGTCCTTG
>CM053763.1:37219383-37229567 GCA_028658305.1 Pachyuromys duprasi
GGACTGAAGACCCTAGTGAGGGAAACAGGGACTGTTTCAGTCATGAACTTGATGGCTGACTCTTTGACCCTCCCCCATACATGCTGGAGAGTGACAGACTGGCTAGATCCCAGGGGAGGACATTGCAGCCAGCCCTGAGGGGACAGGATGAGCTGGGGTTGGATAGAAGGGGAGGAGGTCCTCCCCAGTTGGTGGACTGGGAGGGGGCAGGGAGGAGGGAGATGAGGGAGGGAGGGGAGGGTGGGAGAGAATGAAGGAGGGGGCTATGCCTGGGATGCAAAGTTCCTAACCTGTGATTGATATACAAATTAATAAATTTATAAAAATAAAATAAAAAAGAAATAAAAAAATTGAGTAAATATTAAAAAAAAATGCCCTCATCATTGTGTCTCTTCGCAGCAATAGAAACCCAATGACAGACAACTTAGATTGTTGTGGTTTTTCTGCCTCTGTAAGAGCATTTGTCCAAATACATTTAAATAAGTCTCTGCAATGTTTTCTAGGTTTTTCATGTAGGTTTTGAACATTGCTTTTTTAGTCTTAGGTAGTCCATTCGTTGTTGCTATAATGAAAATTGCATATCCTTTGTTTAAATTGTACTTGAAGTACTAGCTAGAGCAATGAGACAACTAAAGGAGATCAAGGGATACAAATCCAGAAAGCAAGAGGTCAAAGTGTCACTATTTGCAGATGCTATGATAGTGTACATGAGTAATCCCCAAAATTCAACTCCTTCAGCTGATAAACACCCACAGCAAAGTGGTTGGATACAAAATCAATTCAAAAAAATCAGAAGCCTCCTATACACCAAAGACAAAAGGGCTGAGAAAGAAATCAGAGAAACAACTCCCTTCACAATAGTCACTAATATCATAAAGTACCTTGGTGTGACTCTTACCAAACAAGTGAAAGATCTATATGAAAAAAACTTCAAGTCTCTGAAGAAAGAAATTGAAGAAGACAGCAAAAGATGGAAAGATCTCCCATGCTCATGGATTGGTAAGATTAACATAGTGAAAATGGCCATCCTGCCAAAAGCAATACCAACACAGTTCTTTACAGACCTTGAAAGAAAGATTCTCAACTGCATATGGAGAAACAAAAATCCAGAATTACCAGAACGATCCTATACAACAACAGATCATCTGGAGGTATCACCATCCCTGACCTCAAGCTCTACTACACAGAAATAGTAATAAAAACCGCATGGTATTGGCATAGAAACAGAATGGTGGATGAATGGAATGGAACAGAACACCCAGAAATAAACCCACGCACCTATGAGTACTTGATTTTTGACAAAGAAGCCAGAACCATTCAATAGAAAAAAAAGACAGCATCTTCAACAAATGGTGCTGGTCCAATGGATGTCTACATGCAGAAAAATGAAAATAGAACCATATTTATCACCCTGCACAAAACTAAAGTCCAAGTGGATCAAAGACCTCAACATAAAACCAGATACTCTAAATCAGTTAGAAGAAAAAGTGGGCAAGACACTAGAACTCATTGGAACAGGAGACAACTTTCTGAACAGAACACCAACAGCACAGGCTGTAAGAGAAACAATCAATAAATGGGACCTCAGCAAACTGAAAAGCTTCTCTAAAGCAAAAGACAGTGTTGTCAGAACAAAATGACAGCCTTCAGACTGGGAAAGGATCTTCACCAACCCTATATCTGACATAGGGCTGATATCCAGGATATATAAAGAACTAAAGAAGTTAAAAACCAATAAAACAAGCAATCCAATTAAAAATGGGGTACAGAGCTAAACAGAGAATTCTCTGTAGAGGAATATAGAATGACAGAGAAACACTTAAAGAGATGCTCAACATCCTTAGCCATCAGAGACATGCAAATCAAAACGACCATGAGATTTCACCTTACACCGATCAAAATGGCTAAGATCAAAAACTCAAGTGACAACACATGCTGGAGAGGTTGTGGAGAAAGGGGAACCCTCCTCCATTGCTGGTGGGAATGTAAAATGGTACAACCACTTTGGGAATCAATCTGGCGCTTTCTCAGACAACTAGGAATAGTGCTGCCTCAAGACCCAGCTATACCACTCCTGGACATATATCCAAAAGATGCGCAAGTACACAACAAGGACATTTGCTCAACTATGTTCGTAGCTGCTTTATTTGTAATACCCAGAACCTGGAAACAACCCAGATGTCCCTCAGTTGAGGAATGGATACAGAAACTGTGGTACTTTTATACAATGGAATACTACTCAGCAATTAAAAATGAGGAAATCATGAAATTTGCAGGCAAAGGGTGGGATCTAGAAAATATCATTCTGAGTGAGGTATCCCAGAAGGAGAAAGACCCATATGGTATATACTCACTTATTTAGACCTATAAGAAATGATAAACATACTGAAATTTATACACATAAAGAAGATAAACAAAAAGAGGACAAGTGGGTAAGGTGATCAAGCCTTACTTAGAAAGACAAATGGGATGTAGGAGAAAACAAGAAACAGGACAGGGTCCTACCACAGAGGGCTCCAGAAAGTGTATCAAAGCAGAAACTGAGACACATAACCAAACCTTCGGCATATGGCAGGGAATCATATGTAAGAAGGGGGAGTTAATATGATCTAGAGAGGATAGGAGCTCCACAAGGACCAAATATATCAGGGCACAGGGGTCCTATATGAGGCTGTTTCTCCAACCAAGGACCACGGGTGGATATAACCTAGAATCTCTGCTTGCCTGTAGCCCATGGTAGCTCAGTATTCAAGTGGGTACCCTAGTAAGGGAAATAGGAACTATTCCTGACATGAACTCAATGGCAGACTCTTTGACCTCCCCACTCAGCAAGGGAGGAGCAGCCTTCCTAGGCCATGGAGGAGGGCTTTGCAGCCAGTCCTGAAGAAACCTGATAAACCAGGGTCTGATGGAAGGGGAGGAGGTCCTCCCCTATCAGTGAACTTGGAAAGGGGCAGAGAGTAGATGAAGGAAGGAGGGTAGGGATGGGAGGGAATGAGGGAGTAGGATTCACCTGAGATACAGAGTTCATAAAATGTAATTACTAATAAGAAATAAAAATTAAAATAACAACAAAAAAGAAAATAGAATTGCAATTGACAATGTTCTATTGCCAAAATCATGAATTCCTTGTTTTTATACATCATGTGATAGTCATTAATATTTCAGATGATCATATTATCAATTTATATCATTACACATAATGATAATTTTATGTGTGACCCTTTTTATTTTTTATTTCTCTCTATTAATTGTATTAGCTAGCACAGAAGACCAATTTTGCCCAGTTTTTCATTATCTGTATCTGTTTTAAAGAAAACTGTGCTATAGAACTATTGTGCCTTGTTGGAAATAAGCTTTTGGTCATGGAGAAAAAGACAAACATTACAACTGAAATTTCTGAAGAAGGCAAATTTTACTCTTGATTAAAAGAGTATAGTTGGTAAGAGCAACATACACTGAGAGAGGAAATGAATTTGATTTTTATTCTAACTCAGGTGTTGACTGTGGTTTTTCCCATTGTCTGAAGTCTAATCTCACCACTTCATTCAACTGACTCCTCTGAAAGGAAGTGGTTCACAAAAGAAGGTTGTGGGGAGAGGAAAGGAGAAGGCACACTGCTCCTAGTGGAAAAGGGTCACTGCCCAAATCCATCAAATTTCGACAATGGGGCATTGGGCCTTTGTGTAAACAAATGTTTTAATGGGTGAAGAGTATTAAAATATTTATTTGCATTTTGTCATACCTGGGTGGAGAAACAAAGGTTTTATTTCCTTATCCTAAACACAAATTTTGAAGTATTTTATAGAAGAGACTCATATGAGATATTTCTTACACTGTGAATATGAATACCTAAGTTCTAACAGCAAAGTATAGTGGGAAATAGCTGTAAAAAAAGTGATTACAGGACCCAGAAAAAATATTTTTGAGGAACCTGTACACTCCTATAAAGTAACCAATGGAAGGTTATTTACTGTAAACATAATTAAGTGCTAAAGAGTGATTAAAAATAGTTAAAGTGGTACCTAGTGTGAGTGGAAAAAGAGCAAGCATGAACAGACAGAAGAGGTACCTAACAGGAAAAAAAATTATGGCTAGCTTTTGCAAGGGTTGTGTTTTGTAAACAAATTTAATAGTAGCCAAGGACACAAAAGTTACACTTGGAGAAAAAAAAAAGGGCCAGCTTCCATTTATGATTAGTGAAAGACAAGTATTCGGGATCATTCAATGACAATTTTTTTATCCACATTTCTACAAGGTAGGAAGAAATTAATAGAATTTCAAATATTAGTGCTCCTTCCTGTGGAACTAACCATGACTATACAAATTCAAATAAGTCAGAGAGCTCAGGAAGAATGGCATACAGACAGTGCTCAGAATAACTATTTTCATTTGCTCTTAGCCAAAAGAGATCTTATATTTGAGGCCAGTCTGGACTACATGGCAAAACCCTGACTGAAAACAAATAAATAAACCAACAAGAATAGTGAATTTCTGGCACAAATGAAGCTGGAGTGATGGGAATATTACAGAAGAGCAAACAGAATCTTTTAATAATAGAAAGGTTTGTGCAAAACAGCAGGCTGAAAATAATGAATTTACAGCACAGTTCACAAGAGATGGATCAGTGGGAAAACAAAACCAAAAACATTTGCTACACAAGATTAAGGCCCACAGTTCAGATCACCAAAACCTATATAAAAGCTTGTCTGGGATAGAAGCTGGTTTATAATCCCAGAATTTGAAAAGGAAAAACAGGGGATCTCCCAGAAAAATAGCTGAATTGTCAAGCTCTGGGTTTTGTAAGAGACCCTGCCATGGACAATAAAGCAAAGCATGATCAAAAAAAGATAACTACTATCAACCTCTGGCCTCTAGACACACATACACACATGTATGTGCTCCCACAAACAAATGCACTCTACATGTCAATATGCACACACACACACACATGCACACACACGCGCACACACACACACACACACACACACACACAGATAAGTCAAGCTCCACTGTGTGATTTAAAGAAACTGGAGAGATAGCTACAATAAAAGTGTTACTGCTCTTGCTGAGGACCTCAGTCTGATTCCCAGCACTCATGTCAAGCGGCTCACCAATGCCTGTCACTCCAGCCCCAAAGGATCCTACAACTTTGACTTCTGCCATTACCTGAACTTATATGCACAACTTGCCAGACAGAAACATGAACATGCAAACCGAGGAATAAATATTTTTTAAAACTTAACAAAAAGTATGGAATCCATTGTTTTTAATACAAATACGTATATGCAGAAAATTTTGTTAGCACAGAGATAAGTAGAATTTTTTTTATTCATGTAATAAGAGAGAAGAAGAAGAAAGGATAATAAAAATATACTATCAAGAACGTGACTTTAAAGTGTTATCTAATTTTTTGGCTTGGGTTTAAACACCTCTGATTAACAATGACTGTTTTTTATTACTTTAATTCTATGACAACAAATTTTGACTTCTATAAATATTAAAAACGAACACTGACAATTTGTATTTTATACCTTTGTATCTTGGCTGGCATATGCTATCATTATTCATCTAAATTCTAAAGTTAATTGTAAACTACAATTAGTCCCAAACACCCTCTTTATAAACACTTTTATTGTATTTGTTTCTTTTTAATTCAAAGTTAACTAAAAAGCCAATTACATTTTAGTTTCTAAAATCAAACTGTATGTTGCTCTTTTTGCTGCTGACATGTAAACATTCTAAGTAAATCATCATTCATAAAGGCCTCGTACTCAGATATAATATAAATAATTGGTACATTTAATTTAATTAAGAGAAAAGTATACAACTGTTTCATGAAAGGTTTCCATTTTACTTCATTTTTAAATTACTTCCTTTATATTTTTGAGATTAATATAATGACCTCATCTCTGCTTTCCCTTTTCTTCCTCCAAACCTTCCCATATATCACTTCTTCTTTTTTCAAATTAGTGACCTCTTTCTCATTACTAGTTGTTACATGCATATGTGTGTACCTAGACACATTTATACTTTTCGGTATGTATTTCTGCTCAGTCTGTATAATGTTGCTTGTTATATGAGTAGTGAATGAAAGGACTGACCATTTGGTACTATATAACAAATCGGTGTGCTCTTTCCACGGGAAGACTATTTTTCTCACTCTCAGCCCTCTGTAGTTGCCTATACTTCTTTCTGTGGGGTTGAGATCTTGTGGGCTTTCCTCTATCTTTGTTAGCATATCTGTTGTCTTTGTTCACAGATTTTGGCAGAATTTTGGTGAGAGTTTATTATAATACTTGGTGTCCTCTATAGGGACAAGTTTTAAAATATGAATATATATTATAACATGAATTTATTAAATTACAATACATAGTGCAGGCTGGGTCATCAAACAAAGGCTGTGAACACACTGGAGATGCTGTGAAAATGTTCTTTCCACCAGGCAGTGGAATTTAGCAGTCTCATTCTTGCATTGAAGGCTTGGAAAGTTGCTGAACTTCAGCCTTCTTTGGAAGAATGAAGAAGTTGGGTTCTGATGAGCTAAGGGTAGCAATAGGAATAGCAGCAACAGAGTAATTCTATGCACCAGCATCAAGCTAAGACATCTTTTTAAAAAAGCAGCCCTGACTTGGCCTCCTTATGTCTGGACCATTACTAAAAAGTATGGCTCACTCTGCAGAACGGTTGTTTGTCTTCAGTTAAACTTCTAGGAAATACCCTCATAGATCCACCCATATGTGTGTCTCAGCTGATCCTGGGATATTGAAAACCAAACCTAAACATCACAAATATGAATATTAAATCTCACAAGAATAAGGCCTATTTTTTAGTTTATTTATTCAAAGTTAATAGCGAAGAAACACACTGTTGCTATGATAAGCTCCACATTAAAAGTATAGTTTTCTTTGTATGTCTCTGCTCGGGCTTTGAAAGAGATGACATAGTTTCTGGCTTCTTGTGTTCTCCACATTCTTTTGTGAACCCATGACTCATGTACATGCAAGAGCAGCTCAATTTTCCCATATATGAGAGTGCCATTCTCATGGTGAAGCACACTTGCTTTCAGGTTCTGTTCTCTCTATGTTGTATGCAAAGCAACAGATGTGATGAGTGACAAGGACAAGGATTGATCATGTAAAACATAAGAAGAGCTGAAAATGGATTTGTTTATTTCTTTCTCTATTTAGCCTTGCCTATCCCCAATGACAACCATAATACCACATGGAAATTTCATTTATGTATAAGAGAAGCTTTCAATATATTAAAAGAGAAGAAAAAGCACATTTTTCAAAGGCTCCATTTCTTTGAAATAGACAAAAGGGAAAGGTGAAATTCATCTGAGGAATGTTCAAAGAACCATAATCTCAGTAAAAGGAGAAAAATGAAAATATGTTCAAAGCCATCTTTGTTTCTTCAGAAATATTTTACAAATGGAATCAAGGCATATTTGCCTAGAAATAAAGCCATGCCCACCAGCATATAAAAATAACACACACGGATATCTACAGAAAAGACTTACTGATTTCTAGTGAATTCACTTTACAGAATGTTGAATTTACCAAATGAAGGTGAAGAAGTATTAAGCTTCAGAAAAAGGGCAGCTTAGAATTCAAGCACTTCTACTTGAAATTATTTTAAAGTATATTTCAAAAATAAGACTGCACATCTACTTAATATAGTTAGAGATTAACTTAAGTGCAAGTGAAACTAATATTTCAGTTAATTTTTAACCTTTTGACACTGCTTTTGAAATTCAAGCGAAATTCATGTAAAGCTTAATAAGATAGTAGACTTCTACCATTAAAAAATAAAAATAAAATATGTGTAGATAACTGAAATGATAATTATTGCATTCTTTAAGGATTTTTTTAATGTATGAAAAGTTTCTGTTTTGGTTGGTGAAGAAGGAGCTTTAAAAAGACATTTGTTGCCCTGCAGGGTAGAGTTTTTCAGAGTCCCTCTGTGGCAGGCTCCTGTCCTGCTCCCTGTTTTCTCCCTCTAACGTCCATCCTCTTTGCCTTTCTGAATGGGGATTGAGCAACTTAGCCAGAGTCCTCCTTGATTAGTTTCTTCAGGTGTACAGATTTTAGTATGTTTTTCCTATATTATATGTCTAATATCCACTTATGAGTGAGTAAAAACCCTGTGTGTCTTTCTGCTTCTGGGATACCTCACTTAGGATGATCTTTTCCACTCTACCCTGCAGGGTATCAGGGCAGATGCTAAGACTCATAACCAAACTTTGGGCAGAGTACAGGGAATCTTATGAAAGAAAGGGGAGATAGTTAGACCTGGAGAGACCAGGAGCTCCACAAGGAGAGCAACAGAACCAAAAAATCTGGGCACAGGAGTTTTTTCTGAGACTGATACTCCAACCAAGGACCATTCATGGTCCTAAAACCCCTGCACAGATATAGCCCATGGCAGCTCAGTGTCCAAGTGGTAATGGGAACAGGGACTGTCTCTGACATGAACTGTTTGGCGTTTTCCTGGATCACCTCCTCCTAAGGGGGGAGCAGCCTACAGCAGGCTACAGAGGAAAACAATGCAGCCACTCCTGATGAAACCTGATAAATTAAGATCAGAAGGAAGGAGAGGAGGACCTCCCCTATCAGTGGACTTGGGGAAGGACATGGTGGAGAAGAGGGTAGGAAGGTGGGATTGGGAGGTGAGGAGGGAGGGAGCTATAGGGGGGGATACGAAGTAAATAAACTGTAATTAATTAAAATTTAAAAAGATAAAAAGACATTCAATGAATAGACTAATAGAGGAAGTGGTATTGCTCATGGTGTCACTGGAAAATAGAAGAGGTGTGTTATACAGAAGTCCCCACATGTGAATATGAAACCTTGTCTCAAACAGTTGAAGGAACTGTATACACTTAGCTTTTGATATGAGAGTAAAGAATAGATGTAGGAGGCTATTTAAAATTATGGAGCCATCATTTTTGGCTAAAATGGTGTCTGCAAATAAGACCAAAATGCTGCAAGCAGAATTTGCTTATGTGACAAACACCTGAAGATATATTATTGCCTTATATCATGTAGCTAAGTGATTATGTCAGGCGTATAAATCTTTGAAGCCACAGTTTCTTCAGATGTTAGATGATGGTAGTACTATTTAGTTCTCAGAACCTTCTTAATAGTAGTATCTTAAAATAGGAAAAAAATTGAAGTTAAATACCTATGAACAATATAGACTGTGTATGTGTGTGTGTGTGTGTGTGTGTGTGTGTGTGTGTGTGTGTGTGAGGGAGGGAGGAGTTAAAATGGAGATAACCAATGAGTTCAAGGCTCTTCCCTACTTTTTCTTCTAACCGATTTAATGTGTCTGGTTTTATGTTGAGGTCTTTGATCCACTTGGACTTTAGTTTTGTGCAGGGTGGTAAGTATGGATCTATTTGCATTTTTCTACATGTAGACATCCAGTTAGACCAGAACCCTTTGCTGAAGATGCTATCTTTTTTCCATTGTATGGTTTTGGCATCTTTGTCAAAAATCAGGTGTCCATAAAGGTGTGGGTTTTTTCCTGGGTCTTCTATTCGGTTCCATTGATCCACCATTCTGTTTCTATGCCAGTATCATGCAGTTTTTATTGCTGTTGCTCGATAGTACAGCTTAATATCAGGGATGGAGATGCCTCCAGAAGATCTTTTATTTCAGAGGATTGTTTTAGCAATTCTGGGTTTCTTGTTATTCCATACAAAGTTGAGAACACCAGTAGCACAGGCTTTAAGGGCAACAATCAATAAATGGGACCTCATGAAACTGAAAAGCTTCTGTAAAGCAAAGGACACTGTCATCAAAACAAAAGGACTGCATATAGATTGGGAAAGAATATTCACCAACCCTTTATCTGACAGAGGGCTAATATCCGCTGTCTAATATATATAAATAACTACCAAAGTCGAAAAGCAACAAATCAAGTAATCCAGTTAAAAAATGGGGAACAGAGCTAAACAGAGAACTCTTGATAGAGGAATATTGAATGGCAGACAAAAACTTAAAGAAATACTCAACATCATTAGCCATCAGGGAAATGCAAATCAAAACGACCCTGAGATTTAACCTTACACCCATCAGAATGGCCAAAATCAAAAACTCAAGTGATAACACATGCTGGAGAGGTTGTGGAGAAAAGGGAACCCTCGTCCACTGCTGGTGGAAATGTAAACTTGTACA
>CM053763.1:37229667-37248654 GCA_028658305.1 Pachyuromys duprasi
CAATGGAATATTACTCAGCAATAAAAAACAAGGATATCATGACATTTGCAGGTAAATGGTGGGAACTGGAAAGGATCATCCTGACTGAGCTATCCCAGAAACAGAAAGACACACATGGTATATACTAACTCATATAGACATATAAAATGGGATATACCTGCTAAAATCTGTACACCTAAAGAAACTAATCAAGAGGGAGGACTCTGGCTAAAATGCCCAATCCCCAGCCAGAAAGGCAAAGCATATTGACATCAGAAGAAGAAAAGAGGAAACAAGTTAGGAGCCTGTCACAGAGGCCCCCTGAAATGCTCTGCCCTGCACAATATCAAAGCAGATGCTAAGACATATGGCCAACTGTTGGGCAGAGTGCATGGAATCTTATGAAAGATGTGGGAAATAGTAAGATAAGGAGAGGACAGGAGCTCCACAAGGAGAGCAACAGAACCAAAAATCTGAGCACAGGTGTCTTTCCTGAGACTCCAACCAAGTACCATGCATGGAGAAAACCTAGGACCCCTGTACATATGTAGCCCATGGCAGTTCACTATCCAAGTGGGTTCCATAATAATGAGAACAGGGACTGCCTCTGACATGAACTGATTGGCCTGTTCTTTGATCACCTCACCCTGATGGAGGAGCAGCCTTACCAGGCCACAGAGGAAGACAATGCAACCACTCTTGATGAGGGCTGATAGACTAGGATCAGAAGGAAGGAAAGGAAGACCTCCCCTATCAGTGGACTTGGGGAGGGACATGTGTGGAGAAGGGGGATAGAAGGTGGGATTGGGAGGTTGAGGAGGGAGGGGCTTATGGGAGAATACAAAGTGAATAAAGTGTAATTACTTTAAAAAATTTTTAAATAGAAAAAAAATGGTGGCAAAATGGCCCCTAGTAGATACCAAAAGCTAACAAATAAAAAGCCAGAAATGTGTTATTTATTTCAGAGATACTGGTCAGGGAACTCCCATAGATGCCCCCTCCTCCAAACATTTCAGATTATTCCCATCCTTTTGGTTATCACCCAGTCACTAATAATAAGACCCAATTGCTGAAACACCACATGCTTGAGTCATAAAACATGGAGAAATCAAGTTGCTGCTCACCTAGAAACCTCACCCCTACTGGATAGACTGCACAGTGCTAGAAGGTCCTATGCACACTAAGGAAGAAGAAAAGTAATCACCAATCTTACCCAAAAATTACTGTCTTCGTAGGACATGCCCACTGGTGTAACAAGAGCACAAATGTCACAAAAGTAACCAACTACTTTCTGCTTTTTTGTTGGTTTGTTGGTTGGTTTTGTTTTATTTTGTGTTTTCAAGACTGGGTTTCTCTGTGTAGCCTTGGTTGTCCTGACTGGTTTTGTAAACCAGGCTGGTCTCAAGCTCACAGAGATCTGTCTTCCTCTGTCTTCCTGCATGCTGGGATTACAGGTTTATGCTACCACACCCAACTACCAACCACTTTCTGAATTTATTTAAGTCCTGGTCAAAATAATATATTGTATATCTCACACTTATATTGGACCAAGAACCTGTGGCTAGACAAGTCCCATACTTGGCGGGGATATGTTCTCTACCTCTCCTTTCTATAGAGGAGAACAAAGCACTATTATTTTGCTAAATTATTTTGAAAGCTCCTTCCTTTGGCCTCTTCTATAGATAATCCAAATGGAAGACACATAACTGAAGATTCAAAGCTAACATCCACAAAAGAGAAAAGACATGTGACATTTGTCTTTCTGGGAATGAGATACATCACTAAAGTGACTGATTCCAGTTCCATCCATTTATTTTTGAGTTATATATTTATTTTTTAAGTACCTGAATAATTTTAATGCTGTACAGATTTTTTTAAAAAGAGCATTAGAAGGCTTATGTATTACATTTCAATGCAACAAAAAGAAAAAATTACTGGCCCTAATGGACTAGGGCATCTGAAACCATGGAACACAATAAATATTTTGTATCAAAATTGTTCTCATAGTATGTTACTCACAGCAAAGAGAAAAGTAACAACATAAAAACCAAATTACACAGGAACTATTGAATATACTAAGAGACAAATGTGGCTACAGGAGTCAAAATGTATCTCTATCTACTGTTTCCTAGTTAATTAGTTTTCCTCTATTATATCAGCTGTCATTTAAATGCATATGTTTACTTGGCCACATCAGGTAATTTTTTAACTTGCAAAATACTCCTCTAAGAGAGTTCTTATAAAATTACAGACATAATCATGAAATTTTTAAGCTTTATGAGAACGAGAAATATACCTTATAAATATTAAATGGTAGGTGACTAGACACATAAAATAGTTATGCTTTATCCATCCCTTCTGGCAATGATTAAGTATACTTTCTAAAAACTGGTCTTTGGGGGACACTACTTATTTTAAATCCAATATTTGGAAGTAAGATATTTTATTGTGCTTCTCTATAGTTTTCACCCTTCTAACCACAAACTCTGACAATTTAAGGTGTAAATAAATGAAGGATATATTAGTCTTAAAGAATAGAATGTTGGAGACCATAAAAGAAAAGCAGTAAGAAAGAATGTTTGGAGGATATTTTAAATCCAAAAGGAGAACAGGTTTGGTTGATTGTAGAGAGTAATCTGTCCAAAGAGAAGAGTGCTCCCTAATGAGGATGGATGTATCACCTAAGTGGGAATGAAATGGCAGCAGCAAGGAAGAAATTGTGATGCATGTAGAGAGGCTTTCCTTTGAACAATGCCTGTTATACGACAGCGTTTGAAGCCGGTAGAAAGCATTCTCCTATGTGCTGTACAATAAGTAAAATGGCATGATGGAAACAAATACCATCACACTGTAAAGTGCTCGGAACTGTGAGATCTTTTGTTTTCTAAACAAAGGAATTTTCCACCAACCAAATATCTGACAATCAGATGCTACATCTTTTACTATTGAGGATCTGTTTCATCTCCCAATGAAGATGAATTGGCATAAAATAAGAAAATTATTTTGTAAAGGCATAAGATATTTAATGTTGAGTAAATTAATAGCTTCATATTTTACTGAAAACAATTACAGTAGATGAAACAATAAACACAATAGAAGCATGCTTTCAGGCTGCTTGCCATAGCTATGTAAACAATCATGTATTTATTTGTTTTTACTCTCCTATAATTTCACATAAATTATGCATAAAATTTATAAAGAATATTTTATCAGAATGAATATAACCATCAATACACTTCTGAAATAAAAATAATGCGGAAGATACAAACATCTTTGTCCATCACTTGATAATGAAAAGCTACGGGCTACTATTTAATTATATGTTATATTTTTTTCTGAGAGGTTTAAAGGGCAAATTCATGCAGGGTATAGCAGTATATTAACTTTCAAATTAATGACAATTCTGACAGTTAAAATTCAATGTGAAACTTATAATTTTTACTGCATTGGCACATATACAGGTTCTCAGGGGGAAAAAAAGATGTCTGTGGATTTGCATTTTCAGGTCCATAAACACATAGAAAGCCATATACATACTCTCACATATTGTACATGAGTTATTCAGGAGTCAAGTTGTAATATTATAGATGAAAACTACACCAAACATAAAATGTTTGTCTTCAGTTTAAATCCTCATTTGAGATCAATGTTGTCTTTGCTTGGATTTGGAAATCTGTGGCATAGTACACCATTAATTTCCAGACATGTGAAAGGTACTTACATGTGAAGAATACTTATCACAGTGTCATCTGAAATTTGAAATTCTGATTTTTTTCAGCTCCTAATGCATTAGTGAAAAGGAATCGACTCAAAGTTAAGCTTTCATCTCAATGGTTTATCTGTGATCACCTAGTCTCCCAATTATTTTATCCACTCTTATCATATATAAATATCCTTTTTCATCATACAGAAAGAGTCTCAGTCTTTATCATTGACAAAAATAAAGACAAGTGATCATAAGGACTATATAATGCTCCTTGCTAGTGTCATTAATAGGGGTTCCTAGTAGTGATTATGCTACAATTTTTAAATGGCACAGGTAAAGCATAGAAAAGAAATGGTATATAGTAATCTCCTCTCTTAATTTCACAGACGCTTAGGAGCCGTCTCATTCCAGATCTTCCAGTTAAGGAAACAGGAACACAGAGAAGCTAAAGTGATTTGCAGTTAACCATGTGTAAGCTAGCAGTTCAAATCTCTAGGCTTCCCTCATCTCGTGGGAGGGTAAGAGGGACTGAGGGAGGGGGTACGCCTGGGATTCAAAGTACCTAACCTGTGATTGAGATAAAAATAAATAAATTTACAAAAAAAGAAAGAAACAAAAAAAAACTCTAGGCTTACTGCTTCACTTGCTCTTATCAGCAGTAGTGACTGACTTAAAGGTAATGTAGACAAAGTTTTCAAAGTGATACAGTTGCTAAAGAGCAAGCAAATGTTCAGCATGCTGCTATTAATGCCCAGTAGGTTTTCATTTTTGAGTTAACAAACAAATTCCTGTTTCATTGCAGTATTTGTATGAAATTTCTCTTTACACTGTTCTCGATTGCCCCTATGCCTTAATTATTGGTTCCTGTTATTATTTGTTAAATGATAGCTTTAATTTGTTTAATGAGTTCTATAGAACACTAAAGCTACTGAGCCACACAAGCTTAATCAAACTCTAAGGAGCCAGATGCTCTATCAATTCAGGGTACAAAGAAATTTTGGGAAAATGAATAAGATTTACACAAGTAATATTTTTAAAAGAAAGATGTCACAAATAAGTTGTTTGTGAGAAATTTTTCAGAATTACAACAACAAAATCAAAGGCAGGATAAGGTGGGATATCATTCACTAGTCTCTTCAGAGAAGAACCTAATTAGGTTAGGATTTCTAACCTAAATCCTAAGAATGGGTCCAAAATCCAAGGACCAAATATCCATTCTCAGAGCATCAGAGGTGGAATAAAGACCAAGTGTAAGATTCTTAGACTTGGCCTACAAAGAACAGTAAATGATTCAGGATGATGAATAAAGATGACAAGACTTCACAGTGGATGTCAGGGAAGAAAGCCTGGAGCTAGACAGGTTGGATATCCCTGAGACTATGGAGATGTTTCAGGCAGTTAGAGTTTAAATTTCAAGCAGGGAAGTATTGTTCCCTGAGGTTTAACAAGAGGATGCCAGCTACTGTGTGAATATCCCCTGGAATACAAGGTTAGGAAGGGGAGAACAATAGGAATTTACTGCAACAAGGCAAGCAGGAGATGATGATGTAAACACTCAGGGTTATTGCCCCCACATTGCTGCTCAGGAAACTTAATCTACATTATTTAAATGATTTTATCAGAAAATAGTTGGGAGTCTCAAAACAGAGTGATTTGAGCATTGATTTGAAGTATAGTTCTGGAGGGTTACTGTTTAGAATGTGAAATAGCTTTGGATTTAATCTTCAATAATTAGAGAAAAATAGGGAGAAAGGGAAGGCAGAAAGAATAGAAGGAGGCAGAGAGGGAGGAAAGAAAAGAGGAAGGGAGGGAGGTGTAAAGGGTGAGGAAGAAGGAGAAAGTGGGAGAGGAGGAGAAATTGGGTGATTTGAAGATATCTTATTAAAAAGATGTCTTCAAGGGTTGACCTAAATATCTAAATATATCATTAATTGACACTGATGCATACATAAATTGAGGCAAATCTGAAGAGACAGAAGGAATAAACCATTACTAGAACCTATGTGATATCAGGTAGATATAGGAACAAGGCTTCTTTTTAATTAATTTTTATTTTTATATTAATTAAAGTTTATTGATCGTGAATGGTTATAAGCTAGAACCCCTGCCCAGATGTAGCCATTTGCAGCTCAATATCCAAGTGGGTTCTGTAGTTAGGGGAACAGGGACTGTCTTGGACATGAACTCAGTGGCTGGCTCTTTGACCTCCCCCTCCCACACACCCTGAGGGAGGAGCAGCCTTGCTAGGCCACAGAGGAGGACAATGCAGCTAGTCCTGAAGAGACCTGACAAACTAGGATCAGATGGAAGAGGAGGAGGACATCCCCCATCAGTGGACTTAGAGAGGGGCAGGGAGAAGATGGAGGAGGAAGGGTGGGGTTGGGAGGGAATGAGGGAGGGGGCTACTGCTGGGGACAAGGCTTCTTAACAAGTTACAGCCTTTTCTGAAAGGGCACAGCCAGCTAAACACAGCCTAGCCAAGAAACAGCCAGAGAAAAAATCACTCCAGCATCAGCTTTCCCTTACTCTCACCTCTGCTGAGAAAACATGTTAGCCACATCCAACCAAAAACAATGATCAAGAAATAACCAAGGGCGGGGGAGATATCAAATAGCCTTTGGGGAGCAAGCAAGTTACAGGATAAATTGGAAATAAAAGCTGACAGTAACAACACATTGTTAAAAACTCACTTCTGGTGTGCACATGTGTATATATTAAGTTATCATTCCATGTTGTTTAGAGAGAACACATACATGCAGAAATTACAAATACAAATATGCTTTTTTGGATAACATTAATTTGCCATTAAAAGTGTTAATGCATTCTAATACTTGGGTAATGATGTGTAAACCTCATCTATTAGGAATTTATTTTTAATGAACTTAATGTATTCAGCGTGTCAGTTAAAAATGATGTGTTTATTAATCTCTGTGCTATGAAGTCAGAGATGTAGAACTTGTTACTCAGAATTATTGAGCACATCTTGGGCATTTGAGAAGGTCTCCTTTGGAAGATACATGCATGTCTTATTCAAAATTCTACTTACCTATTTTATTATATTCTCTCTTTACTTAAATATTTATTTCTAATTGAGTGTGGGTATGCCTCTCATTTGCATTTTACTATGCACATATGAATATAGATACCTGTAGAAGGCAGAATATGTATGTCTCTCGATACCCTAGAACTAGAGTTACAGGTGGTTATGAAATGTTCAGTGAGGGGACTAAATTTGGTCTCTGAAAAGAACTGCAACCACACTTAACTGCTGAGCCATCTCTGCAGACAGTTATTGTCTGACCTACAGAGTATCATTAATTTAATCAAAAAACTAAATTAAAAAAAATCACCATTTATCAAGTTTGTGCAATTTCTCCTTATAGGGTTATTTTGTGTGAACTGGGTGTCTCTTTGCCCCGTACAGTACACAAACAGAAACCAGCAACAGCGGCGTGAAATTGAGGAATTAGTGGAAAAAAATAAATAGTAAAAGATGCAAGACACTAAGATTAGAATGTGTCTGTGTTTTACAGGGAATGCGATTAGTAATACAAATACAGTAAGCTATGTGGCAGTCTAATACAAACCAAAGCAGTCACTCCAAACCCACTTTCTTTTCTTCAGTGAAGACTGCAGCATATTCCTTATAGGAGATACGCTTTTCACTGTCTTACTTTCCTGTGTATTCAAGTGCTTGGGACTAAGATTTAAAAAAAAAAAAAAAAGATGAAGTTTATTTAGGCTCTCTCTATAACGTAAAAAAGCTCCAGTATTATAATAATAATAAAAAGAATCTTAGAGGACAAAGAAGGAAAAATATGAGTGAATATAACACATATGTTATTTCATATACACATTCTAACAAGTCAATAAATAAATAATACCAAAACACAAGCTAAGATTCTTAAAGTATATTTTCAGCTATATTCACTAAACACAGGTTAAACAGAACCAGGTGAATGAGAATGTAGTTGATAGATAACTTTCTTAAATTGAATGAGTCCCAAGTGACCATATTTAATCAACCATTGAGTATTTTCCAAATAATAGCACAGAAAATAGTTCTTGTATTTTATGCTTGCATTACTGTGGTGGTTTTTAGTGAAAATGCCCCTCCCCTCCCCACATACACCTCATAGGGAATGGCACCATTTGAAAGGATTAATACATGTGGTCTTGTTGGGAAAAGTGTGTCAATGGGGCCGGACTTTAGGTTTCAAAAGCTTGAGCCAGGCCCAGTGTCTCTCTCTTTCTACCTCCCGCTGATCCAGATGCAGAACTAGCTCCAGCAGCAGCATGTCTGTCTACCTGCCACCATGCTTCCTGCATGGGGACAACGGACTAAATCTCTGAAGCATAAGCCAGCCCCAGCTAAAGGTTTCTTTTATAAGAGTTGTCCTGGTCAAGTGTCTCTTCATAGCAATAGTGCATTGAGTAAGACAAAATCTCTTAAAATAAAAACAAACAAACAAACCATAATCCATGTTTTCCTGTGGCAGTTCTTGGTTCCTTAATGAGACCTAAAATTCAATATAATTAATTTTTTCTACATTATATTTATATTATTTCTACCTATATTTTTAATTTTATCTGTTAGTTAATTCTAGTTACAGTTAATAAAAAATTATAATTGTTTATTTTGTTTAATTTGTTTATTTTGCTGAGGGAAATAAAAGTTCTTAAAGGAGAGTCAGAAATTTGAAATATAGTTCTGGACTGGTAGAATAGAAACAGTATGTGATTTAGAATTAGATGATTATTTTGTTTTATAGAAATTTAGATATTATTTACAGACAAAATTAAAGCACAAGGGGCTGATAACTACATAAAAATTACATAGACTCTGAGATGCAGAGTGGGAATTTGAAGTGATTCCTGTGCCTGATCCGAAAAACAAAACAAAACAAAAAAATCTTAACTCAGGAAAAAAAAAAGCAAACAAAAACAAAAGAAACCTCCTGTAAGGATTCAGAGGGGGTATTATGGTGTTGCAACTCTATATGTGCCTTTAAGGGTAGAACTCTTAGGCAGTTGTTAATTTCTTTTTAAACGTTGATGCCAATTATGAGAGCTCCCTTCTCCATCTAATTCTTTCAGTTGTAGTGAAGAACACATAGCAGCTTCCTTCACACATGTGTAAGGAGAGGAAACTGTTCTTCAGTGAACTACACTTAGGGACTTAGGGTAGGGCCCCATGCCCAGGAGTAGGTGTCCAACACAGAACTAACTCAATGGGATATCTGCAGGTTTATTTTTTCATAATGCTTTGCCTGGGCTTTTAAATTTAATATTCCCTACAGGTCTTTTGCTTGCATAATATGGTTTCTGATTTTGTGTCTTTGGGGAATTACCATGTTTGCAGATGTGTGTGTCTCTAGATCTATATGTGTTTCTTGTGCTTTTCCTTTGATTTTTTATGTGTTTGTTTTTTTTTTACTATTCACGTTAATTTGTTATTATTTTACCATTGTTATTAGTGGTTTTAGTCTTCTTCTTTAGATGCCTATTTGTTTTCTATAAGATAAAGCAAGAAAGGATGTGGATTTGGTAGTTGGCAAGGTGAGGAGGACCTGGAAAAGGATTGGGGAAGGAAAACAGTAATCACAAAATATTGTATTAAAAATCAAATTTCAGTTTTAAAAAGAAAAGTAATGCATTACCCTGCTCTTTATAATCTAAGACAAAGCAACATTTCTTTTTTGTTTTGTTTTGTTTCTCTATTTGAGCATCATCCTTCTCCCATGGGACTGGAAAAGTCAAAGCCACATCCCTATGTTTATAGAGAAAAGAGCTTTGAAAAAAATCACAAATTGCAATAGGAACTTACAAGTATAACTCCTTCACACAGAAAGATCATAAAAGCATATAGCAATCACACAGAGTCTGCAAAGAGTTTATATATCTGTGAATTAAATGCAATAAGATAAAATGTCAGTATCGTTTAACCTTCTCAAGCATCTAATGTAGAAATATATCAGATGTATTGATAGAAAATAAGGAAATAATATGGAAGATTTGTGTCTTGCCTAAATGAGTCAAGTCATTGCCTTCGAGAAGATAAAGTTTTTGTTTACTTATTTCAAAACTATGGTCCATGTTGACTTTTCTGCTCATCCTTGTAGCTGATTAAGACTTCATAAAGAATGTCACCTAATCTACTTATGTCGTATATCCTTTCCCAAACAAATAAGCACATTTCTGACCCTTAAAATTAATTTTATTTTAACATACAGAAGTCAAACTTCTCCCACTCCATCTACTCTTTCTTCAGAAGTAAGTTTCTGTCATTGGAAATTCTGTCATTGAAAAGCATGTTTATAGCTGCACAGACCATTTCACTCATTCATTTTTCACTCCCTCAGTTGCTCAGCAGCCTCCTTCTGTCTTCTATTGTCTTTCTCTTCTCTTCACAAAAATCTGTTTCCATTAACAGCACTAAGAACTTTAAGTTTTCAACCAGCAGACATTTTCAACGACTCTTGTAGCAGTTAAAAATTCTTTACTTAAAACACTCTTTCCTTCTGCAAACCTTACTTTCACATTTCAAGTTCTTAGCTTGGCCTCCTTTTCCTCATTCTGAACACTGAACAGAGGGTATCCACTTTTCTGTTTTCAGATGTTTTGTGGGCTTGGTACAACAGGCTGTATTCCAATGAGGTACCCCTTGCAGAAATGCCCATCTAAAAATGACTTGTTGTCTAAGGTAAATGAAACCTGTTGCCTGTTTCCTGACTTGTTGGGATGGCTCTTTCTCAGTCCATTTACACAAGCTACAGATACTCTGTATCTTCAGACACCCAAGCAGAAATATCTCTAACACTATGCTAGAAGCCAGATCACGTCAAAACAGTTTAATAAAGCACTCTCTAAGCCTAAAGAGAATACCTACATAAGACTGGAGCTAGCTGGTGAGGTGGTGCACGCCTGCAATCCCAGAACTCAGGGAGGCAGAGGTAGACAGATCTCTGTGAATTCAAGGCCAGCCTGGCCTACAAAGCAAGTCCAGGACAGCCAAGGCTACACAGAGAAACCTGTCAAAAAGAAAGAAAGAAAGAAAGAAAGAAAGAAAGAAAGAAAGAAAGAAAGAAAGAAAGAAAGAAAGAAAGAAAGAAAGAAAGAAAGAAAGACATGGGCTTTGTCTATTCTTTGTCTAGTTCCTATGCCTCTTACTGGGACGACACATATATAAATGCTGTCATTCTCTTTGAGAGAACTTTGAAGTTTTCTAATATGCAACTAGGATTGTTAGGATCACACACTGTTATTCAAAATTCCCCAAACATTTTAATTGGTTCTTTCTGCTGTATAGGTATGATATTTACTGTGGAAGAGAGAAGGGATGACCAGAGGGAAATTTTGAAGTATGACATGATATGATTTCTGGTATGTCTGACTGTGGGATATTGGATTTAATGACAACCATCGCTGGAAGTTTAGAAATATCATTTCCCAAAATTAAAATTGAATATGGCTATAGCACTTTATTTGCCATAGGTATGGTTGGTGGCATAAAAATATTATCTACTTTAGATGGTTGTGCAGCATTTTAGTAAATGCCTTGGCCCATACTATGAATCTAACCAGTTAAGGTAAATTTTTTGGATTAAAACTTTTCTCTCATCATGCAAGTTCATCTTTTACTAATACCTGCTAAACTTTCACAAATTTATGTACCATCCTGTGCAAGTGGTAGAAGAGGGTAAATACATAACCTTTCTATTTTATAAATTTGCATTTTTATTTTATGATTTTAAAATGACTCATAGGTAGTTTACATAGTGAAAGCATCCACCCAGAGGTAAGGACTTGAGTGAAAATGAGAAACAGCTGGGGGTATCCCTCTAAATGATTTTGCTGCTAATATCTGTTGAAGTAAGAAAGGCATATAACAAAAAATGGTGTTTGATATATGAAATGGTTCTAAAAATTGTTTAAAGTGGAATCCTTTCATGTCAAATGAGGAAAGTGAAGTGTTAGGAAGGCAATTATCACCTGTTATCTGAGTATCAATTGATGGCATGGGAAAGCTAATGGACTTATAAACTATAAATGTGAACTATAGCCTCAGCAAGTGATGAAAATGGCATGTTAAATCATTCATTTATTTGGTTATCTGCTCATTCAAAAGTCAGGTACTGAGGATGTAATACAGAACAAGCGCTGGTGTTTTGATGACAAGCCATAAGAAACTGGTGCGACATGAAAATAAGCAATTAAACACATAGATAAGAAAGTGACTCAAAGTATGGTTGGTGATACTAGAAAAATGAGAAGATATTTGGATAGGCAACATGGGTATTCAAATTTGGAAAATATCCAAGGGAAGATGGATGAAAGACACCACTGTTAGGGTATGATATTCTTCAGACACCAGAAGAGTAAGTGCTGTGGGGGACACATAAAGAGGAAGTACAAACATGTTAGAAAATTTTTTTGTATCACGAAAAGAAACACCCAAACATAAACAAAGTAGCTAGTCTCAGCAAGGTAAAACATTATTCTTGATCAAGAGAGTGCACTTCAAATAGCAAGCACAAGGTGCAGGAGGAGCACATGCAGTTTTTACTGTAATGCAGGTAGTGACTATGTCTTCTTCCTTTCTGCTGAGTTTCAAGTCCATGGTCTTTCACAACTACTTTTAAAACAATGAGGACAAAGCAAATAAAGGGAAGTGAAAAAGGGTGGGCCACTTAAGTTACATAAATTAAGATAATGTGGTAAGGCCTTTGTGTTAGACCAGCACCATTTGTTGAAGATGCTGCCTTTTTTCCATTGTATGGTTTGGCCTCCTTTGTCAAAAATCAAAGACCATATGTATATGGGTTTATTTCTGACTCTTCTGTTTTATTCCATTGATCAAACAGTTTATTTTTATGCATTTTTTTACTGTTGCCCTATAATACAGCTTGAATTCAGGGATGGAGATACCTTAAGAAGTTCTTTTATTGTATAGGTTTGTTTTAGCTATTCTGGTTTTTGTTTTGTTTTGCTTTGTTTTTCCATATAAAGTTTAGAATTGTTCTTTCAAGGTCTGTAAAGAACTGTATCGGTATTGTCGTAGGGACGGCATTGAATCTCTAGATTGCTTTTGGGAAGATGGCCATTTTTACTATGTTAATCCTACCAATCCACCAGCATGGAAGGTCTTTGCATCTTCTGCTTCAATTTCTTTCTTCAGAGACTTGCAGTTCTTGTTATACAGATCTTTCAGTTCCTTGGTTAGAGTTACACCATGATACTTTTTATTATTTGTTGCTTGCTTCTTGGGTTCATTTGCTTGGAAAACCTTTTTCCAGCCCTTTACTCTGAGGTAGTATCTATCTTTATTGCTGAGGTGTATTTCTTGAATATAGCAAAAATATGAGTCCTGTTTTCATATCCATTCTGTTAGCATGTGTCTTTTTATTGGGGAATTGATGTCATTGATGCTGAGAGATATTAATGAGCAACTGTTGTCACTTGACGAGGAAAGGTTTATCTGGATTACACTTATATGTCACAGTAAATCACTAAAGAGCCAGTACAGGAATTTAAGGCATGAATCTGGAGACAGGAACTAAAGCAGTGACCAAGAGGAGCACTGCTTACTGGCTTGCTCTCTCCAGTGTGCTCTGAAACTTTTCTTAGATAACCCAAAAATGTGTGTCCTGGAGTGGCTCTTTCCACAATAGACTGGTACCTCCAAATTCCGTTAGCAATTAGGAAAAAAAATAACCAACCGATGCCAATCTATTGGAGGCCATTTCTCATTTAAAGTCCCCACTTCCCATGTAATTCTACTTGTGTCATACTGACAAAAACTAATCAGCCCCTTGTATCTGAATTTCTATCAGATATTGTTGTTGCTTGTTTGTTTGTTTTGTGTGTGAGAAAGGACCATCCTGTATAGTCCAGATTAGTCTTAAACATTCCTTAGCCTCCAAAGTTCTGTGGTTACAGATGTATACCACCACACTCAAAAAGTTTTCCAAGATCTTTACAGATATTTTAGCTTTACAACTATAATATTAACATACATTTTGTGTATTAAATGTGAATTCAAACAAGCATCAAAATCAAATGTATCCCCTGGACTAAATACTAACAAAGCAGTTCTTGAAATAAATACTAAATACTAACAAGGCAGTATTGAATGAAAGTCTAAATTTTAATTTTTATAATATATATTTTTTATTTATTATGAGTGTAGAGGTGGGATGCTGTTGAGGTAGATGTGTTAACGTGTACATGTAGAGATCAGAGGTCAACCTGCAGAGTTAATTCTCTTCTTCTACTGTGTGCCTTCCAGGGACCAAACTCAGGTCACCAAGTTCAGAGGCAAGAATCTTTACCTACAAAACCTAACAAGTCTTTTTGCCAAAAAAGTCTCAAAGTCTGCATTTTAATTAAACCTCCAGAAGGTTGAACGTTAAATGTAAACACTGTTCTTGTAAACAGTATAAAAAAGACATAGATAGAGTGAAACTACTACCTCCCCTAATATTGAATATTTCCTTGTATACTCCCTTCATCACCCTCCAGTGTTATTTTGATCTCTATAGGGGTAAAAGACAATTAATTTAAGTAAGACATGGAAGATGTCCTGGAGATCATTTTTCTGCTCACCTCCGTTACAGCTCCTCAGAGGATCAGTCTTAGTCAGGTCATGTTGAACACAAAGGCAACAAAAAGCTAAGCCAATGAGTTGCAGCATCTGCTTCAAACCCCTGCTGGGTGAAATCTTTCAGACATCATCTATGGTAGGCTCCCATCCTGTTCTCCTGTTCCCTCTCTTAGACTGCTCATGTGTCTACTCTCTTTGCCCTTCTGAATGAGAATTAAGCATCCTCCCTCAGGTCCTCCTTGTTATTTAGCTTCCTTAGGTCTGTGGGTTTTAGTATGGTTATCCTGTATTATATGGCTATCATCTGCTTATAATTAAGTATAAACAATACCTGTATTTCTAGTTCTAGGTTACTTCACTCAGCATGGTCTTTTCTAGTTCCAGAGATAAGGGAGTCTTGGGGAAAAGTGGGGGGATAGAAAGACCTGGAGAGGCAGGAGCTCCACAAGAGAACAACAAAGCCAACAAATCTGGGTTTATGGGGGCCTGCATAGACTGTTGGGCCAACCAAGGACCATGCATGGAGAGGACCAGGAGCCATGTTCATATGTAGCCAATAGGCAGCTCAGTCTTTATGTGGAAGTCCCTAGTAAGGGGAACAAGGGTTGTCTCTGACATGGTCTCTGTTGCCTGCTCTTTGATCATTTCCCCCTGGTGGAACCTCCGTGCCAGGCCATAGAGGAAGGGGATCCAAGAAATCCTGATGAGACTTAATAGGTTAAGATCAGATGGTAGGGAAGGAGAGCTCCCCATTTCTGTGGTCTAGGGGAAGGGATGGGGGAAGAAAGAGAGGGGATGGAACTGGGAGGAGATGAGGGAGATAGCTACAATCAGGATATAAACTGAATTAATTATAAATAAAGACAAAAAAATTAATTCTTAAGAAAATGAGCTAAGCCAATGGTTTCCAAATTTTCACATTCTGACTACTTTTTTTTAAAATATTTTTTATTTATCTTTTGTGAAGGTGTCAGATCCCTTGGAATTACAGAGTTGTGAACTGCCATGTGGGTGCCAGGAATTGAACTCGTGGCCTTTTGAAGAGCAGTCAGTGCTCTTAACCTCTGAGCCATCTCTCCAGCCCCCACATTCTGACTACTTTAACTATATATTATTACAAGAAAAAAATTTAAACTTTATTTTTAATTTTACTAAAATAATTGTCTTCAAGCAGTTTTTCTTAAAGACCAGTAATTACAAGAAGAATACATTGTTCTTCTCAAATTTAACATGAGTATACTTTCTGAAAAGCTACTGATTACAAACCTGGAGTAGATTTCTATATAATGTGCAAAGATTATTTTGTAATCTAATTCATCTTCCAGGATAATTATTTAAAAAATCAATCACTGTCAGTTTATAGCAATAATAAGGGAGGAAGCAGAAAATATTGGTTGTACAGAAGGGTTCAATTTCTTCCCAAGATGAGAAGATCAAATCAATCCAGCAGCTGGAAACTGCATTACAACTATTTCTAAGAGGAATTTAGATACATCACTTTACACCCAGGCCCTTCAGTCTCAATGTTCAATTGGTGTGTGCGTGTGTGAAAAAATATACCCACAGTGGCTTTAAGATGGTATTTTAGAACTAATTACAGCCCCCTTCAGCTTTCCCGAAGGAAGGTTTCTTAGCAAATGCCTTTCTTTATTTCTTGCTTTGCTTTTTGTCTAGTCAAAAAAGAATGACAAGCAACTGAGTCTTGAATGATACTCTTTTGAGTTTGAAACAGAGAAAAATAAGAAAGAAAGCTGCCAGTAAGGTACTATACTGAATTTATATGTCAATGATGATCCACTCAATACAAGACGTGTTTGTCAAATAATCACCTTATACTACTTGCCTCAATAACCCTACATGTAGAATCACTTTGCATACTGTCTAACAAAGGAAGTGATAAGCATTTTGTCCCATCTCCAGTGTGTGTCCTCTTCAATAGAGAAAGCACACTAAAAAATATAACTGTTTCATCTAAAATTTTTGTAATATTAGACAGGACACAAACATATACGAGGATTCCCAATTTAGAAGGTTGGATTGTTCAGGAGAGAGAGAGAGAAAAAAGTGGTGCTGATTCATGGTCCTTCTGACTCATGGTCCATCTGACACTGTTTTTCTGGCCAAATGTTTTGTTACATAAACATTGCTTCTTGGTATGGCTTCTTCCTATAGGAACTACTGAATAACACTGTCCACAGTGACCTCAAACTTGATAAGCACAATAGCTTGCCAAACTTTATAAGGCACACACCAAATGGTCTGTGGCAGGGCTGATTTTGAGGTTATATCAGTTTTTAACTGATGAATATCCTAGTGTACTTTAGGCCACAACTTCCTCTCTGAGTTTTGGAATACAAGTATCTATATTAGAAATTCCCAGGAAGAATAATTGTGATACTACAGAACAGTTTCACGGCAAATACCTGACAGTAGTTAAGGTCTCCTCACATCACTCATCTTCTTCCCAACATGGCTGGGTATTGATTTCATGCTTGTGTTCCTAAAATCAACACAAGCAATAGGATTTGGAAATAGTTATTTAATCAAAGTTAATATACATATTCTAAAATATATTAGTTCCAAAATGAGTAGGATTTCCTTAAAGAATGGTTGGAAAGCAAAACAGTAATATTATTAGTTGTCTTCACTTTCCCATTTGCAATATTTTGAATAATACTAAAGTCTTCTTTAAACTCTATAATAAAACAAATTACTTTAAAGACTTCCTAAAATATACACATATATGAATGGGAAGTTACTGGACTCATAAAGTGGGAGAGAAAATAACTTTACTAGACATCATGACATGAAAGCTGTTGGTTACCATTTACCACCTAATGGTGAAGCCCTATTGCTGAGGACAAAACTCCCCTTTTGTTATCAAGCATGGAGAAATTGATCAGGCATCCAACTAAAAAGTTTACCTTTACCGACTTACATTAATGGCGCTAGAAGATGCTTGCTTGCTACCATAGCAAAAACATAATCTTGTATGTCATCCAACCACAAATGCTGCAATGGCTCACCTTTCAGATATACTGTTAAAAGAGTAGCACAGAGTATATGAGGATAACTGTCTTTCTCACTGATTTATTGCTGGAAAAAGACACCAGGACCATAGAAAACAAACAAACAAACAAAACATTTCATTGGGGACTCTCTTACGATTTCAGAGTTTTAGTCCATTATCATCATGACAGGAACCATGGAATCATGCAAGCAGATGCTGGAACAGTAGCTGAGAATTATACCCTGATCCTTAGGCAGAGAGAGATTCAGCTTGGCATGGGGTTTTGAAACCTCAAAGTCCACTCTCAGGTACAAATTTCCTCCCACAAGTCCATACCTCCTAATCTGTTCAGCCAGTGCCACTACCTAGTCACCAAGCATTCAAAACCTACAGAGGCCACTCTTATTCAAAACACCACAATAACCAATCATTTTTATATTGTATTTAAGAACTACTTCATAAGATAAAACTATTGTTGATTGTTAACATTTATTATTGACTTATCTTTTAGTTAAATAGCAGTTATTCTTAAACCAGGTGTATACCCAAATCACCACACAGAGAATAGGATGAATTTAGTTAACCTAGAGCACAATGCTGGGCAATCATTACTCCATCCTAAACCTCCAAGCCTGCATAACATCCCCCCATTTAGATTTCCCACATTATGCTTCCTTTTTAATCATGTATTAGGTCCTGTTCATCTCTCCTGCTCTTTCGAGGTCCTCTCTTCTCAGATCTCTCCTCTTAGACCCCATCCCACTCACTTCTTTCTCTTCCCCTCCTGACCAAGATGCCCCAACCTATTTCCTCTATTGCTCTGCACTGGCTGGTTGTTTTATTGGCGATACAGAGAACAAATGGTAGCATGTTTACACAAACTTGATACAGGTGATGCTTAAATGGGACATCATGAAACTGAAAAACTTCTGTAAAGCAAAGGACACTGTCATCAGAACAAAACGACAGCCTTCAGACTGGGAAAGGATCTTCACCAACGCTTTATCTGACAGAGGGCTAAAATCCAGAATATATAAAGAACTCAAGAAGTTAAAAGCAACAAATCAAGTAATACAATTTAAAAATGGGATACAGAGCTAAAAAGAGAATTCTCTATAGAGGAATATCGAACGGCAAAGAAACACTTAAAGAAATGCTCAACCTCCTTAATCATCAGGGAAATGCAAATCAAAATGATCCTGAGATTTCACCTTAAACCCATCAGAATGGCTAAAATCAAAAACTCAAGTGACAACACATGCTGGAAAGGATGTGGAGAAAGGGGAATGCTCCTCCATTGCTTGTGGGAAAGTAAACTTTTACAACCACTTTGGAAATCAATCTGGCCCTGAGGAACAGTGTTACCTCAAGATCCAGCTATATCACTCTTAGGCATATATCCAAACTATGTTAAACAATACAACAAGGATCTGGGGGAGGTTGTTGAGACTTGGGGAGAACAAGAGCTCCACAAAGACCAAACTGAGCCGGAGACGGTTTCTACAATCAAGGACCATGTGTGGATGTGGACTGGAACCCCCGCACGGATGGGGCCCATGATAACTTGGTGTAGGGCTGAAGACCCTATTCAGGGAAACAGGGACTGTTTCAGTCATGATCTTGATGGCTGACTCTTTGACCCTCCCCCATATAAGCCGGGGAGTGACAGACTGGCTAGATCCCAGGGGA
>CM053763.1:37248754-37282692 GCA_028658305.1 Pachyuromys duprasi
TGCTAGGTGAGGTTTCCCAGAAGCAGAAAGACACACATGGTATATACTCACTTATAAATGGTTATTAGATACATAATATAGGATAAACATACTAAAATGTGTACACCTAAAGAAGCTAAGCAAGAAAGAGGACCCTGGATAATATGATCAATCCTCACTCAGAAAGGCAAATGGGATGGATACTGGAATAGGGAGAAAACAGGGAACAGGACAGAAGCCTATCACAAAGGGCCTCTGAAAGATACTACCCATCAGGATATCAAAGCAGATGCTGAGACTCATAACCAAACTTCAAGCAGAGTGCAGGAAATCTTATGAAAGAAGAGAACATAGAAAGACCTGGAGGGAACAGGAACTCCACAAGGAGAACAACAGAACCAAAATATCTGAGCCCAGGGATCTTTCCTGAGACTGATACTCCAACCAAGGACCATGCATGGAGATAACCTAGAACCCTTCCACAGATATAGCCCATGACAGCTCAGTCTCTAAGAGGGTTCCCTAGTAATGGGAATAGGGACTGTCTCTGACATGAACTCAGTGACTAGCTCTTTGACTGCCTTCCCCTGAGGGGGGGGGAGCAGCTTTACCAGGCCACAGAGGAAGATAATGTATCTAGTCCTGAGGAGACCTTATAGGGTAGGGTCAAAAGAAAGCGACAGAGGACCTCTCCTATCAGTAGGATAGGGGAGGGGCAGAAGAGGAGATGAAGGAGGAAGGGTGAGATTGGGAGAGGATGAGAGAGTGGACTAGATCTGGGATCTAAAATTAATAAGTGTAATTTATAGAAAATAAATAAATTTTTAAAAAGAATAAGCAATACAATGCAATGTCTGGATTGAAACCAGATAGTGGGATAGAGAAATCAGGATGTGAATGAACAAGGGTCAATTCTGTACATTTCACAAGAACATTATAGCAAAAATGAACCCATACTTGACACTGCTAAAAAAGTCTAAGTGTCTAGTATTAAATTGGTAATGAACCTTAAGGGGAAAAAAAACTATTCTTATTATTCTACTATAAAAGCGTAACAATAATATTGCTCATATTAGCACGTTGCTATAAGCACAGACCAGAGAATTGTTTAACATTTATGGCAAGGAGATGCTTCTTCTTGCAGTAGATGACAGTTAGCACAAAAACCCACAACAGACAAATGTGCCAAGAGTGAGAGGATTTGGAGCACTCAGCTCCGCATGAAATGGCTGTACTTAAACTCTCTTATCAAAGTTCAGGAATGCATGTGGTAGAGGAAACAGAAAGATTTTAAGAGCCAGAGGTGGTGGATAAGAACAGGTTGAAGACTGTTGCATTATATAAACTCAGAGACTGTAACAGCCTGCACAAGGCCTGTACAGGTTTAAACCAGCCTTCATAAAGGGAAGTAGACACAAAAATTCTATCCATGAATTAGAAGCTATAGTACTTGAACCTGCTGGGAAAAGGAAAATCACTTTTCTCCAGTGCAGTGTTAGTTCATATGAACCGCCTCTGGGGCAGAGGTCATGCTCAGAAGTTGACCAACACAAAAGAGGGTTGTTTTGTTGTGCATGCATTTTGTTTTGTTTTGTTTTAATAGTTTTATCTATTTTTAAATTTTTAGTTTGTTTAGATTTTCATTATTTTTGATTTTGAGAGAAAATGAGAAAGAAAAAACAAAGAAAGAAAAAGAAGAAAAACTTGCTGTTGTGTAGGTTAGGAAGGTAGGAAGGATCTGAGAGGAGGTGAGGAAAAACACTAATATTTTTAAAAACTACATAAAAGTTAATAAAAATAAGTTAATTAAAACTTCATATCATAATAAATATAAATTTTGGAGTTTTAATTGCAAACATGAAAAGATGGCCAGAGTTTCTTTCTGTGTTAAGCTGGATTTTGCAGTATAAAAACAAGTACTAATTTTTTTCAATGCACAATGTCAGCCTTTCAAAGTAAACCCACTTCAGGATTAAGCTGAAAAAGAAAAGTATGTTAAAAAAAAGTCGAAGCCTGAATTTAGCTACTTCTCCATGTTTCATAAACATACATTTTACTTAATTGAGCTAAGAAGATACAGTATCTAATTGATGCTTTTGATCAGGCATTAAAATAATAACTCAGTCAATGTTCCATACTAGAGAAAATTTATGGTGTGAGCTCACACTGATATTTTTGGCAGTGGGTTCTTGGGTTGTAAGGATTCAAATTGCTAAACTATCTCCTGTGTAAGCATAAGAGCATGGGGCCCTGAATTCAGATCCCTAGCACCAGACTAGCAACTGGGACCTGGCTAGGAGCTGGAAGTTCCCAAGAGCTTGTTGGCCAGTCTAACCAACAAGTGAACTCTGGATTCAATTAATCTCTTTCTCTTAAATACGGTGAAAAACAATAGAGGGAAAGATCTAGTTTTGACCTCTAGCCTTCACAAACACAGCACACCACACACACACATATGTTAAGTCTGAAATAGTTGCACAGAGACCATCACTCACATATATGATCAGCAAGTGTTTTTATTTCATGAAAGCAAGAATTGGCATGCAGGAGTCAGCCACTTTACAAAATGGCTACCTGTCGGTTGCCAGGCCTTTTGACTGAGAAAGAAGGAAATTCTAGCAAGGCTAGACTTGGCTGATGGGCAGCAAGGTAGTTACATGGGTTGGTTTTTGATTGGTACCATGCCCAGATGGCCAGCAGACCACATTGTTGTGTCAGGAATATTTAACTATAAGATGAAATATCTAAACCATATAAGGGTGTCAAGCACAGATGGCCAGTCTTGAGATAAGATTTCTCTACATTCCTGTGGTTATCTCCTGGCTGCCCTGTTTTCTGTTTAGCTGTGCCTCAAGTGGGAAATTTTTATGCTCTTTCCTGGAACTGAGGACTTCTCCGGGTTAGATCTAGGTAAGGCCCAGTCTGTAGGGAAGACCAAGCACAAAATGGAATTAGTCAGGCCCTCTCTCACACACAGATTTTTTTTTAAGTTAGATTTTAACAAGAATTCAATTAACTAAGATTTTTGTTGTTGGATTTACTGTTTTAGAGAATTTTAACAGGCACACTTAAAGTTTAATAATTTAGCAGAATACCTACTTTTCATTGGAGACTCAGGCACATCATAAAAACTCTAAATATAGCTTTATTTATGTGTTAGTTTTCATAAGAGAAATGATCTAGCTCTTATACAAAAGATAAAAAGAACGGTAATGAACAAAAATCTGAGGGGGAAGTATTGTATTAATTTTTTAAGGCAGTTTAAACAAACTGCGCCAACTGGGCATCCTAAACAGCTGAAGTCTATTCCTCACCATTTTGGATGCTGAGGATCTAAAACTAAGGGGATTGGTATCATCTGAGGCTTCTGTTCTTGGTTTTCTTTCATTCATCCATCCTTTCTTTCTTTTGTTCATTCATTCTTTCTTGTTTACTTTCTACCCTCTACAGGGATCTCTGGTGTTTCTTTCTCTCTCTCTTTTTTTTTAGGCTACTAATGGGCTTTGGTTTAAGTAACTCATCCAACTGAATGTTTTATCACTAAGTACAATCATATGTATGACTGACCCATACAGCTTCATTTTTCGGTTAGTTATAAAGCCCCAACTCATATGAGATTTCTTGATGCAAAACCGCTTTGAAGTGTGACTATGTGGATTCAGGGCAGCACACAGTTCAGCCTGTTTTAGAACTCCATCTGCGTACCTCTTCCCTCCTCTTGCTGTGATTTATAAATCAAATGTGTTGATTTCCTTCTAGGGAAGCAGTAAGTTAACATTTGCGATTTTGTTTTGTGTAGTAATTAATAGGTTTCCTCTCTGCCAATGGTGAAATATAGCCCAGCAAAGACTAAGAGGACTTAATTCCATGAGCACCAGCCAATCCCAGTAGGAATAAAGTAGCCTCCAGCCAAGCTCAATCAGAGTCACATGACCACAGTAGAAATTCTCCTTTCTGGCTTTAAAAGGAGCCTTCGAGTTTCCTTCCAGGTTGCGCCATTTTGTATGAGTAATAGACCTCAGAATGCTGGTTTTTTCCTACAGAATAAATGCTCTTTGCATTTACATACTGCTTGAGTCTGGGGTCTTCCTTCAGCAGTTCTTGAACGTAACATTTGGTGGCCCATATGAAGATCACTGAGGACCACCACCTAGGTAGTGGAGCATTTGAGTGGATCTGTGTTTTTCTCTCCAACCATTTGGTAAGTTTTGGGGGCATCCCGTGTCTGGCCCCATATCTTTGTGTCTGGTCTAGTGTTTTTGTGTTCTAGAAGTAGCTCAAGCACAGTCTGCAGGCCAACAAGGACTTGGAAGATGCACAGGCCGTCCAACGGCCAGGGCTGGAAGAAGACGTTCCCGATCCCCAAAAGGGTTTCAGACACTCAGGTTAGGGAAAATCAGAAGATTCTTGTCTGGCTTTCTACTGGCCTAAGGGTCCTTTTGCCTTTCCTGCATGGAGAGCAAGATCAAGAGACACTGCTTTTACGTGCTGTTTTGTTTTCCCAGGAATGTCCTTTTGTGTCTGCTGCTTGTGTCATACTCATCATTGTCTTATTATGGACTTTTCTGGATTAATCGTTAGTAATCATAGGTCAAACTTCATCTGCCCCCTTGAGCTATCCCTGTTGCCTCACCCCAGCTCAGATGTGACGCACGTCCCTGGTAGAGGCCTGGCATTATGCATACAGTGCAGCAGCCTCAGCACCTCTGCCCTCTCTCCAAGTTTCACATCTGCTGTGAGTTCACCCTACCAGTGGCCTGCCAAGCTCTCAGTGAGTGTCATTGGAGTGCTCGGTGTGTGAGGGTGGGGAGAGGAGGGTGCTTTAGTCCAAGGCCCCAGGCTTGTGTGGGCTACTGGAAAGGAGAGGCCAGCAGTGCCATGGTAGGAGCTCCAATAGGGGCCGTAGGAGGTGGAGGAGGCAATGTGACTCCTTAGTGAGCCCAGGCTCTGGTGGGGAAGTTGTTAAACTTCCACCATGGTAGGGCCCAATTCTATTCTGGGGTTCGACAGGCTTCTAGGGGAGCAGAGGTGAGGGGTCCCCAAAGGGAGACTTTAGAGTGCTTAGCCCCAGGCTTGGCGCCTCTATGCCACCATGATCCCCTGTGCCCACTGAAACGGAGCAGCAATGCTTGAAAGCCTTGCTTCCTGCCTTGATCACTTGGATTCAAATGATATCAAGGTGCTCTTCCCTTGAAATTACTGCTGGAGAAAGTAAGAAAAGTTTTGTCTGTCTGTTTTATATGTAGGTACAACCACTACATGTTTATTTCTGATTGGTCTTAAATTTGTAAGTTTGCTATGCTTTGTGGGTCTTGGTCATAGATTAAATTTGCAACATCTGTAAAAAAAAAAAAGTTAGCTTAAAAAGAGTAGCTCAGGGTTAGAGCCATCCTGGACAAAAATACATGATCTGAGATGATTGAGGAAATTGGTCTCTAACAGTGCTCTAAATTGGGATAAGATTTTTTTCTCCTTTTTTCATCATTATTATTATCATTATTATTATGTTTACAATTTATTCACGTTGTATCCCAGTTGTATACCCCTCCCTCATTTCCTCCTGGTCCCACCTAACCTCCCTCTTCCTCCCCTATCCCTATCCCTCTTCCCTAGTCCACTGATAGGGGAAGTCCTCTTCCCCTACTGTCTGATCCTAGCCTATCATGTCTCATTTAGAATTGCCTGGGTCCTCCTCCTCTGTGGGCTGGCTAGGTGGCCCCAATAGGGAGAAATGATCAAGAAGCAGGCAACTGAGTTCATGTCAGAGACTGTCATTCCTCCTCTTACTAGGGAAATCACATGGTCAAGGTCCTTAGTCATCAGGGAAATGCAAATCAAAATAGCTCTGAGATTCCATCTCGTACCCATCAGAATGGCTAAGACCAAAAACTCAAGTGACAACACATATAGGAGAGGAAGTGGAGAAAGGGAACCCTCCTCCATTGCTGTGGGAATGTAAACTTGTACAACCACTTTGGAAATCAACCTGGTGCTCTCTCAGAAAACTAGGAATAGTGCTGCCTCAAGACCCAGCTATACCATTCCTGAGTATATATCCGAAAGATGCTCAACCATACAAAAAGGGCATTTGTTCAATTATGTTCATAGCAGTTTTATTCATAATAGCCAGAACCTGTAAATAACCTACATGTCCCTCAATTGAAGAATGGATACCAACACTGTACATTTACACAGTGGAATACTACTCAGCTATTAAAAACAAAGAAATCAGGAAATTTGCAGGCAAATGGAACTAGAAAAGATCATCTTGAGTTTGGTATCCCAGAAGCAGAGAGACACGCACAGTATATACTCACTTATAAGTGGATATTAGCCATATTATATAAAACAAACATACTAAAATCTACAGATGCTAAATGAAGCTAAACTAAACATGCTAAACAACAAGGAGGACCCTAAGGAAGATGCTTAAGTCTCACTCAGAAGGAAAAATAGGATAGACACCAGAAGCAGTAGAAGAGCTAGAACAGGATGGGAGTCTACCACAGATCTCCTCTGAAAGACTCCACCCATCAAGGGATGGAAGCAGATGCAGAGACTCACAGCCAAACAGACAGAGTGCAGGGAGTCTTATGGAAGAAGGGATATATAAAAGAACCTGGAGATTACAGGAACCACTCAAGGAAACCGACAAAGCCAAAAACAAGAAAGAAAGAAAGAAAGAAAGAAAGAAAGAAAGAAAGAAAGAAAGAAAGAAAGAAAGAAAGAAAGAAAGAAAGAAAGAAAGAAAGAAAGAAAGAAAGAAAAGCAGGGTTGGAGACACTAATGCATCAGCCACAGACCATACATAGAGAAGACCTAGACCCCTTGCTCAAATGTAGACCATGGGATAAGATTTTTATGTAATTCCTTCCCTGTGTTAAAAACCAGACTTATAAAAGATGATATTTAAAATTTAAGTTTAAACTTTTGTTTAAAAAATATATATATGAATATATGTTTGTAAAAATCTATAAAACCACAGATTTTTAAAAATAACCTTGTGAAACACATGGTCTACAGCCTGTCATGCGAGATAGCAGTGCAACATCTTGTGATATTCGTTTGGTATAGGGCAACAATTAAAGAACTTCTTAGTTGTAATGAATTTTCTGTTTATTATCCTATCTCCTTTCAGACTAAGAAAGCAACAAGTCTCATTCTAACTTGGTCTGGATTTTTATACAAATTCAAGGATATATTCTTACAACATACTGTACATATGATGGTAAAAATTTAAGGTTATAAAGGTTTATTCAGTTAACAAGCTATTGTGTTGCTGCCTCTGGAAACTGGTGAATGTTCCATCACGTTATACTGTAAAAGACAGTAGTACCAACAGCAACACCAAATGGGTATGCTTTTAAATTGTCCGCTGAAGCCTATAACAACTCATCCCTGGCTACCATGTTGATTCAGAAAAAAAGATAGTAGAGCAATGGTTTGCTGCCATCTTAACTAAGGGCAGTCACATGACTGGCAGCTATCTTGGTTGTGGGAGAGTTGTGTTCTGCCACCATCTTTGTTGAGGGCTGCCACTGCGTTTAGTACCCTGTTTAGCTCCAAGTGCAACGTTTGTCCTTTAAGTTATTTTTACTTTTTATGAACAATTCTACTGTGGGGTACAATTTCTTAGAAGTCTCTTAATTTAAGACAAAGTTAACACTAAGCATAAAACTGAGCAGTGCATTTGGCATCTAGGTCTCCTTTAAATTTTTCACTACAGCAAATTACCAGATTCAAATAATTTGCTAGCGTTTTTCTTCTGAAGCAAAGGATGAAATTATAACTGTTATTACAAAGATGTAATTGCTGTTACAGAAATGTATGATATGGAGGTTTCTCAAAACCAGTATATTTAATTGGTATTTCTGCATATTTTTACTTCACAAAAAATTATATCACTTTTGAAATACAAAACCAATATGTATGTAAAAGCAAATTGACTCAAATCTCCATAATTTTGGTGCTCTAAAACAGAATATTTATCATTCTCTTTTCCTATTGAGTGTAATTTTTCCAGTCTTTGCTTCCTCTAGGCAGAAAGGGAATCTAATGTTAGCTAAGTTAAAAATTTTGAAACGTTTTCCTTGCTTTGGTTAAGCAGAGCTGAAAACTTAATTTGGTTTTCTAAGTATCTTGTCCCCTTTTTCAGATACTGCTGCAGTCTGGCAGTGAGCTTTTCACTCTTCTGTAGCCCAGTAGGATGTGACAACACTCCCTGAGTCCCCATAGGTAGATTCATGCTAAACTGGATTCCATTGTCTCCAACAGAGGAAGGAATTGCCTTTGCCTTCCTAGGTCACTGAGCAAAACAAATGCTTCAGTTTTGTTTTGTTCTACCGTCCATTTTCCTTTTCAATCAATGTTTTAAATTTTCCTGACAATTATCAATATTTACTACTAAAACATGGAAATACAGGAAAAAAATGAATTTCAGAAACAGTTTGACAAATGATACAGATCAAGGTTTTCTTGTAGGAATTATAAAATGATTACAGAAACTTCAAGTTGGTAATTTGTGAAATATTGTTTTGGCAAACATGCATATCATTTTGTTTAGAATCAGGAGTTTATTTTTTAAGCATGGAAAGAATAATTTCATACTATTACTTAAAAGTGGGTATTTGGAGGCCAGCAAGTTGAATCAGTATGTAAAAACACTTGCCACAAAGCAAAACAAATTCTAGAGTTGCTTCTCTCTCTCTCTCTCTCTCTCTCTCTCTCTCTCTCTCACACACACACACACACACACACACACGCACACCTGCTTTCTCTCATACATACCATATGTATAATAATAAATTTAAAGTGTTAATTTTGTTTGCAAACATTAAAAATAAACTCAAATGGAAATATTTATATGAAACTGTTCAGTTCATAGCATTGAAGAGAATTGCATTCAGCTTGAAGAACTATCAGGATAGGGTAGATCTAAGGAATTTAATCTCTTATAAATTGGTTGTACAGGCAAAAAATTCTACTAAAATTGGAATTTGTGGAAGATCCACTATGTAATATTAAAACATGATAAAGGCTTATGGGAGGGAGATGGCAAAAGAAACCTCTTATTTGAAATTCTAAAACATTCCCCATGCTTCATAGCAAAACACTCTATGAAGATGTAAAAGATAAGAAGAAAAGTTTACCCAGAAGAGCAAGATCAAAATAAGTAGCACTCACATTTGTAAGTTTCTCTGATTTTTGAGCCACACTGACTACTGTTTTATTTGCTTGTTTTAATTTACTTTTTGTTTTGAGAGGAGGAGAAGAGAGAGAAGAGGGAAGGACTTTGGGGAGAGAGTTACAGAGCAAGGAAGAGATGTGGGGGAGGGAGGGGTAGAGAAAAAGACAACATGAAGTTGGATAAGGGTAAAGCTCCAAAGGTTCTGGAAGAAGGTCAGGAAGAGGAAAGAATGCAATCAAAATATACAGTTAAAAAAAACACATAAGTGAATATAAAAACAAAATGAAATAAATCTTTGTAGAAACATAATAGCTTTAAGATGTACAAAATATAGCTTCATCAGCCTGGATTTTTTTTCACAAGATGTGTTTGTTTTTATTTGATGTGTGTGAGGATTTTGACTGTGTGTGTGTGACCGGTCCTCAAAGAGGAAGAGGAGCACTTCAAATTCCCTACAAGTGGTTATGAAACACCATGAGCATACTGAGAACTGACCCTGGCTTCTCTGTAAGTACAGTAATTATGCTTAATCACTGAGCTATCACACCATCTGTTGTGCCAACATTTTTAACATAAAAGTCTTAAAAGAAAAGAAGGAAAAAAAACAGGAAGAAGAAAAAGAAGAAGAACAACAATAACAAAGCATAAAGTAAAACAAAATACTTACCTTGGTTTATGTTATAATCCCACATAACACATTCATTATGACAGTATGAAGAATATATTTAAATGACTGACAAAATATTGGTGAACCAAGCAACAATAATTTAAAGAAAAAACTGAAGAAAATATGTGAAACTAAAATACTTGAACTTGAAGACTTAAAAACATAAAACAAATCATACACATGCTTTAAGAATGTTTATATAGTCTCTTCTATAACTCTGAGCTTCAGAGTTATAGAGTTGTAGACTAATATCTTAGAAGTTCTGAAAGGAACAGAGAACAATAAATTTATAGGCAGTCAGTTTGTATTTCAAGAAGACAATTAAAAATCAACATTCTATAGCCAAGTTCCAGCACTGAAAATAAAGGAACGGATGAAAATCTGCTTGATAACAAACTATACTAGAATAGCAAATAAATCAAAGTAAAAATCCAAGAATGGAAATGCAGTGATGAAAGGATATCGAATAACTATAGCCTTAAAAATGTTTAATTAATGTTTATTTAGCATGTAAAATGGGTTTAATTATAAGAATTTCATATGTATATGAAAATACATAATTGTGCTTTGTACTTGTTTGCACCCCTCCCCATTATTCTTTCCCATTTCTCCTTTTCTTTCACAGCTATACATATGTATATATATATATATATGTATATATTCTACATATGAAAGAAAACAGTCAACATTGTATCGTTCTCCCCCAATACCTTCTTTCATTTTTTACTCCTCAATATATTTAGGCTATTTTCTTCTCCATCTAGTCCCCACATCTACTTTCTTTTTTCATAACTACTGGTGAATATCTGTGTTCATTCCAAACTTGGCTAGTAAACAACATGACAATAAATATGAATGTATCTCCATGGCATATTGATATAGATGTCTTCAGGTATATGGCCCAAAGTAGTAGAGCTGGATTATAAAGCATTTCTATGTGTACATTTATGAGAAATCTTTACAGTGATTCCTATAGTGGCTGTTCAAGTTTTCATATTCACCAACAGTGTGTAAGAGATTTTTTTTTCTGCATGTCCTCAAAATCACTTGTTGTCTTTTTTATTTTTGAGAGTTTCATAATACCTCAAATAAAAACAGGATCCTTAGACTAAACCAAAAACAGAGGTAAAAATATCATTAAAATGAAATCCAATGAAAAAGAAATTAGAAAATAGAAAGACGCTCTCCTTTCATGCTCATGGATAACAAGAATTAACATGCTGAAATGGCTTACCTACTGATTTAACAGCCTTCCCATTAAAATTCCAGGACAATTATTTACAGAAACAGTAGTTTTAAAAAATGATGAAATTGAAATGGAAGCACAGAAAGCCTGAATTGGAAAACATGTCCTAGGTAGAAAGATTCATGCCAGAGTCATTACAGTACCTTGTTTTAAATTATGCTACAAAGACACAGCTTTAAAAGTTGAACACTAAGTCCACCAACAGGGCATTAATTCAGAAACAGACAGGTAGACAGAGGAGTTTAAAGACTTTGAATGGCTCTGCCCACACATCTACAGCCATCACATCATTGACAGGCATTAAAACAAAACAATACAAATGCATATCTCTTACTGTAAACAGAAAGCAATATCAAAGGGTTCAAAGACCTCACTGTAAAACCTGAAACTCAGAATGATAGGCCACCTACCCTTGAACATACTCACTCCTTTAATTGCCATAGACACTATCCTTCACCATCACTCTACCCCCTACTCTTGTTGCTGTGTCCCTGACCCCAACTCCAATAGACATCCCCGGCTGGAGTGCATGCACGACACACCATCCAGAAGAACAGATAGGCAAACTTCGATGGAGACTCCCTGTTAAAGAGATTGCAGGTGGATTGCTTTACCCAGACCTCCTCTACTTTCTTCATCCACCCCTCCCCACATACACCCTATTCCCAATCCTTATTACTGTGGTGCAGGCCCCAACGTAATCAGAGACCCCATGCTTAACAAGAGGCCATGCAAGCCAACAAAAGTGCAACCCCCAACTCAGGCAATGAATCCTTGCTCAAACACAGGCCACACAGACCAGAAAAAAGTGAGGAAAGAGAAATCAAACACCTATCTAAAAAAGATAAACCCCAAAATTGCTCCCTAGGACCATAGTCACTCCAAACACTAATATCTAGACACCAGGTTAAGAACACAGTCATCAACAAGTAGTGAAATATATCTTCACCAGAGCCCATTATTAATAAGAAAATTAATAAATATTTTATGAGAAATAGAAAAATCTCAGGCATTGAAAGTATGATAGAAAAAAATAGATATATTGGCCAAATAAAATATTAAATCTAAAATGCTTGTGACACAAAACATCCAGAAAATTTGGGACAGTATGAAAAGACCAAACTTGAGAATAAAAGGTATATACTGAAAGAAGAAAAACAACTCATTCAAAGGCCTAGGAAATGTATTCAACAACATTATAGAAGAAAAAATTCTGACCTAAAGAAGGAGATGCCTACAAAGGTAGGGTCTTTTCTGAGACTGATACTCCAACCAAGGACCATTTATAGATATAACCTAGAACTCCTGCTCAGATGTAGCCCATGATAGCTCAGTATTCAAGTGGGTACCCTAGTAATGGGAACAAGGACTGTCTATGACATGAACTCAGTGGCTGGCTCTTTGTTCACCTCCCCCTGTGGGCAGAGCATCCTTATCAGGCCACAGAGGAGGACAATGCAGCTAGTCCTGATGAGACCTGATAGGCTAGGTCAGATGGAAGAGGAGAAGTCCCCTATCAGTGGACTTGGAGAAGAGCATGGGAGGAGATGAGAGAGGGAGGGTGGGATTGGGAGGCAATGAGGGAGTGGTCTACAGCTGGGATAAATAAATAAACTGTAATTAATACAAACACAATTAAAAAAAGATACAGGAAATCACATAGCAAAGCAACTCTCTGATCACATAATGATCAGTACATTAAACTTACAGAAAAAAGAAATAATATTAAAAGCTGTAAATGGGAAAAGATGAAGTAACATATAAAGGTTGACCTACACAAATTATACCTGATTTCTCAATGAACACTCTAAGAGCCTAAAGAGCCTGGACAGATATGCTGCAGATTAACCATGCCAGGAAAACATCAGTCACCATAGATGTAGAAAATAAGATACTTAACGATAAAGCTAAATGTAAACAATATTTATCTACAAATATAGCCCTACGGAAAGTACTTGAAGGAAAAACTCCAATGTACAGAGATTAATTATACACATTAAAACAGAGGAAATAAGTAATCACACACCAGCAAAACCAAAAGAAAGGAAACACACACACAGAAACTAGCAACAGCAACAATAACAAAAAACAAGAATTAATAACTATTGGTCATTTATATATCTCAATATCAATGGTTTCAATTTCCCAATAAAAAGGTATAGACTAACAGAATGAATAAAAAATAGGATCCATCCTTCTGCTGCATGCAAGAAACACATCTCAGCATCAAAGATAGACTTTATTTCAGAGTAAAGGGCTGGAAAAGATTTTCCATGCAAATGGATCTAAGAAGCAAGCTGGTGTGGCCATTCTAAAATTATTTTTTAACATGGAATACTGTTACCAAATTTTTAATAGTTACTTTATTTCAGAATATTTTTGCTTTTCTTCTTTCTCTTCTGGTACTTTTTCAGACTTTCCAGTAATAGCTATGCATGTTTATGTATAGAGGAAAGCATAATCCATATCATTATATACAATTATGATTCATATATATGATTCCACAGATATCTAAGCATATTAACTCAGTGAACACACATTGGTGAGACAGCTCTTAACACAGAGTAAGCATTCAATAAACATTAGCCACTCCTTTACCCAATCACATGAATACTAGTAAATGAATTATTTTACTTAGAGAAAACTTAATAAATTGTAATTTTCAAGTGGTACTATTATGTTTCCACCATCTAAAGGAAATACTAGTAATTGTTACAGCATTATTGTGAAAATTAAAAGAAAGTATTTAATTTCTGCAGATGCTGAGGAACCATCTTGGCTAATTGATTTTTCCATACCACTACAATATAGTCACTCTTAATTAGATGCTTGTGATAGGTAAAACAGTATACCATTTATTGGAGATTATTAGTGATCAATGGGACAGATGTTCTGCACAGCTAATATTTTGCATGAACAGGTTAAAGTATGAGTGAAAAACAATATAGAATGCCTGATGTCCTGATTATCATATTCAACATATTTCGTTGGCTATCATCAAAGGTCTTACATGTGTAAAGTATATTTTAGTAAGCTCATTTGCTTTCTTATATAAATTAAGGGAAACAAAATTCAGTCATAATACATTGAAAGCTTCAATAGTTATTGATATTTGATACTGATACAAATAGGCTGTTGACCATGTACTTCATGCTGTTTCTATTATACTCCTCTTAGACCATTCTAAAGAAGAAAAAAAAGTAGTTGTAGAGTCAAGATATTCTCATTAATTGGCTTCAAGCCAGTGACCTCCTAATAGAAATCACTGCACACACTTACAATGACTTAATCACTTTTTGACAAATTCTCTTAGCATTCTAAAATTTAATAAAGTATTTTAATTAAGACAATGTATTTCTTTAGCAAAAGGGCATTAGAATACACTGAGTCTGAAATTAATAAATTACTAAATTTATAATGTCACACATAAAAAATATCTAATAATAAATACATTCCCAGCAACTTATCAGTTTAATAATGAGTACAAGTCATTATCTAATAAAGTCTTCTGGGGACCAAATTTTTAAATTATCTAAAAATAGATAGTGCTTTAGATAAAATATTGATAATCTAAATTTGAAGTCCCTAGTACATATAGTAAAATAATTATGTTTTAAATATTTGAACATTTAATATAAATAATTGAGAAATGTGATTCAACATATGGTTCATATAAATGACTTTTCATAGTATTAGTGGTTTACATAGTCATAATATTCTACCATATTCTTAGATGGTACCAGATAATATAAAGTATAGTTGACAGACTTATTCTGAAACTGTATAAGTTAGCTATTGATGAACTCTTTATCAAGCCAGGGAAGGATATGTTATTTTAATTGATTAGTTAAAATGTGGCAAAATTATATGCAATACTGAAAATTAAAGCAGTTAAGTAAACACAGAAACTGTAGTAGAATATCCAAGAGTAGAATAATTAGTGGTGGTGTGTAAATATTGTTACATTGCAATATTTTAATCTTTTACAACAACCTAGCAATTTAGGAATTATAATGATTCTAATCTAATAAATTATTTATTTGTAACATTTCTTTTTTTTACTGTAAAGATTGCTTGCGTAGGCATGGTAGTGCACCCTTGTAATCCCAGCACTCAAGGAAGCAGAGGCAAGCTTGTTTCTGTGGCTTTGAGACCCACCTGGTAAACAAAGTGAACACAGATCAGCCAAGGCTACACAGATAAACCTTGCCTCAACAAACAAACAAGCAAATAGAAAAGGTTGCTAAGGTCACAGCAATTTTATTTCTTTTGTAGCCTGGAACTAGCGGAGTAGTGTGGGCTGCCCTCAAACCTGAAGCTGTCAACCTGCCTCAAGTTTCCCAGGTGCTGGCAACACAGGCAATGTGTGTATCTCCGTGAAGAGCTTAGAGGAAAACTTCTCCAAACGTTCTCCATCCAAAGGAAGTGAGGATGCTTAATTAAGCATCTACAAATGAAAGCAGTAAGAATAAATTGACTTTGAAGCAACTTTATTGTCTTCCTAAGGGAAAGGTTTTTGCAGCTTCGAGCATTTTTACCAAAACCAAAAATACCTAGACAAGGAAATCCTTGGCTCTCTCAAGCTTTGATGAAAATTCAGGTAAAGAGATTTTGAAACTCAGTTTCACAAATCACAAATAAATGTAAATAAGTGCATTGATGGTTTATGAGTCAAACACATGTAAGTTTTTCCCTTTAGATCTTAACATGAAGATATAAATAAACATTCCTCCTTGATATATTTTAAAGTTTTGACAAAAACTTACTAAGTATGAATAGTCAGGCATAAATAAAACTGGCTAAATTAATTATGATAGAGCCATGGGATTACAAAAACACTTTTGACAAACTTCAAAAATTGCACATATAAATATCTATTTGTATGTATTATAATATGGGAAGGTAGTTTTCATATATGAGTTTTAAAACAAGATGTACAAACGTAAGTCTAATTGACTTATACTTTCATATTAATGTCATTTATAAAACCTCAGATATATGTGCTATGTTCTGAATCACAATCCTATATTGCTTATGTTGAAATTTAATTCCTAATGTTATGGTGCTATGACATGAAGCCTTTGACATGTGATTACGAAAGGACCTCGCCTATCAGTGGACTAGGGGAGGAGCATAGGGGGAGAAGAGAGAGGGAGGGTGGGATCGGGATAGAGAGAGAGGGCCACAGCCGGGATACAAACTGAATAAACTGTAATAAATGATAATAATAAAACAATAAGATGTGCTAACAGCTTACTTTTATTCACTGGATTTTAAAAATATATTAATGGAAAGTATATGACAAAGTCATTAACAAAATGATACTAATCATAATTTCCCAAACCTGACAAAAATATATCCCCATAGAAATATTGAAATATCTTCAAACTACAAAAGCATCAATACAAAAATTGATACACATCATAAATAAGAATGCCGCACGCATGATGACAAACAGGGAAATTATGATATCAATGAAATGTGGAGTAGAGAGGAACCACTTTTAATAAAACATTGAAATTTGTTAGAAGTCAACGGAATGACAATTTAAAAAATAAAACTAAATATTTTCCAATAATGAACCTATATTCTATAAAAACATTGTTCAACAATATAGAAAAATAAAGACTAGTTCATATTTAAAAAATCAAAGCATAGAAATGGATGGTGTGAAGACACACATTGAAGAGTGAAATCTCTATCTAGGTTTGTTTAGGTACCTGCAAATGCAATTGTTATTTAATGATGTTGATAGTCATGCCTTTTCACAGCACTCCCTGCTAAGGAAAAAATCATTGTAACTTTGATGTAAATTTTCCATACTCCAGTATTGGCCTCACATTTGTGCACATATGCACAACACTAACTAGATTAAATGGATGGATTAAATGTGTTATGTTCTTAAAAACAGTGTGAATTTGGGAGACAGACATGTTGAATAGGAGAAAAAGGGGAGGAGATTTGGAGTACAACATTGGAGGTGGATATGATCATGTATCATTGTACATATGCATGAAATCCTCAAAAAAAAAAAAAAAAACAGAAAAAAAACTCTAAAGGCCAGCTAGTTTTCAATTCCCAGTGAAAGTGCTACAAGTTAGAGTCACTCAAAAAGTAAAATAAATGCCCATACAAATTTAAGTAAACACCTACTGTTCTAATAATGCTAACCATGTCTCATGCCAATACACTTTGTTCATTTTAGATATAGGTGGAAATAGTAAAATGTAGTCTATAATGACAGAGAACGCAGTCCTAGCATTGGAACCTTAAAAAAGTGGTAAAAATGTTTAAAACACTCTGAACAGGTATTTCCAAGTTTATACAATGATGTACAACACACACACAGGAACTTCTAAGAGCTCCAAGGAAAAACTGGAAAGAGTTAGAAAACAGACTTCTTCTAACTTGGGAGTTGGAGGAAAAACACCAAAATTTGAGCAGCAAAGAAAAAAAGATAGTACTAGAAGGTGAAAAAGGGTAATAGAGAGGGACTACATCCTACAGGTGGCAAGCTCCCACAAAGGAGTGTTAGGAAACAAATGCAGGAATAGGCTAGGGCCCTAGAGAAGGAGAGAAGGACCTCCCCTATCGATAGACCAGAGAAGAGCCATCATGGAAAGGAGGAAGAGGTAGGATTTCCAGAAGATGAAGGAGGGAGCCCCAGCTGGGAAACAAAGTGAATAAATCGTAAGAAATAATGAAATAAAAAGAAAATAGAACTGGAAACAATATACTTCAGCACAGTAAGAATGGTAGAAGGGAAATCTATAACCAACATCACAGAAGATGAGAGAAAACTCTAATCATTTTCCTTTAAAATCAGATCAGTCCTAGCCAGCAAGAACAATAAGAAAGGGGAACAAAGAAACAGGAAAACAAGTAATTAAGAGACCAAATTATGCATACATTTAATGGAGTCCCAAAGACTCTATTAAAAAATAACTGTTTTATTTGTTTGAACTTTTAAAAACTCCTTTTGTTGAAATTTAGATGTTTGTAGTTTATTTCAAATGAGTTCACCATTTGGCCAGAAACCTTTTTTTAAAAATCTTTTTATTGTTTGGGATTATAATATAATTACAATTTCTCCTCTCCATTTTGGAAATCCAAAGATCAGTAACTGTCCTATACATAGAACAAACAGAAAGAAATGAAGAAAACAACTCTATTCATACTTGCTTCAGAAAGTAAAATATATATGAATAAATATATATATGAATAAAATATATAATATATATGAATAAATGAATAAAGAGAAATATTTTATTTTCGTTTTCTTACACACATTAAATTACCCCATGATTCAGTACACACTTTTAGTAAATATACACAAAAGGAATGTAGGCCGGCACAGAGGTATCCATGTATTCGTGTGCAGAGGTACCTGAGTATCCAAGTACTGAAGCAATATTCTAGGGGCCAATTTTGTGATCAGCTCACCTGTCTGTCAACAGGTAAAATAGTTTAAAAATGTGATTCCTTATTCAGCCAAAAGGAAGAACAAAATTATTTTGTCTTCTAGAGAGTGGCTGGGACTGAAGCTCATGAAACTTGTGAAATAATCTATACTTGGAAAGTCACTTATTAACCATTTCCCTCATATGTGGACCCTGGATTTATTTTCTATGGAATAAGGGAAACAAGAAGGGCTATTTGGGAAACAAAAAGTAATATAGAGAAGTGGAAACAGTGACGCACATAACAATGTGACACAGAAAGTGGTACACTTACATGAAAATGTCTTGCAAACCCTATCACTGTACGCAGTAAATGTATACCAATCAAAATAAATACCTCCCCCCTGAAGGGGGAGCAGCCTTGCCAAGCCACAGAGGAAGCCAATGCAGCCAGTCCTGATGAGACCTGATAAGCTAGAGAAAGATGGAAGGGAGGAGGACCTCCCCTATCATTGGACTTGGAGAAGGGAATGGGAGGAGATGAGGGAAGGAGGGTGAGATTGGGAGGGAATGAAAGAGGGAGCAACAGCTGCAATACAATGTGAATAAACTGCAATTAATATAAAAAATAAAAATTTAATTAAAAAAGAAAGAAATACACCCATCCTGAAACACAGAGGTCAAGAACCACAATTTAGCAATTATTGTGCAAGAAAAGGTAGGCTTTTTCCAAATATGGATCCAAACAAGATCTCTCTGTAGCACATAACCAGCAAGGTTGCTTTAAAAAGGATATATTCTACTTATATACATGTGTTTTGGTTGGGTGGAGGGCATGCTGCCCACTGATGCCAGAGACAGGCATTGGAGCCCTTGGAGCTGAAGTCACAGGCCTTTGCAATCTTCCCAAAGTGGATATTGGGATCTGAACTCTGGTTCTCTGATAAAGCAGTGAGTTTTCTTGCCACAGAGCCATCTCTCCAGCCCCAAGGCTACTTTCTATTTATTTTCCTTACCTATTTTCTTTTTGTTTGCAGTGACAGAGCTTTTCCCACCTTAAGTCACAACAGGACCCTCATCCTGAGTGGTGAATGATATATACGAGGACATGTTAGGGTGCTAGGCAACTGAGATCTAGATTGAGTTGACTTCTATGGATCTCTGTCCAAGTGATTTAGAAATCACATTGAAGGGTCTGGAGAAGAAGCACAACTGATAGAGAACTTTCTGAGTGTGCACTGAGTCCCTGGCTCTGGTCCCTAGCTATCTGGAAATCCTGACTGATTATGCACATTTCTGATTGTAGACCTGGAAGTTAGAGCCCATTATATGTTGTACCCTAAGCAAGCAATTGGTGAAGATGATTATTTGCGTTTTCCTTTATGTGTAGTCATTTTAGTAACTATTTTTGATACCTTTGCTTAATATTCATAATGTGTAATTGGAAAGTCCATTTTGTTTATTTTTGTATTTCATTTTTTATTGTCCCTTCACTTATGTAGAATGAATGATGCAACCGGATAAAAAAATAAAGCAACAATATGTATTTAAACTGGACTCTGTTTCTTGCAATTCACCAGGAACAAATTAAACATGGTGAAGTTGACTCTCTGTGGAATCTAATCATATACCACTACAGGCAAATTTATTTTGTATCTCTCCCTTCCTGATGTGTACATGGGGGGGGGGCAGAGTTGAGTTTCTAACAGCATCTACCTACAAACTTACAAATTATTGCAAACTCTAACAACCTTCTGCCCAAGATAGTGTAAGCAAAATAATGTGAGGCTGTTGTAGAAAGTCTCCTGAATTGATATGTGAAAATGTGATACCTTTTTATTTTTGACATTCACGGCACACTGTCAGCCTAACAACAACTGTTGCAAAGGCTGTAAAAGAACTGGAACTCTCACAGAACTACTACTGAGAATAGAAATTGGCACTCTAAGTATGAAAACTTGCAGTAATATAAGCTAAAGATGAATGTGTAAGTATTCTGTAAAACAATATTTCAAATCTAATTGTATATTCAAATGAAATATGCACATTTACATACACATTGAAATGCATATTCATAGTGTTATAAAGTTAAAATAAATGCTAGAAGGATCAATGAGATTTATTTATTTATTTATTTATTTATTTATTTATTTATTTATTTATTTATTTATTGGGCACAGTTCCATACAACAAAATATTCTTACATATTGTATGTTGTTTTATATTTTACACTATTATATGTATTATAACATAAAAAACTAACTAGTTTCTTATAAATGAGGATGTTCCCTCAGGGGGGGCAACAGAAATGACACTTAAACATGAGAAATGACAGAGGAAGTATACTCATAGACCCCAGAAGATGGGGGAACATTGTGTCCACAGCAAAGAGTTTCCAAGAAAGTTGCTCAACCAAGAAGAGGCCACACCTCTGGAGGTATGGGACCCTTCACTGGTACACCTGAATGTCACTAAGCTTAGTCAAGGGAGAGCAAGTTGGTGGAGCTTGCGATTGAGTGCACCCTCTTCACTGATGCTCACAAAAGTACTCAAAGTATCCTGTTTGTTGAAAACTTAAAAGGGGATTTGTGTTGAATATAAATAATACAGCATTGCATTTCTTATCAATAGACAGCAGAGAGAGCGCGAATGAACATAGCCTGTCTTTTTATAGCCATTTAGTGAAGGGATATAATGACACAGTAATGTATAATTTCTCAGGAGGCTTGGGAAAACAAATGAAATGAGATTGCTTAGATCTTAATATTAACAACAGAAGATATCACGTCTTATCTTTGGAGCAATAAAGGAACTAGGAAAAGGGTGTTAGTAGGTGCCATGCCCACTGAACTTCAAGGGAATTGTGGTTTACCCAACCAAGACGATGATGGTGCTGTTCACAGAAGAAGGTGGTACTACAGAAGCACAACCCATCCTGCTCTGCAGAAATCTAAGTCTGCATTCTAACTGAGGCTGTTCTATGCTGGGAGCTACATCTCAGACCAGAAAACTACATAAAGTAGCAAGGGTGAGTCCAGCAATTGGCAGAAAACCAGTAAATGTGAAATGATTTATGTTATAAAAATTACATTAAAAATGTCACACACCTTACATAAATTAGATGAAAATTAAAAAGTCAATATTCTCAAACATTGCGTTGGCTTGAAATCTGTATGTATTAAAGTTTCCAGAAACACAAATATTATCAAGCATTTAAAAATTACTCAACAACAATGTACATGTGAAACATTATAAAACCAAATTCAGTGCAGGATGATGAGACTAATGTTTGACATAGAGATTATGAATAGAACTAACATGGAAATTTAAATATAAACACTGCAGTTCAAGAGGTAGCCTAGGTACCAGACTAACTCCTTGAGAGAGTAAATACTTCAGTTAATGCCTTGATTCAAATCATGTATCCCAACGCAGCTCTGATTTAAATATTTAACAATCACCAGGTTTTGTGTTCATTTGTATTATCCAAGAAGACTGCTGTCTACTCATAGAAGACACTGAGAGAAGATCCCTCGTGACCTTGTACGTTATCATCCAATGACACTGGGCCCTGGATCCAAAACGATTTGGTGATTTGGTGCATCCTATGCCAAGCCTATTTTCCCTACAGGGATTTCTTGAAAATCCACGATCTTACCGTGATCTGCATCCTGTGGAGGTGGTAAAAAGTAGTAAACACGGCAGAAGGTCGTCTCTCCCAAAACACATTTTAGCCTTCTGGCTAATAGAAACAGGTACTTTTGGAGAACTCATATGCTCCCAGATACAAACATGATATTGGAAGCACACTGCATATCTGGTTGAGTAGCTTGCTTTCCATAATATAGAGTAAGGCCAATTTTATACCCCATTATTATCTTATTAGACTTTTAAAGATAAAATTTTAGCTTATGATATCATGGATTTCATTATTGGATTTTCGTCTATAATTTGCTCATGGCATTCCTCCAAATTGAAGGCTAAAGTTAAGATTTAAGTTTAAATGACTGTACTTAAGAGATATATAAAACAAAAATACCTCTAATATAAAAGCCCCACTTGCCCAAGGACAGATAACATTAGTCCTGGAATTATGGGGGCTGTTGTTCATGGAAGATAACAAGTCATGTGTTTTCACTTCTATAGACAATGTTAATTGTCCCACCTGCACAAGATGTCCTTGATCACAGATAGGTGGGAGGTCCATAGGCAGGAAGTAAGGCAGGGAGTATGCTTTCTCTGATTGCATGAATGTGGAAGTACATAGCCTTGTAGGTTTTGCTTTAAAATAGGCTATGTTCTGAAGAAGGCTCAGGGAACATTGTTGAAGAGGATGGAAAGAAATGCTGTTGAATTCTATCTTCTAGATGTGATGTGTATGTTGCATCCATAAAGTCACAGAAGAATTAACACCTGCACAAGCCTGGGCCGTCAATAGTTTCTCAAAAGTACAGAAAGGACTGATGAGGCCCCATCCATATCTGAGGACATATTGGTAGTAAATGGGCTGGGGAAAGAGAAGCCATATTACTCAAACTGGTAAATTGCTGGAAGGAGGAACTTGATGAGAGGAGAATAAGATAGGATAATAGTGAGGAGATATGACCAAAGTACATTGTATATATACAAAATTGTAAAAGAACAAATCAAATGTCAAAAGGCACTATTACAAACTGAAGGGTTCCACTGTTTGTAAAAAGCAGTGGCTGTATACTGTCCGTATTTGTTTCTATTGAATGGCTTCAAATAATCACCATGGACCTTTTCACAGCTCTAACAGCTTTCTGTTTGAATCATGTGTCTGTAGAGTCAAGCTGTCTCAAATGGCTTGTTGGATGATCTTTCTCTGCATCTTTCTAGGGATGCCTTCTTTAGCAGCCCCAAGCTTGCAGCTAAATTACTCCATCCCTGTCTCCATAGCCACGTGGCCTCACTCTGCTTGTCTCTATACCATCTCCCCTCAGCTTTTAAGCACATGAGTTAAATTACATTCAGGGAATACTATAATAAAATATGGCTTCAACTTAATATGACTAGTTCTGTAAAGCTATGTTCTTTAATTCAGTCACATTGAGGATTTTAATGTGTGGGGGGTTCACTGTTTAATCCATTGTGCTATTTACTGTCACAAGACTTAGGGTGAATACTTCTATATGAACTAATTGAAATATGATCTTAAGCGTATTCCCTAAGTAGTGCCCATTGTAATTATAGGATTCCTTTTTATAGTTCTTTGAATAATTTTATTGGTATATTAGAATAAATTACCTTAAATAGCATGGGCATTTTAACAATATTAATTATTCAAATACATGAATGTGGAAGACCGTGTTATCTTTCCCTATTCTGTTTATTTTATTCTAAAACTTTCTAATATGTTCACAGAAAAAAATGTTCAACACTATAAGTTTATCCTGACCTTTTGTTGGTGGGTATGGGGGGGGGGTTGGAGTGTGTGTATATGTGCACTGTGTGTACTTGTTATTTGAAAACAATGTCAGTTTGACTCCATTTTCTCAATCTGTGTGCCATTAATTTATGTTTACTATCTAATAGTTTTTTGAGAAGGCTTTAAGACTTAATTGAAGGATTGTGATAAAAATGAGTTTCATTGTCTTGTCTTAATAGCAGTATCACAGAAAAATTCTTCAGCTATTCCTATGTAGTCTAATGTAGGATGTAGTGTTATTAAATGACCTTCATATTTCAGAATATTCTCCTATACATCATATGACTGATAATTTCTGCAATGAAAGGGTAATTAATGTTTTCAGCTGCATTTTCTATACCTAAGAAGATGAACATGTTATTTTTCTCTCGTTCTGTTAACAAGATATAGCCTATTTAATAACTAGAAATATGTTGAAACATTTTTCATCTTTTATGGGAATTTGACTATGTTCTGTGGCTTTTAAAAAGGTTGGTGTTTGGGTTAATAACTTTGGGTGAGGACTTTTGCATCTATATTCATGTGGGACAATCTCCTATATCTTTGTTCTTGTACAGTCATACAATCAGGTTAATCCTGGAATCATAAAATAGATTTCAAAAAAGTATCTCATCCTTAATTTTTTGAAGTAATTTAAGAATATTAGTATTTGTTTAAATGTTTGGCAGAACTAGAGAGTCAATACATCTTGTCTGGGACTTGATGAAAGATATTCTAAATCTTTGTCTTATCCTCTTGTTCATTGGGAATCTGTCTGGCTTCTCTTCATGACTTGCCCTTGGTAAGATGTATGTGTTCTCTATTCATCTGTTTCTTCCAGAAGAGCAAATTTATGTTTATATATTTTTCATAATACTTTCTAGTTTTTTGTACTAATTTGGTGTCACTTAACAATATCTGCAATTTCATCTATAATTTTGTTCTTGATATATAGTATAGTTTAGCTAAAGTATAATTACATAACTTCTCTCCTCTCACTCCTCATTACTACCCATCCCATAAACCCCTTCTCAAACTCATGGCTTTCTTTCTTTAACAATTGATCTTATTTGTTGTGTTTATCTTTTTAAATTTTTATTTGATCTGTTTTGAGACAGATTATGCTGTAGCTTTTCCTGGCCTGATACTCACTATATAAATCAGGCTGATATCAAACTCCTACACCCCTCCTGACTTCTCTAATCTTTTATATTGTCCTTACCATTTCCATCAAGGTGTTTCTGGCCTTGTAAGGAGAGCATCGCCTCATCATATGCTTTTTGGAAGAGTCTGAGGAAGGTTAGTGTTCATTATTTAAACATTCAGTAGACTTTTACATTGAAACTATCTGTTTCATCTCTTATTTGCTGAAAAGTTCATTATGAACTCAATCTAACGCAATCTCTAGTGGGTAATTTTAATTCCATCTTATATAGATTTAGTTTAGAATGTGATTCTAAGAAATGTCTACTTCAGTAGTTTTCCTAATTTTTGACTACAGATTTATGCCTGATGGTAGTGACTTTTGTGCTGTAAACATTTAAAAAAGAAACCATGCTTTTTTTTCTTGAGTTTGAAAAGAAGGAGGAGGAAGAGAAGGAGGAAAAGAAATGTGTCAATTTCATTTCATCGTACCCAGAAAGTAATTTACATTCTGACAACACAAAATAATCTGATATATTTCTCCTGGAAATTCAATTAGAAGCATATCCTAAAGAAATTATCAGAAACCAACATGTTTACTGAAGGACATGGAACTCTTTGTAACAGCAAATACTCTATCTCAACATCTAGCACAGATAGTAAATAATTCTCTTCACTCAATCTCAGTGAGATAAATGATAATAACAATGAACTGAGGAACCAAACCCAAAACTAATATTAAATTTCATGTACTTACTAGAATGCTTGACATATAACAGCAGTAAAAGAATATAAACAGACATGTAAAAGTTCAGTCATCAGTGATGCCACAGAAGCTGGATTCTTCTAATTTCATTGCTCTGTTCTGTGTGAACTCTGAAGCACAAAACTTAATATCTCACTTTGAATTCTATTCCTGCTTGGAAAAGTGAGTAAAATGATAGTTATTGTACTCATTTGGGTCCTGCTGGTTTGAACTGGTGAAATGTGTTTGGTTTGCATTTGGCAGTTGATATACCAGGCTGTCAGAAACTACAGTACTTTATTGAACTTTTGCATTTATGTTTTCCTATAAATAAGGCTGACCTCACTAACTATAATATTCTAAACTGTTGATAATTCACTAGTAGAAAAAAACAAGAACCTTTTATTTCTAACTTTTATGTGACTGAACATATTCAATTATTTAACTTTTTTTTTCAAATTTTACCATGCCATGAAAATTGATGGAATATTACATGGTATAATAATACAAACATAGTATCATCTAATTATGTTACATTAGGAAAAAATGAAAGAATGTTCTGCTGTTTGGATCTGTACCAGTGAGGCTTGAAATAGTTTCACACTTGCTTCAGGCCGTGTATGGCCACATGGCTCTCTCCTTAAACAGAGAGAACAATGCCTCACTGGACCATCCTTCTCTGCTAATGTAGCCCCACCCATTTCTTCCCAGACGCCTCTGTCTGTAGTTCTAAACATACTTAAGTGAACTTTGTCGTATACACAGAAGATACAGACACATTCTTTGCAAAAAGTAATTGTTTTGTTAATTTTGTGAATAAAGTTAAAAGAAAATTTTAGAAATATTAGTAAAACTTTTCTACTATTAGTAACATTACTGCTAATGTTAATAAAATAAAAACATGCCAGGATGAGAAACAAAACCAGTAGCAAAATTTCTTATTCTGGATGCCAGTGCCATCGCTATGAAATAAATGAATCATTGTTCTAACCGTGCTAAACCAAGGGAAGAATGAACTAGACTGCGTCTTCTTTTGGAAGTACAGGCACCCAACCTCTGCCTTGTCTAGGCTCACCAGCTTGAACATCTGTAGTGTGAAGTCCTGCTTTACCTGTCAAGACAGAGTTGGAAGCATCTATATGCCACCAAAACACTGGATTATTTCTATCATCTGTATGTACCTGACTTGGGTCTATGCTTTATATCATAGAATCATTCCCCACTTGATGCTAAGGGATGACTGCATTGATATTTGAGACATGTCTCAAATTGACAAATTATTTTCATTTTTCTTTGCCAAATCTTTATATAGGGTTTATTTTAAATTTAAATATTTTCATATATTTTGATCGTATTCTTCTCCTTCCCCAATTCCTCCCAGCTCCTTCTCAGAGTTTATGACAGACCAATTTGTTTTCTAACTCATCTATTCCAGTGAAATATCAGCATTTCATCATTAAACCACTGAAATTAAACTTAGCATGCCAAAATTCAGGTTTCCACTTTTAAGAACCCATACTCAGCTGATAACTATATCTTGCATCAGTGACCCTTTATGTCTCAATATACTGTGCAGTTCCTCATGGTAATGATTCAATCTACCAATCAAACTGCCATCATTAAGTTGATGATGATAGAACTAATCCAGTGTTCTGGGTGGTATACATTATTAGGCTACCTGATACAAACAGAAAGACAAAAGTTGGTTTTTAAATTTCATATGTTGTATTTCACATTCATTTTCTCACTGTCTCCTAATGGTACATACATAAATATGAGAACTGATGTGTAAATAACATAAAAACTTACTGAAGGTTTCAGCAAGAATATGGTAACAACCCACCCACAGACAGAGCTGAAAACACCAAGTGTTTGTGCATCTGACTCATTATTACAATTCTTCCATCATACCAGATCATGATTAAAAACTCTTTTCAAACTCTTAGTGTTTTCTTATCAAATAAAGAGGAAGATAATTATCCTTCTAAGATATTCAAATGTTTACTCACAAATAAAACATGGAACATTGTCTTTTCTCCAAATAAATCCTATGCCAGGATGATAACTCTAAAATACAACTTATTCTAACACTTTATTTTCCTGTTTATTGCATCCACCTTGATAAGCTTGTTTCTGCATGTAAATGCATTGATATGGAAAGTTAGGTAAAATATTCTAATAAGTATTGAAGAGAAAGAATTTGTTCTCTGTTTCTCTAGACTTATTACCCAGTCTCTTTCCTAGTGTTGTAAAGAATACCAGCTGTAGCCTCTCCTCACTCCTGTAATATATGAGAGAAGAATAAATTTACAAATATTAAAGCAAGAACCCAGCTATCCTGCTACAGCAGGACCTGAATATTCCAAAATAGTTGAGACATAAGAAAAATACTTTAAAACAACTTTTATGAGTATAATAGAGGTCCTTATAGATAAAATGAATAAAACCCTTGAAGAAATTCAAGAAAATATAGTGTAAGTAAAACTGTACAACATCTGAAATTGGAAATAGAATAAAGAAATGAAACCCAAATTGACATAGTTCTGGAAATGAAAAACCTAGGATTTGAACAGAAACTACAGAGGAAAGCTTCACCAAAGAATAAAGGAATTAAAAAAGATACTCTACGGTGTTGAAGACAAAATCGAAGAAATGAATACAAATTCAAATGAAACATTGAATATAAAAACTCCGACTTAAAATATCAAAGAAATATTTTAATCTGTGAAAAGATCAAATCTAAAAATAATAGATTTAGAGAAAGATAAATGAACACAGCTCAAAGGCCCAGAAACTGTTTTCAACATCATGGAAGAAAATTGTCCTAACCTGAAGATGCCTATGAAAATACAAGAAGCATACAGAACACCAAATATATTGAATGAGAAGAGAAAGTCTCCCTGTGACATAATAATCGAAAACACTAAACATATAGAAAAAAAAGAAAGAATATTAAAACTACTAGGGGAAAAGACCAGGGCACAAGAAGGCAGACCTACTAGGATTATAAATAACTTATCAATGGAAATTATAACAGCCTGGACAGATATGTCACAGCCTCTAATAAACCACAGATGCCTTCCTGGACTACTATATAAAACAAAACATTCAAACATCATAGATGGGAGAAAATAAAACAATTTTAAGATTAAGTAATATTTAAGATAAAAATAAGAAATTTCTATGACTAAGTGAAATTTAAACAATATCTATCTACATATCTAATCTTACATAAGGTGCTACAAGAAACCTCCAACCTAGGAAGTTTAATACACCCATAAAAACACAGAAAATTAATGATCTCACACCAGCAAAATCAAAAGGTTAGAAACACACACAAACCATCATCACCACTACCACAACCATCATCACCACCAACAACAAAATGACAGGAATCTGTAATTATTGGTCACTGATGTTTCTCAACACTAATGGTCTCAATTTTGCTATGAAAAAATATAGACAAATGTTGCATCCAAGAAACACAACCCAGCATCAAGAACAAACATTACTTTAGGGTAAAGAGGCAAAAAAAATTCTAAGCAAATGGACCTAAGAAACAAGCTGGAATAACCATTTTAATATTAAGCAAAATAGACTTCAAACCAAAACTAATCAAGAGATAAGTAAGGAAACTACATATTTTTGTCAACAGAAGAATCTACCAAAATGACACTTCAATTCTTAACATATATGTCCCCTGAAATAAAGTCAACCATGTTTGTAAAAGAAACACTACCATAGGTAAAAACATAACCATATATTGAACTTCACATACTGATACTGACTCTCTTCCTTAGTATTTCTGTTGCTATGAAGAGACATCATGACAATGGCAACTCTTTTTTAACATTTTTATTTTATATTAATCAAGGTTATGCACTTTGTATCCCAGCCGTAGCCCCCTCCCACATTCCCTTCCTATCTCCCCCATCCCTCCCTCATCTCCTCCCTGCTCCTTTCTAAGTCCACTGATAGGGGAGGACCCCCTTCCATCTAGCTCTAGCTTATCAGGTCTCTTCAGGACTGGCTGCAATGTCTTCTTCTGTGGCCTAGCAAGGCTACTCCTCCCTCGGGGGAGAGAGGCAGGGGGGTGTCGAAGAGCCAGCCATTGAGTTAATGTCTGAAATAGTCCCTGTTCCCCTTACTAGGGTACCCACTTGGATATTGAACTAGCATTTGCTACATTATAAAGAAAAAATATTTAATTAAGACTGGCTTAGAGGAAACATGGCATTGTGTAGGCAGACATGGCACTGGAAAAGAGAGTTCTACATCTTGATCCACAGTCAGCAGGGAGAGAACTGACTTGATCTCAAATCTTCCTCCAGCAAAGGTACACCTAGTCTAACAAGGCCATACCTACTAATAAAGTCATTTCCTGTGGGCCAAGTATTCAAGCACATTAGTCTGAGTCTATTCAAACCACCACAGTAGTTTGAGACTGCAATATCTCACTCTCACAAATTGAAGGTCATCCAGACAACAACTAAACAAAGAAAAACTACAACTAACTGATGTTATAAATCAAGAAGATCTAATAGATATTTACAGAACATTTTACCTTTACACAAAAGAATATAACTTTTGCTCTGAATCTCATGGAGTAGTCTACAAAATTGGTCACATACTTGCATACAAAGCAAGCCTCAACAAATAACAAGAAAATTGAAATAATTCTCTGCATCTTATTTAGCCACCACAGATTAAAGCAGGATATCATCAACAACAGAAATAACAGAAAGCTTTGAAATTCTTAGAAACTGAACAGTCTCTACTGAGTAAAAAATTGGTCAGGACAAATAAATGAAGAAATTGACTTTCTAGAATTCAATGAAAATGAATAAACACCATACCAAATTTATCACAATGTTAAGAGGAAAGTTCACAGCATCAAGTACCTACAAAAAATAAGGATTTATACTAAAAAATTAATAGCCCATCTGAAAGCTCTAGATAAAAAATGAAGAAGAAAGAAGTAATCACACCAAGAAAGAGTAGATGGCAAGAAAAAAAAAAAAACGAAGGCTAAAATAATTAAATAGAATAAAAAAGAAGAATACAAAGTATCAAGGAACCAATGATTTGGTTTCTTGAGAAAATCAATATGATAGGCAGACCATTATTCAAAGTAACTGACAGACACAGAGAGACTACACAAATTTAAAAAATTAGAAATTAAAGGGAGCATAATGATAGACACTGGGAAGAATCATAAGGACATACTTTAAAAATCTCTACTCCCCCAATTGGAAAATCTAAAAATCTTGAATAAATTTCTAGATCAGTACCACTTGCCAAAGTTAACCAAGATCAGATAAACAACTTAAATAAACCTATAGGTCCTAGTAAAATAGAAGCAGTCATCAAATGTCTCCCAGTCAAAAAAAAAACAAAAACAAAAACAAAAAACAAAACAAAACAAAAACCCAGGGCGAGATGGTTTAATACAGCATTCAACTAGACTTATAAAAAAAAAAAGAGTTAATGTCAATACTCTTCAAATTATTCCAGAGAAAATGAACAAACAACAACAATAAAAACAGAAAGAAAATGCTTAATTACTTTTATGAAACCACTTACCATGATACACATACTACATAAAGACTTAATAATAAAAAGAACTACAGACCAATTTTCCTTATGACCATGTATGCAAAAACACTTGCAAACTGAATCCAAAAGCACATCAAAAGTACCATTTACTGTAATCAGGTAGACTTCATCTCAGAGATATAGAAATGGTTCGCTGTACAACAATCAGTAAATGTAATCTAACATGCAAATAAACCAAAATAAAAAAGCCACATAAACATCTCATTAAATACTGAAAAAAAAACTGACAAAATCAGCATTCTTTCATGATAAAAAGAACTGAAGAGATCAAGAATAAAAGGGACATATATAACTATAGTAAAGATAATAAATAACAAGCAACCCTACAGCTAAAATCAACTTAGAGGAAGAAAAACACAAACCAGTTCAAATCTAGAACAAGACAAGGTTGCTCTCTCTCTCTCTCTTCATATCTATTTAATATAATACTTGAAGTATTAGCTAGAACTAAGACAAATAAGGGAGACCAAAGAAATACAATTTGGAAAGGAAGAACTCAAAGTATTGTTACTTGTATATGATATGATAGTATATGATAAGTAAGCACAAAAACTCTACCAGGGAACTCCTACAGTTGATGAACACCTTCATTGAAGTGGCTGGATGTAAGATTAACTAAATAAAATAAAATAAAATAATAAAATATAAAATTAATAAAAATAATAAATCAGTAGACATGTACAAACGACAAAAGGACTGAGAAAGAAATCAGAGAAACACCTATCCCAACAGCCATAAATCATATAAAATAACTTAAAGTAACTTTAACAAAGCAAGTAAAAGACTAATATGATAAAAACTTGAAGTATTTGAAGAAAGAAACTGAAGACGGTATCAAAAGCTAAAAATAGAGTCTATGCTCAGGTATCTGTAGGATTAACATAGTGAAATTGACCATCCTACCAAAAGCCATCTACAGATTCAATGCAATCCCCATCAAAGTTCCAACATAATTCTTTACAGTTTCTAAAAGAAAAATTGTCAACTTCAAATGTAAAAACAAAATAAAACAAACAAACAAAAAAACAGGATAGCTAAAACTGTCCAGAACAATTAAAACAAAACAAACCTGCTGAATCCACCATTCCTAATTTCAATTTGCACTACAGAGCTATAATAATAACAACTGCCTGGTATTGGCAAAAACAGGCATGTTGATCAATGAATCAAATTGAAAACACAGACATAAATCAACACTCCTGTGGGCACCTTATTTTTGATAGAGAATGCAGAACTACACACTGAAAGAAAAAGACAGCATCTTCAACAAATGGTTCATATCAAACTAGATGTCTTCATGTGGAAGAACACAAATAGTTCCATTCTTATTTCCCTGCTCAAACCTCAATGTTCAGGGGATCAAAGACCACAACATAAATTCAGATACATTGAACCTGATAGAAGAGAAAGGGAGAAATAGCCTCATATTCATTGGCACAGGACAAGACTTTCTGACTACAATACCAATAGTGGAGTCACTAAGATCAACAGTTTATAAATGGGATCTCATGAAACTGAGAAGTGTCTGTAAAGCAAAGGACACCATCAATCAGTCCACAAAATGGGAAAAGACTTTTAACAGATACACATCTAATAGAGGACTTATATGTAAAATATATTTAAAAAATCAATAAATAAAAAACAAAAGCCAGGCTACTGAAAGATCTACCTAGGCAGTAACCCAGCCATGAAATCTTCAACCTGCCCTCTGTCCAGTTTGCAATATGTGCTCTGGCAACGATGGCAAACAACTTGTGAGAGTGACCAGCCAATGTCTGCTTTACCTTGAGTCCCACACATTGTGTGGAGTGACAGGAACCAGAGACAGAAAAGTCCAGAGACCTTGAATGGAATCAAACATAACTGAATTAAAAGAAAAAAAAAACAATGAAGTAATTCCTAAGGATATTCTGTTATACTCATAGATTAGTGCCTTGTCTAGTCAAAATCAGAGATGCTTCTCCAGGCAGTAGAACCACAGCCAGATATTATTCAGGGAGAGAGGTTCAACAGAGGTCTCCATTGAGTCTCTCCCATTGGAATGCAGGGAAGTCATGGAAGAGGGGGAGGAAAAATTGTAGGAATTAAAGTTTATGGAGAACACCAGAAGAACATGTCCCACTGAGTAAACTAAGCAGGGATTACATGGGCTGACAAAGACTGAGGTGCCAAACACAGGGCCTGCAAAGGTCTGAGCAGGTCCTCTGCATATATGTTATAGTTTTAACTTGGTGGGTTTTGTGAGACTCCTAACCATTGGAGTGGGTGTGTCTCTGACACTTTTGCTACTCCTAGGATTGTTTTTCATCTATTCGATTATCTTGTCCAGCTTCACTGTGAGGGCTTCTCCCTTGTCTTAGTGTATACTGTTTTTCCTGTTTTGTTGTTGTCTCTTAAAGGCCTTCTCTCCCCAAACCCACTGTGTGTGCCCCAAATATCATCTCAGACCGTGGTGCATAGCCCCTGGCACAGAAGGAGGCGCCAAATCTCCATTCCAGGGGGGAGCCCTTAACAGCAAGCCCAGGGC